>BJKM01000155.1:1482500-2070000 GCA_015082035.1 Chaenogobius annularis
GTGCCCGACTGGCAGAGAAAGCCGTTGCACTAATGTGTTGCGAGAAGCTCCACAAAATAGGTAAGGAACATATATATATTAGCTTGTTGTCAGGTTAGCTTCATGAGGTCTTCACGTTTTAATAAGTTTGGGGATTCTTTTAGTCTGTATTTTAGTGTTTAATCAGCTTGAACAGTATTAGCACTTTACATAAGACCTCACGCAAACGTTATTTTTTCTTTTTTTTTTCTTTCAGGTGAGCTGGATGATCACTTGATGCCTGTGGGGAAGGAGACGGTCAAATACGAGGAGGAGCTTGACCTTCACGACGAGGAAGAGACCAGTGTCCCAGGACGACCCGGCTCCACCAAGAGGAGGCAGTGTTACCCAAAAGCCGTAAGACAAATGTTTGCAAGGGATTTCTCTGCGCGGAGGCTAGCAATTGTTTTTTTTAGTTGGACTGCAACAATTATCGACAAAGTGCGACTAGTTGTCTTTAAATGTGCCTTAATCAGTCTCTAAAACACTTGCAAAGAGACGGTTTATCACAAATATGGTGGCATTATTTTGTCAAATTGTCAAAAAATTATAATTAACTTCCGATTTTAATCAATGGACTAGTCGATTAATCAACTGCTAAGATAATTGTTGATGAAAGCCCTACTTTTTAAGTGAAATCACCATTTTCTTAACTGCACCACCACCATATCAGCATTTTAAAGGTGCATTACGTCACTTTTCTGGAGGACGGTCGGCCACCTGCTTGTCTCCAAAGAACTATAATTAATAAATTCAATTACAGACTAAAATAACCCTCGAGAAACCTACGTTTTTATGGTGAGCAGGGTCGCCTTTCCGCAGATATGACCTCTGGCGTCATTTTGGTTGTCTCTGTGACGATCGATAAGTTTAATGCCACACTCTCAAGCGGTCGGCGTGCCCTCCAGCGGAAAATGAGTCGATGACACCTTTTAACATTTTGGGATTTTCAGCAAAACCCTTTAAAGGCCATTGTGTTGTGACGTCATCCAAAACCGAGCAGTGACTTTATTTCATTTTTGGCTTCAAAGTTCGACTGGATGTCTCACGTTAATCCTCTGCGTTTGCCCGTAGATACCGGTGTGTTTGAGAGACAGCTTCGCAACGCCGGGACAGACGTATTACCTTTACGTGATCGGGATGGTTCTCACGACGCCGCTGCCCGACGAGTTGAACTTCCGCAGGAGGAAACTGTATCCTCCAGAGGACACCACCAGATGTTTCGGCATCCTCACCGCCAAACCTATACCTCGAGTAAGGATCAGAGAGTCTTTCTGTTGTTCTCTGTGGTGTTACCAGGCGGGAGGGAGATGTGTGGATGTGTGGTGTTTTTTGTTGTTTTTTTTCAGCCATTACAGATATCCAATGTTTGTCTGTTTTAGGATGTCAAGATTATTAGGTTAATTGATAATCGTGATTGTTCAGGTCACAATATAATCATAAGAACCAAAAAATAATAATCGTGACAATTTAGAAGCAAAATGAAGTATTTTTTGTTCTATATAAAGCTAAAAATATTGACCTAAATGTAAAGAGCTGGCTGTTTTTGTCACATATAACTTTATTTTGTCTTTCAGAAAGTTCAATTTTGTAAAGTTGGCTCACAAACTTGTGGAAACGTAGCATGTTAGACCACGGCAATGAAAAAAAAAAAAAAAATCAAGATTTCACAGTCTCAATAATCATGAATAATCTTTAAATCGTGATGTTTTTTCTTGCGATTATCGAAACAGTCAAATGTGATATTGTGACATCCCTAGTCTGTTGTGGCCAATGGCGGCTATTTGCCAACACTGATTAATCTCGAGCAAGATCACAAGTCAATGTTCTCCTTTTATTATTCCTTTAACAACATTTCTACTCATTTCATACTTCTCCTTTCTGTGCATGCATATAGCTAACTCTTCATTGCTCTATTTCCGTAATAGCAAAGAAACTAAGTAATAGAAAATAAACTGGAGAAAAAAATTCAAGCCTGAGATATCTATAGATTTTTCCGCAAACAAAAATATCTCCCCTGATTTCACAATACTTACATTATCACCGATATATTGTCCATCCATTGTTACCAGGGCTACGCGATCCAAACAGAATGTTCCCTGTAGCCTGACTGTATAATTAGCGTTCCCGGCCACAAATCATAATTGTATTTCTAAAAGATGTTGAAAGTTTTCCCTGTTACATTTTTTTTTTTCAAGATCACTATTTCGACAAACAATTACAAAACACGATGCAGTAAAAAAAAACAAAAAACAACAACAACAACTTTGAGCTAATCTACAGATGGATATCCCTAAAAGAGGAGTATAAAACATAAATCTAAAAACATGACTAAAGTAAATCACATATAATTTCTTCCATAAACAAATCCAATCGTGACGAGGATCTTTTAATCTGTCCAGTTCATCATTGAGCAGCCATAACTGTCCTAATGTCATCTTTTAGCATTCTTTACTTTTACTAATGACGTCCCCCCCATTGCGCCGCAGATCCCCCATTTCCCGGTGTACACTCGCTCCGGAGAGGTGACCATCTCCATCGAGCTGCAGAAGTCCGGCTTCACTCTGAGCGCGGCGCAGTTGGACCTGATCACGCGGCTGCATCAGTACATCTTCTCCCACATCCTTCGTCTGGAGAAACCCGCGCTCGAGTTCAAGCCCGTACTCGCCGACTCCGCTTACTGCGTTCTACCTCTGAATGTCGGTGAGTCGATGAGCGTCTGTCGCCAAAATGGTTTATCGACATATTATCAGCGTATAAGAGCATTTTGCCATGTTATAATTGTTTACACGCTTTGATGTATACATGTTCAAGTAATCTTTATTCTTTGTATATTTATTCATTATTGGCACAAATGAAGAACAATCTACTGCTCTCTATCGCGATCTGTAGTAATAAGGAGCAGCCTGTGTCATATTTGAACTATATAACAAATAACGGCATAATATGTGTGTTGTTTTTAAACGTATCAATCAATACATTTAGTATCATTCTGAGCTCTATCGATTAAGAATTTTACTTTTTCATTTGAATTAGCGGGAGTACTTGTTAGAATTTCTTTGACCGAACAGAGTTCATATTATTTGTCCTGCTTTGCGTTACTCATGTTAATTTAAAGTGATTTACTGGAATCATCATGCTTTTCAGGTCATAAAAGTGGCATAAAGTCTCTTCTTCTTGTGTCTTCTTAGTTGGCGAGTCCAGTACTCTGGATATGGACTTTAAGTTCATGGAGGACATTGAAAAGTCTGAGGCGCGCACTGGCATTCCTACCACTCAGTACACCAAGCAGAGCCCCTTCTCCTTCAAACTGGAGGACTACCAGGACGCGGTCATCATTCCAAGGTTTGTAGAGTCGAAGTGGAGTGACGTTTATTGGACTTTTATGCAAGAAAAACACATGGAAGACGGTTACATGATCCTATAAGACAACAAATGAAGAGTGCACGTTATGATCATGGGACGAGACATTACATTTACTCGAAAGGGAAGTTGGTATGACATAAAAACGAGATAAAATAACACTTTGCTCCAAAAAAGTAAACATAAATGTATAGATTGACATTAAATAACGTAAATAACTCGCAATTATATATTTTTAAGTTCGTCTGATTTATGTTGTGACCACAATTATCAATTAACCACATAATCTTGACATCTGTTGGTGGAAACAAATATTATGTCTTTTCGCGTTAAGAAATAACTGAAAATGAAACCAAGGAATGAAACACTTGATTCATGTTTTCTTTCAGGTATCGTAACTTTGACCAGCCGCACCGCTTCTACGTGGCTGACGTGTACACAGACCTAACGCCCCTCAGTAAGTTCCCCTCCCCTGAGTATGAGACGTTTGCAGAGTACTACAAAACCAAGTACAACCTGGACCTGTCCAACCTCAACCAACCGCTGCTGGATGTAGACCACACCTCCTCCAGGTCAGGAACAAACTACTTTATGATCAACCATTCGCTTTTGTGCCTTTAGTGACTGTCATTCTATTTCTGCAGACTTAACTTGTTAACTCCTCGACATCTGAACCAAAAAGGTAAAGCTCTGCCGCTGAGCAGTGCAGAGAAGAGGAAGGCCAAGTGGGAGAGTTTGCAGAATAAACAGGTAATCACACGACGCAGACGAAAAGTAAAAGATGCATTATGTCATTTCTCCAGTGAAGGGTCCACCATCTCATGCAGATGTTATTGATTTGCTAAGAATATTCCACAGTATTGCATTAAATTCCCCTATTGTCATAGAGACGAGCAGGCCAAGCTATATGTCAGATCCTTAAATGCCTTAAGTGTTTCACAGTACGGCAATGCATCTCCATGGAGACCACCAGGTAGTAGACCCCCCCACTGGAAAAGATAGTCACCTTTTTAAATACTGTTTTGTAGATTTTGGTCCCCGAGCTGTGTGCCATCCACCCCATCCCTGCGTCTCTGTGGAGGAAGGCGGTGTGTCTGCCCAGTATCCTGTACCGCCTCCACTGCCTCCTGATCGCAGAGGAGCTGCGCTCGCAGACTGCCACTGAGGCTGGAGTGGGCTCCCAGCGTCTGCCTCCAGACTTCAGGTATTTACTGGATGCACTTCACAAATATCTCCTGTATTTTGTACAATGTAGGCACGTTTCGACTGGCTCTGGTCCCACAGAAACCGGTCTGTTGGACCAGAGCCACTCTTTGGCACAGTTACTTTTGAGAGTGAATGTTCATGCTCCTGATCTAATCCAATGCTCTCTTTCATCTTCCTAGAAAAAAAAATGAGCTACAACTGTTTACACCCTTTTAAATAACCTTGTGTGTGTCTCTGGCAGATATCCAAACCTCGACTTTGGCTGGAAAAGATCCATTGACAGCAAGACGTATATTTCCTGTTCTGAGTCGTGTGACGGGGATGACGATGGTCACTGTAATCACCAAGTAACTGAAAACACTGACTCTGACCCTCCAGTGAACTCTGACCCAGAAGAAACCTGCACCAGGAACCTAACAAACGGCACTGCCATCGTCGCCTTGTGTGACAAAGGCCACCCAGAAGAGCACCTTCACCAATATGACAATTGCCAACGCCCCCAGCCCAGCTCCGCTGAGGGGGCGAGCCCTGAATCAATACAAGTCGCTACCTCAGTTCCCGTGCAGCCCGCAAGCTCCTGCCCTCAGCCTGAAGATGATTGTACCCGGTGGACCTCAGATCTCCCAGATAAAGCTACCTCAGCCTGCCCCCGGGCAGCCGCGGGCCCCAGTGCGCCCACAGCACCTTGTCCTGCTCTGGCAGGAGACTCTCCCAAAAGCCTGGGGCCCAACCCGGGGCTCATCCTGCAGGCCCTCACCCTGTCCAACGCCAGCGACGGCTTCAACCTGGAGCGGCTGGAGATGCTCGGAGACTCCTTTCTGAAGCACGCCATCACCACGTACCTGTTCTGCACCTACCCGGACGCTCACGAGGGGCGCCTCAGCTACATGCGCAGCAAGAAGGTGAGACCACCTTCCCTCTGCCAGTCATGAACTGTTCAATGTGGTTCACTCATGTGCTGTGTTAGTATTGGCCACATCCACGTTTTTAATATGACTGTGTTTTTAGGTGAGCAACTGTAACCTGTACCGCCTGGGGAAGAAGAAAGGTCTGCCCAGTCGGATGGTGGTGTCCATCTTTGACCCGCCTGTGAACTGGCTGCCCCCTGGATACGTCGTCAACCAAGACAAGAGCAGCACCGACAAACTGGATTCAGACGAGGTGGGCCCAGTCTCTGCTGCTGTGACGTGACCACTAGAGGGCAGGCAATAACTTTGTCTGCCACTCATTTTGTTTAGATTAGAAACCCTTGACTCCTCTCTTGTAAGTGAAAGGAAAATGGATGTAATGTTACTATTCCACTAAATTGATATAATACGCCTTCATGCCAAGAAAAACGTATTTAAGACAATTACATGGTTAGCTGAATAGGCAAACGGAGAGGCACATTTATCATAAAATCAAGCCGTGGAAAGATTATAAGTGTCTTTGTGCTGCTTTGTGGGAGCAGAGGCTTCTGGGCTTTTGGTAATTAGGGAAGTTTCATTGTAATTACCTTGTGTCGACCACTATTATGACCATTTATGGACTTGTGCAAACTGAAGGAACTTATTTGGACGCAGTAGCTCCACAAATGCAAAAGAAAAATAATTTATAATAACAAAGGAGTAAATCGAAAAATGATTCAAATCTGAATTAAAAAACCTATAAAATATACTGTTTGCATTATAGTGTAATAAATATTGCATTAGGTTTGTGCCGTACAGTGACGTTAAACAAATAATGAAATGTATAATTTCTCCTGACGAATACGGAATAATAATCATAATAGTGATAATAATAAATGAATAATTACTGGCTCATGATGATTTGCACAAACGTTAAACTCACACATTATTATTGTTGTACATTCTCTTTTCATCTTTCCTCAGCCCAAAGAAGAGGTCCTGTCCAACGGTCAGCCCGGGATGGACTTTGACGATGACGAGTGTGAGGAGGAAGAAGAAGAGGAGGAGGAGGAGGAGCTGCTGCTGAAGGACGAGCCAAAGGACGAGGTCAACATGGAGGACGAGCTCGAGTACTACAAGGAGCACATCAGGTTCAGTATTTTTTTTCATTTGATCGTTTATTTCAGCTTGATTTTCCTGCAAACACCAGCACGTTTTCAAATCTGTCAACTAAAGTTTGAAGATCTCATCTGAAGTTTGTGCTTATTGTCCCTCCCTGTGCTAGTAGTTAACATGACAACCCCTTTATTAAGATAAGATAATTACTCAAATGTATATTATATATGTGTAGCTACAAACCAATACTTAAAGCTGGAGAACCTGACTTTCAAACGGTGAAAGGAGGAAAATGGGTTTTTAAATCTAACTTGTTCCATTGCTCTCACAAACCTTTGGCACGTCACTAGTTTGTTTTATTTTTATTCATGAACGGCTTCTTTAGACTAGGGATGATTATTCAGGTCACAATATAATCGTGGGAACCAAAAAAATAACAATCGTGACAGTTTTAGAAGCTAAATTAAGTCTTTTTAGTTCAATCTCTCGTCCAAAAAAATAGATTTAAATGTAAATAACCTTTTTATATCAGGCTGCTATTGTCATATTTAACTGTATTTTGTCTTTCAGAAAGTTTCCATTTTGTAAAGTCGGTCACAAACTTGAGGAATAGTAACACGTCAGACCACGGGAATGAAAGAAAATTAAAGATTGAACTGTTGTTTCGTCAGTCTCAATAATCGTGAATAATCGTTAAATCATGGTTTTCCTCACAATCGTAATAATAAAATTTGATACCGTGACATCCCTACGTCAGACAGAAAATCAGTCAGCTCATAGAGTGACTCACATTGCTCTTTCTTACAGGTTTGCAACAGATAACATGTTTTAGATTTGCGATTTATGTTTCAATAATAGGGTTTTGTTAAAAGTTCACGCTTTAAACACAAATTGACCTATTAACTGACAAACTGCTCAAAGTCTTGTATATATTTCAGAGCATGTTTGTACAGATCTAAACTATAGTCAGCCGTTTTTATGCAGAATTAAACATGGACATTTTGTTGTTTGTGGAGGAAGTTATGGCAAAATTGCAGCCTTTGTGATTTGCTAATTGCGCCCATTTAACTTCTTAATCTAGCAGTCCTAAAATGCAGTTTCTGGAAGGCAACTTTAACTGTTTAAACATCTATTTAAGCTATAAGATAGAGGTGCATAATTTGAATTTATCCGTGCAATGGTTCTACAGACCCTTAACAAATATGCAGATTTAAATGTTATTATTTTTCATTTGTTAAGCCTCTTTTTGGGCCATCAAAGACTTAAAACGTAAGAAAAGAGAAGGGATTGATTGTGTGTCGCTTTATGTTGAACAGGTTTATCGACAACATGCTCCTCGGCTCCGGGGCCTTTGGCAAAAAGATCTCCCTGAACACCTTCACTCCCACCCCTCCCCCGGGCCCCTGCGCCGGCCCCGACTCCCCATACGAGTGGAAGGCCCCGAAGAAGCCCCCTCCCCACAGCACCGCTCACTACCCGTCTGAACCGACCCACAGCGGCCCGTCCGAGGAGTTCGACTACAGCTCCTGGGACGCCATGTGTTACCTGGACCCCAGCAAGGCGGGAGAGGAGGACGACTTCGTGGTGGGCTTCTGGAATCCGTCTGAGGAGAACTGCGGGGCGGAGCTGGGGAAGCAGTCGATATCGTACGACCTGCACACGGAGCAGTGCATCGCAGACAAGAGCATCGCGGACTGTGTGGAGGCGCTGCTGGGGTGTTACCTCACCAGCTGTGGAGAGCGGGCCGCCCAGATGTTCCTGTGCTCGCTGGGCCTCAAGGTGAGATCACTCTGAACCGCTATGACGTGTCCAGTGAGGTGCGCCTGACGAAAGGAAGGAAGAGAAGAATTACTTTGACATTGAAGCCCAATCGTACGGTCAAGACAAAATGCTATGCACGTGGGCACGGGCATTTGAAACAAGAACTCTGAGAAATGTCATACGATTCAGTTATTGAACCCACGACACTGTAGAAGTATGAGGGCTATAAAAACTGATATGACCGGTACTTTCTTTCTTTTCTTTCTTTTTTTTTTTTTTGAAGACCTGCAAAATTAGAATACTTGTATAACTACAACTATTAAAACTACCTCAAAAAGAGACCGTAATCTCCCAAATAAGGATATAAAGGGATTTTCCCGTTGTTCATTTTATGGTCCTTTCTCGTTTTGTGTGCTAAATTGAACTTCAACCAAGACATTTACAGGCACATTTAACACATTATCAAGATAATGCAACAACAAAAAAAGGCACTGTATGCACTGCACATACTCATGTATCAGTTTCATGTTTATGGCAACATTTTGAATTTATTTACATTTCTTTTACTGTTAAATGCTATGATAATAAGATAAGATCACCTTTATTTGTCTCACAATGGGGAAATTCAAGTGTTGCAACAAAGATTAGTTACAGAAATGGATTAGGCAGAATTATAATAATAATAATAAAAACGGATAACTTGGAAAAAAAGAAAATTCTTATAATCTTAATAATAACACTCTTATTTACAGCTGTCATATGGACATTTGCAAATTTTTTCATCACTTCCACTAAAAACCCACTGGTCAGAGGTCAACAAAACTGCAGAACTAGTATAAATTTGAATTATGTTTGGGTCATAACAAAAGGGTATATAGTTTGATCTAATTAAATAAGTATTGTTTTTGAAAGGATATAAAGTAGAAAAATGTAGCGCACAGTCAACGTTTGGTGAAATTTTGATGTAACGTTTAGAGTCCAAGTTTACTGCCGTTTGAGAAAATAAATAAACGTCCTAAATGGAAACCGTTTGTAAATCCGAACTGACTTGTCGTCTTGTCGTCAGGTGCTGCCGCTGGAGAGGAGCATCCTGGAGAACCGCCCCGCCCCCGCGCATCCGGTCCCCCAGCTCCCGGCCCTGGACCTGGGCTACGGCTGGCTCAAGATCCCTCCCCGCTGCATGCTGGACCACCCCTACGCCCAACGCACCCTCTACCACCTCATCTCCGGCTTCGAGAACTTCGAGAAGAAGATCAACTACACATTTCAGAACAAGGCGTATCTCCTCCAGGCCTTCACCCACGCCTCCTATCATTACAACACCATCACAGGTTTGTATCTACGTTCTGTTTGGAGAAACGGCTGGATCCAACGCTTCTGCGGGTCTAAACATTTGGAGGTCATATTCTGATACAGGCAATCATCTGAACGTGCAATTATACAAATACAGCCGGGTTTTCGTTTATCTTTCTTCTGTTTCTATTGATAACTTTTTATGTGGTCTTCTGCTGAGGGAAAACTGCTGGACATTGACCAGTTTGTCCTTTACTGATTGACCACTGTGTTTTGGATCATGCCTCTCAGTTGGGGAAAGACACTTCCCCTCAATAGAAAAAAATGTGGGGAAAAACTACGGCTAACTAAGAATTATTTCAGTAGTCGAGTAGTTAGCAGTTTTAAAAAAAGAAAAAGATTTTTTTTTTTATAACTGGTCGACTAATCGAATAATCCTTAACTTGTTTTTCCATAGGTTCCAAAACATGCTGTGAGCTGAGAATATCAGTTTTATGACTGAAATTGAGCCGCAATTACATGGAAATGACATACTAAATGAAGTGTCTGAGCAATTAATCGAAAAAAAATTATCGATTAGCAAAATAACTATTAGTTGTAGCAAGTAAAATCTTTTTTTTTTTTTTATTAACAAGATTATTATTTATTTATGTATTAATTAATTAACAAGATTATCACAGATGGTAAATACAACAACTTCCCCAAACAATAATACCATTTATTTTATACTTTGTTCAGGACATTAAAAAGTGACACTTGTGTAATGTGATGCTGCCGAAACAGAAGCAGATTACACTAAAATACAATTCTCGACATTTTAGTTTCACTTTTTTTTTTTTCCCCCTCCAGATTGTTACCAGCGGCTGGAGTTCCTCGGTGATGCAATCCTAGACTACCTCATAACTAAGCACCTTTACGAAGACCCGCGGCAGCACTCGCCCGGCGTGCTCACCGACCTGCGATCGGCGCTCGTCAACAACACCATCTTTGCCTCTCTGGCCGTGAAGTACGACTACCACAAGTACTTCAAGGCCATCTCCCCCGAGCTGTTCCACGTCATCGATGACTTTGTGCAGTTTCAGCTCGAGAAGAACGAGATGCAAGGGATGGACTCTGAGGTGACTTTAGATTTACCTCCTCTTTTACCTTTACTTTACCTCTTCTTTTACCTTTACTTTACCTCTTCTTTTACCTTTACGTTACCTCTTCTTTTACTTTTCCTTTTCCTTTACCACCTCTTTTACCTTAAAGTTTGTGTCATAATCATTTGTCTTTGCTGCACCAATACATCAAACTCTACACTCCTAAAAAAAATTATAATATATATTTTTTTTAATACATTTTGAAATCAATACAAATTTAGAAGAATAAAGAAACATGACCAGAGAGCCGGACAATAAATAAATTAAAATGAAAAAATAAAATGAAATAATAATAATACATTTAAATAAAAATAATAATGGAGACACTGAAATACAACATGACAAACATAAATAAAATGAAGGCACAAGAAGTCAAACCGTCATCTAGTCCAAATGTGTCCATTTCCAAATGAAGTCGATGTCATTTTTTCCATTTGTCTGATGTTTATGACAGTGTCAGATTGTTGATGATGTTTGCGTCATCTATTTCCTTGTATTATAATAGTCAACCAAATACTTCATAGGCATGGACATTTCCAAAAAATTTAGACCAAAAAGGTGTAAGGCGGCTTTGAGCCACTTTTATAAACTTGTCAGGTATAAATTAGCATTTTAGTGAAACCTAACCGTTTTTAAATGAGTGTGGGCTGAGTATAAATGCAGTTAAGTATCAAATTATCCAATCTGATTTCTGCCTACTTTGTGAAATAGGACCACAATAAGCATTAATCCTCGACAACAAAGTCTTCAGAGTAGTACTAGTAACCTAATCTTTGCTCTCTCTTTTTTTTTTTTTCCACTAAATGATATTCCACGTTCAAAACTGACCTGTCTGCGTAACGGGGCTGTCAACTCCCATGAATCTGGTTCATATTCGCATGATTCCACGACTAAAAAGAGAGTCCAGTTGGATTTAATTTGGCTGGAAATGTCTGACTTGGCTCCAGATCTCCTCTCGTAGGGCTCTGGAGAAGCACGGTTCTGCCTGCAGGACTGAGCGTACACTTCCACGCAGCGGAATTGAAACGGTAACAAAAAAAACAGACTCTTATCAATCAAGTGTTCCATATTTTTTTGTTTTCAGCTGCGGCGCTCCGAGGAAGACGAGGAGAAGGAGGAGGACATCGAGGTCCCCAAAGCGATGGGGGACATTTTTGAGTCTCTGGCCGGAGCCGTTTACATGGACAGCGGCATGTCCCTGGAGACGGTGTGGCAGGTGTATTATCCTATGATGAGGCCACTTATAGGTGAGACAGTGTTGTGGAGCGAATCGGCATCTGAATGAAGGCATGCTAAAATGTTTGATTGGGTGGTTTGCCTGGAAAATGTACGTAACTTTGTGATTTGTCAATTTACAGAAAAATTCTCTGCCAATGTGCCACGCTCTCCCGTGAGAGAGCTGCTCGAGATGGAGCCAGAAACTGCCAAGTTCAGGTATCGACTTCAAGTTTGTATTTTAAAAACAAAACTAGGCACCTCAAATACTAGAAAACTCAGCCTTCTTATGAGTATTAACATTATTTATATACATTTTAATATCACAAAAGTATCAATATTACGGAATTGGCTGACGCAATAATCGATATTGCAACAAACTTAATGTATCATAATGACACAAAGGCCCTCCATCTTACAGAAATGTACTGTTTATAAAATGAAAATGTTCAAAAATGCTTATTAAGTCAAAATTAGTCTTGGTTTTGTCCCTGTTAACTTTTTATTTTGACAGTTTAACTACCGTACTTTTCGGGCTATACAGCTCTTCTGAATAAAAGCCGCGCCCACGAGAAAATAAAACTTGTCTATATACGGGCCGCACCGCAGGTGCTTATGTTGCAACATGACACATTTACACATAACTAAATGCGGTAGTGATGCGTCTTTTGAACCGGGGTCTCGCGGCGCACCCACGGTCCGCTGTGCTGCTTTACTAATTAGACTAATTTCTAAGTGAATAGGAGTTGGATTGTAATAAAACACAGCATTTTGAAAGTCTCATCAAGAAAGTCTCATTTCAATCTGGGTTCTAAACTGTGCGTCTTTGCGTTTCAGCGCGTCTAGATTTACTTCCTTATTAGACTAATGTCTGTGAATATGAGTCTGATTATAATAAAACACTGCGTTTTGAAGCATAAAATACAGAGAACACAACATGTCCCCTGGACAGTGCTTTCATTGTCCACTGACGTCGTCCTCTACAGTGTGTCAAACGCTTGCGCTTCCTGCTAGTGTGCCCCCCAGTGGCCGTTAGCCAGTAAAAGTCTATAAATTAACTGCACAGTTTTAATGACCGCAGGGTTCAAAACGTGAGAAAAAAAGTAGCGGCTTGTAGTCCGAAAAGTACAGTAATACATTTAGAGATAAACATTTTATTTTTAATAAAACTTAAACTATTGAGTCAAAAAGGATATTAAAATATTGGCGTAATATTGATATTGCAGTACTTAACATCCAGCTATATCATAATAATTGCAATAATTTGCTGTTTTTAGTCCTGTTGTAGTCCAGGTTTAGTCCTGTTGTAGTCCTGGTTCAGTTCAAAATTTCATCCCATTTTAATCCCACCTTTGATAGGGTGTTTGTGCAAGTATGAACGCACTCTGAATTGAATAAATCTTGACTACAACTTAAAAATTTTAAAGGTGATCATAACATAAGATTAAAACCAAAGGTAAAGTGCTTTATGTTTCCATTTACGTACAAGTTGTGACGTGGAACTGTTTGGATCGGATGGAGAGTTGTTCTTCTCTATGTATGTGGTGTTTTCTGATCGTTCTGGTCTCGCTCCCACAGCCCCGCAGAGAGGACCTACGACGGGAAAGTGCGCGTGACGGTGGAGGTCGTGGGAAAGGGCAAGTTCAAGGGCGTTGGCCGCAGCTACCGCATCGCCAAGTCGGCCGCGGCTCGACGGGCCCTGCGCAGTCTCAAAGCCAATCAACCTCAGGTCCAAAACAACTGAGCTGCACCGGAGCTCACTGCATTAGCACCTAAGCTAACGACGCACTTCCTGACACGGCGCGACGCTAGCCCTGTTAGCCTTTTTTTTTTTTTTTTTCATTTCGTTTTTCATTTCGATGGCGCAATCACGGCAACCGAGTCCGAAAAAACGTGAGAAACGAGACGGCTCTCACGCGGATTTCACGATTATCGTCGGGATTCTTTTTTTTTTTTTTTTTTTTCATTTGCGCAGACACACATCTTTTCCTTTCCTTTCCTTCGTTAATCACATGAGTGCTTTATTAACGATTAGCAAAGTGTTGGAAAAATGAAAATAAGGTCAGGTCGCTATGTCTTTTCCGCATCGTTTTCGGTCATGTCTGTGAGATGAGGTTTTATCTTTGTTGCTTTTTGTGTAGTATTAGATTGTAAATAGTTCAATCAAAAATATGTAGGAAAAAAAAGTGTAAAGAAAACCAACAAAAAACAAACAAACAAACAAACGCTAAACTCCTCAGCCCGTGCACTAGTGCCAGTCCGTTTTTGAACCTGGCATACAGAAACCACTGGAGCCACACAAAAACCTAGTGGCACCTCCTCCTTTTTGAAATGGTTTCCTAAAATAATTTTGCACTTATTCCATGTTAGGATCTGTTATTTTGACAATTGCGTGGTCACATTGACTCCAAAATCATATACGTAGCAAAGTATATAAATCTATTTAAAGAAAGAAAGGAAAACAAAAGAAAGAAAGAAAGAATGATAATCCTGAATAGGAATTTTCAACATTCCCAATTACTGTAATTTAGTTTTGAAACAGCACTTGCATGTTCTTGTAGCTATAATGTAAAAAAAAACAAAAAAAACATGACAACTGGATGGCTTCTATTATAAATGTTAAAAAGCTATGAATATATATAGATTGTGTGTGAGAAAGCGAGATCTCTATGGCATTATCTTGGTGATTTTTGGTTTCTCGTGTTTTGATACTAGAACGAACGGTGACTATATCATGGTTTTTGTGCTTTGTCTTTCCAGTTATAGAAAGACATCACACGAAAAAAAAAAAAAAATAATGCTGCAGACTTTTTTTACTCAATTGGAAACTTTTCAGATACCGCCAATCATTTCAATCGCACTAGTGCTACTTTGCATCCCACATCTACCAAAGCTCCCGTAACGTGGCACTTAAAGGCCGAAAGCTCCTTAGTAACGCGAGGAATCCGGCCTTTGTGTTCAGACCCATTTTGCTTTTTTTTTTTCTCATTAGCAAGCCCTTTTCACTAAAATACCTCAGTTAATTGCATGCATTTTCTGTCTTTTTTTGTTTTGTTTTGTTTGGTGCTATGTTTTTTATATTAAGCTTGAATTTCTCAACCTTTTTGCACTGTAACTATAATACCTCTTTTATTTTTGACTTTTTCTTTTTTTTTGTTTTTTGGGGGGGAGAAGGGGGAATCTGTTTGGGTTGTCCTGTTGTTGTCAGCCATCAAAGCTGCAGAGGAGCGCTGCGTCCACGCCTCCCCCTCAACCTCCCCCTTTCCCCCGTACTTGAGGTCGATTTTATGTTTGTGGGGGTGGGTTGGTGGGGGGGGGCAAATGTGTATCCCGCACGTTAAGCCCGTTTTTTTATATCATTCGAATAAAATCGAGAATTACGACGAGCAAAACGTTTGATCAAATGCTTGTCCAGGCGATCGGACTGCACTCTGAAATTTGACAGGTTTTTTTTGCATTTCAACACACGTACTTGACATAAAAAACGAACGTAATCCCACCCAAAGGTGCCTCTACCTCACGTGACAGTGCGCTTGAGTGTGATCGGCGGCAGTGACGGGCATCATAAAAGTATAAATACTGCCTTTTCAGCGAGCGGCCGGCTTCAGCAAAAGTGAATGGGAGTTGCACGAAAGGAGACGTCTTACTGTCAAACTGTCATTGTGCGTTTTGGACACATTTCACTGCCTATGACAGTTTGGATGATGAATTGAACTAAAATGCAGTCAAGTTTCATATATTTGAAATTTTGCTAAACAATTAGGAAGTGAAATTATAAACCTAAAACATGAGCTACTTTTCAGTTTGTAATTGATGACATCACACTGGGAAATTACGCATCAAAAACTGGGCAAAAACTCTTCTAATGACAGTTAGAAAAATATGAGACCACCGTTATTTTTGTTGAATTCATGTTTAGACGGTCAAAAAGTAGTTGAGTATGATGTCACTTCCTGTAATTTTTTACATTTATTTTCTTCAGATTTTTCATCTTTTCTCCACAAATACCTACTCGATTGGTGTAAAACTATCATATGTACAACCGGTATAAATCCATCAAATAAAGTCAAAATTGGAAACTTGTAAAAACCTGTCATAGGCACTTTAAGTTTAAAACATGAAACACAGAACAGATGCTAAACAAGACCAGAGAGCGAAATAAAAATAGACAATAGACAAATAGACAATCAACAAAAGAAACCCAATTATAACACAGAAGAATTTAAATAAAAGTCCCATTGAGTCTCAAATATCTCAGACACATTTCACGTTTTATTACTTAAAATGTTAGTAGACGACCCTTTCTTTGACCTTTTTTAAAATAAACGCAGACAAATTCAAAAGTAGGCATTCTTCGAGATTAATGTGATTTGTGAAGGATGTTTGAGTGCTTTAAGTGACGAGCAGGCTATGCATGCATGACTCGTAATGATGCGGCCGTTTCTGATGGTTAAACGCATCTAAATTAATTGTTATTGCACAATGTGAAGTTTGAAAGATGGACTGAATTTAACTTCTTTCTAAATGGTCCTCACTTCATTTAGAATAACAACTAAACGTATTAATCTGTTGTCGTTTGTAGGTCATTTAACGAGCGCTCGTACTGCTCTATGTGCTCTTTACCCCGTCACAAAGAGCCACTTTTCGGTTGCCAGATCCTGCGGCGAAAAGCAGTTTTGAAATAGTACGAGTGAGGCGCTCGTTCTGCTTTCGGATCGGATCGTTTTTGCCTTTTTTGTCTCATAAAATGCGCTGTGAAGTTATTATTGCAGTCGTCAGTGAACTCAATAATTGGTGGGAAAACAAAAGCAGAAAATATCTACCATTTTACACATTTTGAAGACAAAGCAGGGCGTGAACAGTTCTTGTGAGTATATAGTATAGATCTACATGAACTAAAATGCAGTTAAGATTATATATTTTGAATTTTCCTAAAAATTATAAACATGTTATCACAACAAATTTTTTAGGTTTATAATTTTACTTCCTGTTTGAAATTGATGACATCACACTTGGACATTACCCTGCAAACACTGGGCAAAGTCACAATTTTTTTAATTTGACAAATAGAAATACATGAGAGCGACTTTATTTGATTGAATTAATGTTTAAAGCAGGCATGTCCAAACTACGGCCCGGGGGCCAAATGCGGCCCGCAGACCAATTTTTGTTGGCCCTCCGTCTTCCTGCTAAGTTGGTCCAAAGAACAAAAAGCAGTACTTTTTACTGTAAAATTGGAAAAATTCAAGCGTTTTTGATGTTATACCAACCAAATGGTAATGTTCCAAGTCTTATTAAAGGTGTGGAGGCTCAGCCAAACTATTTCAAATGCAAAAGCTCGAATGATTCACTTCATTGTCGGGTTGTCTGCGGCCCTCGGTGGAAAAAGTTTGGACACCCCTGGTTTAAAGTGTCAGAGTTGTTTCGTTGTGTAAATTATGCATAAAGTTTGTAATTTTCTACACATTTTTAAACATTTTCTACACATTTTTAAACATTTTCTCCACAAATACCTGCTCGATTGGTGTAAAACTATATATGTACAACAGGTACAAATACACCAAATAAAGTCAAAATTAGAAAATCGTAAAAACCTGTCATAGGCTCTTTAAGGTATCGCAGTCCCTCTTTGCTGAGCCTGGTTTCTTACTGTAAAAGCCAAAAGCCAGCGATAAAGCCGCTCCGTGTGCCATTCCTGTCCAGTCGGTGCACCTTTGACCTCGTGAATTAGATGTGTGAAGAAGAAAAACCAAACAAACACAATGTGAATTCACCGGCAGCTTACGAGTTTCAGAAAACCCGTCACTGCCCGCAAAACGAGTGCAGCCCGTCTATTAGTTGTCGCGCTCGGTTTCGCCCCCTGTTGTCCACGGATGTATAACGGCACCACAGTACAACTTCTCCCAGTCGCATAGCAAACGGCCGAACGTCTGGAACACATTCGACTTTCAACGCAGAGGGAGGGATTACGACGCTTGACGAATGTGAAAGTGAGCATACGGTGCCACTTATAATAATGTTGTGTCTGATTTTTAAATATAACATCGATGACAACAAAAACAGACATAAGCCTAAAGTGACATCTGCACCCCAAACTTGTATATTTTAAAACTGACGTGTTTGCGAAAAGTAGTGTCATTACAATTAACTACTTTCAGGCGATATTTTTACTTTTTCGTTCTTTTTCTTTATTATTTTGTACATGTAGCACAATTGAGCATTGCACTTGGGCGCCATACGTTACCTCATGTCAAGAGTGTGAAAGGGAGAGGATTAGTCGGAGGAAAAAAAGAATTGTAAATACAGTTTTAAGATGCTGTAATGTCTGTAGTGTTGATTGCTGGTATTATTTGACAAATGTGTTTTTTCAGCGGAAAGTTAAAGGACTGTGTAAGTGACCGGACCTGCAAATGCCTTAACCATCTTGATATTACTACATTACTAAATGGTGCGTGGTTTCCGTTGTCTTTGCACAGTCCTTTTTATTTTTTTCGTAAACCTATCAGGAAGAATCCCCTTCAGCGGCTGTAATATAATAATGTGAATGAATGAAAAACAAGGACTAATGTTCTTGTATTTTTACTGCAGTTATACTTTTAAAGATGCGCCATGTATTTCCCCCCCTCCGCCCCCCCGTCACCTGCTTCTCTCCATGGGAATTGTGTTGCTTTGCCTGGGATGTATGGCATTGAAAGGTATCTCTCCATGGCAACAAGCAGGTTACAGGTCAGATCGGTGAAGAGGCGAGCTCGCGGTAATTACTTTTTCAAGCTTTTCCAAGGTATTTTTGAGCAACAAACTTGGTGGGCTTTTTATCGGCTAATGGTGACAAGACGACTACTTTTTTTTTGTTTCTTTTTTTTTTTAAATAGTCGTATTTTGATCATTGTAATTGTTATCTGGAGTTTACAGACTCTAAACGCATGAAAATAAACCTTTTATAACCAAGGCAGTGGCATTATTAAATCAAAATGTCAAAAACGTTTTTCTGATTTTAATCAATAATACACTGAATTTGTACATTTTCTAAATCTAAAAACTTTTTTATTAGGTTGAAAATGTATTTTAAAAGTCTCAATGTACAACAGAGACCTAATATGAATGAACTAGACGGACACGTTTAAGGCCAACATTCCAGGGAAAGCAATCGAAAAGTTACACAGTGCGCCTTTAAGCAGTGTGTCAGTCAAACCTTGTGTTCAGATTCAGATAAATACTTAAAAAAACCTGGATCACAGTTATAGTCTGTAGATAACATTTTCTTATGGCTATATTGAGGAGCAAAGGCATGTGTTTTTTTTTTTTGATGCCCTTCCTGACGCTCGCCCTCTTTTTACCTGGGCTTGAAAACCGCATTCAAAGTGAAAGCAGGATTTTGACTTTTGACTTTGTGGAACAATCACTGTTCAAAATGATTAAAAAAAACAACAACCAATATTTTCCTCTTGACGTGCAGCTAAAATAGTTCGTTCCCTTCGACGCATTTGAACGTCAGAAGTACCGGCTGTCGATGAGGGGATTTTTCCTTGTACGGTTTGAACGTGTTTTGATGTAACGAATGATTCAAGTCTTGATTTTTGAAGGCATCTGGATGAGAACTTGTTAAAGCCAGCGTGGCGTTAAGAGCGGCGACTCAAAGCGGACGGAGCTTGCTTTGCGTTCAGAGTCGCCGAGCAGCTACAACACCAGCAAAAAAAAAAAAGAACGGATCAAAACGAACTGTTGTCATTGGAGGGAAAATGGGCCATCATAATCTGCAGCAAATGTTTAAGGGACAATGTAAAAGACTCCTCACTCATACTGTAATACCGTGCTGCAGTGGTTTGCGGTCTGCACCTTATGGATCACAAATACCTTTATTGTCCTTTTGTTGTTGTTGTTATTTTATTTTTTTTCCTCCTTTTTTTTCTTTTGTAATTGTAGCCCAATATATCTACAATAAAAGTAATGGTATGGTCATCATCTGGATTTGTCGAATTTAATTTTCAAGTAAAACTGAATTGTTTTTGACTGAGCATCGTGTATGTTCTGTAACTTATCAGATTATGAATTTAACGGGGAGTAAAAAAGACACGGATGTAAAATGTGATGCGACTAGAATAGGCTAAGTATTTTAAATGTATATCTATAGATTGTTTAGTAAAACATTTTTTAAAGATTTGCCACATTCAGATGGAAAGTAAAGCCCCAAAAGCACAGAAGATCAGAAAATTAAAATTGGGAGCAAAATTTTACACGACATTAATATGAATTTTGAATATGTCGGAAAACCTGAATAAATTATGATACTAATGAATTTGAGTTCAGTTGAGATTCTGTTATTTCTAAAGGGAACAAGCGCTTACTTCCAACCAGAAACCCCCTTCAGCACTTGTGTTGGTGACTTTGGATCCCACTAGACGGACAGACGGGGGTGGAAAGGTCAAACCTACTTTGTTCCATACTGGTTTATACTCCCAACAAGCCTTCATTCACGCCATTTACACCATAATACCATCTAATTGTAAATGTTTAAATCAGAAAAAGCTACTCCACATACTACTTGATACTAAAACCACTATTGAAACTAGCTACTAATTTTACTAATGCTAACTAAGTATTGATACTGGAGAAGCAAAAAGTGAAAGGTCAGAGATGGTCTTTTCCTGAACAGTTTTAGAATCACCTTGATTTATGTCAGTAATAACGCAGGAAACTACAATTTAGTGTTTGTCCTCTTTATACTAAGTCTTCCTTGTTTAAGCGTTATCCAAGTGTTGTTATTGTTTGAGTAGAAACAGTTGTTTGTATTGCATAAAAAGAGCCTTGAGCCTGTTCCTCGACATCGACATAGACGTTATTGGGTCCAGTCCACAACAGTAACTACGTGCCATGTTGTAAAGTACAGTTTTGTTCAATAAGACCTTTTGAACGATTCCCCGTTTCCAGTCTAAATCCGTCTGATCCCGACTTGCGGCTTCTGCTTTCACTCTCTGCGCCCGAGTCGGTGTGATGTGTCCGTGTCGCTCCGGGGCGCTCTCCTCCTCCTCCTCCTCCTCCTCCTCCTCGCTGCAGCTCTGGCCCTCGTCAGCAGCACCCACTATATTGGCTCGGGCCGAGGTGCCTTCTGAATACGGCCCGGCGCACTTTTACCACACCCGCGGGAGCAAACAGCAGGTTCACCAGCAGGACTGAGGCACTGAAGTTTTACTGCTCGTTTATTCACAAATTTATGGTCATCCCGCTGAAGCTACAGGTCAGCAATGCACGGATCCAATGACGAGCTGTGGACAATGGAGTTTGCAGAATATACGTTTATAGTTGAATGAACTTTAAATCTGATCATTTCCACACACTTTGAGTTTCATTTTCTTGGTCGGACGGAATCTAAAGATGCATTTTTGTATTGCTGTTTATGATGTAAAACCATTTATTTAAGACATGTTTACGTTATTATTTGGCAGCAGTATAAACAGTATGTCAAAGATTCATTTAGAAATCACCAATGACCGTTTGGCACTTGACACAAGCATCTATATTATGGTGGTTTGGTTTGAAAATTGTATGTCAAAAGCCAAAAGGGAGTAAAGTAAATTGGCAAGACGGTAATGTGAAAATAATGATTTGGTTTAATGAGATTAAAACCGCCTCATTTATTGAGATTCTGGAAAAAGTAGATTTTATGGACTCAGGCAGTTTGATAACTTTTCATTCGGTTTACTTCTGAGTATGCAAATGTATTTCCCAGTCACTCGCATATGAATGTGAACTATCTTGGATTTTAAATCCGAGTCGACTAAAAGGGGGTGTGGCAAAAATGATCAAAACCAAGAATTATCTCAATGTAGTAGTAGTAGTAGTAGTTCAAAAACAGGAAAAGTACTAGTATTATGTTAGAAACTAGGTCCCCAGGTCGGTCCCTTGTAAAAGAGGTCTCGATCTCTTTTTTTTTTTAAATCTGGTTAAATAAATGTTAATAAAATAAACTGCTGATTTATGCAAATTAGATTAAACTCATGATTCACTCCAACACTTTCAGCTACCTCACTCCATATCTTCTCATTTTTGCTGCATGTACATGTGTAAATGGGTCGTGAAGGAACTATTACTATTAAAATGTAAATTGTTTGTAATCAACTAAACTTCCCAATATGAACAAACAGCTATATTGTATTTTATCCATTTTATTCTATTGTAATCCCTTATTTTTAGAATGTCTGTTTTCCTCTACTGGTGAATTATGTCTGTAGAATTTCCCCTTGATCCCATTCTGATCCCGTCGCCCCAAATGAATTTTTTTAATCCAAACAAAATAATTAAGTCAACTACTATACATTTTTGTCGACTAAAACGCCATCGACCGATTATTGGACTAAATAACTAAACGATTACAGCCCTACTTGATTCATAATGAGCAACGAGGAATGATTAAGAATGATTCAGGTTTAGTAATTACTTAATCAAGCCTAAAAACTGTTTTTTTTAGCTGTGCATATGACTGAAATGACTTTATTTGCACTCTTCTTTTATGTCTTAAACTGTTTTGTTATTCGTCATGTCTGTGTGATTTTAATGCATTTTTTTTCCCTGTTGTGTGAAGCACTTAATACTCTAACCCATAATGAAATAGAACAAATTCAGACTCATTCAAATAAACCATTTGTCCATCATAAATTAAGTCTTTTCGTGCTTTTTTTTTTAAAGTGCAGTTATTATAAAGTGGTACTGAAATGTAAAAACGTACTCCAACAAATCTAATGTTTTACGTATTGTCCGGTGAGTGACCTCTTGACCCTGCAGAATGTCGAGTTGGTGGTCAGCGTTACAAAAGCCAGCGCATACTGTGCACGTCAGCTCTCCCTGTGCCCACTATATATACTGGATTTAAATGCCGTTTTAATGAAAGTATTGTAGTCTAGTCTGCGTATAAATAACCCGGTGCGCTTGGTGGGGTCATGCACAGTGGAAGGTCGTGGGGGCGGGGGGGAGCGGTGGAGAGCCTCTACTTTTTGGGAATGAGCCGTAATGGTGACTTATTGCCTGTGTTGATAATGTGCAGGCCAGCGCTGTGTCACTCGAGCCATTTATTCTGCGCTGTAAAAACAAAAGCCGCCGCGGATAAATATGCTTTTCTTTCTCTCCGAGTGTGTTAGTGTGACCAATGTGAGCCGATGTCCCCAGCCAGTGATAAAATAGGCATCACTCAGCATCCGCGGCCCCGTGCCCCCTGTACGTAAACTCCGGTGCACTATTACGACATGTTAATATCGTTTTTCATGCACATATTAAATAAATACGCCGTGTCCAGATTTGGGTTAGTGTTTGGAGCTGTGATGGACATTGACAGACTGCTAATACTGATGGTCTGGGCTTCCTCAGGCATAACCACATCCAGGTGTGTTGCTATGGGAGTCGGTGGCGCGCTGTATTGTGGACTGGCTGGTTTCTTAGGCTGCGTTCACGTTTGCCCACTCAAAATTGGGGCTAGAACAGGGCCAAAGTTAGAGTTGCTGTGTGCAGACATATCTCTCGTAGAGCGTCCAAAAATTGTGCTCAAGTAGAAAGTGTTAAGTAGTGGTCCACGAAATGACACAATTAAGAGTCGTTGTACTGTCTGGACGTAATACCTGATTTATATTTTGAAGTACAAAACGTTTTTTAATGCACAAAATCTGGTATTTTTTCAAAGGATAAACACAAAAATGAGAAAACTGAAATCATATCTGAAGGAGTGGTGCAAGAAACACAAATGTCAAAGTCATTTCATACTGCAATTTATATGAATTTAACTAACATTTATTCACTTAAATCTAGAAATCTTGATTAGTAAAATTCACTTACTGCATTGACAGATAATTTAACTTATTTCAAGGACATTTTTGCCTAAAACAAAAGACACTTTTACTCAAGTAAGAGTACTGATACTACAAAAAACAAATAAGAGTGACAGAAAGTTACTCCAAGTACAATTTCTTGATAAAAGTTACTCAAGTAAATGTAACTTCTTAAGCTGCAATTCACATATGACACAATTGGGACTGCACTGGACCTAAACCCGGATCTAAACCTGGACTAGACCAGAGCTAAACAAGGACTAGATCAGGACACAATTTAGGCTACAGTCACCACATCAAAACTGGGACAAAACCAGGACTAAACCAAAACAAAATCTGACTAGACCAGACTAAACAAGGACTAGAACGAGACCAAACCAAGTCCACATTGATACTAAAATGTGCTCAAGCCCACATCCGGATTCAGCTACTGTGTACGTGTTTACGGAGCAATGTTTTGGACTGGCTACAAACTGGTTTTGAGACTGTGTTCACACTGTGTTCACCACATCAAAATTGGGACCAAATTCAACGCCAAACAAAACCTGGACCAGATTCGAAGTGTTCAAGGACTGGAACAGGATGAAACCAAGTCCACATCGGTACTAAAATGGGTTCAATTTAGGATCAAAGAATGGACTAGACCAAGACTAGAACAGAACCAAGGACCAAACCAAACCAGGAAAAGGAAAAAACAGGAAAAACCGTATTATTTATTATCTTTCCATACATTATTTTGATGATGAACTGTATTTATTGCATGAGCGTGGAACTTTTTTCTTGCTTTAGTTTCACATACAAAATGGACCCGTAGTGAGTAGAAAAATTCCTAAATAACATGTGTTTCAATGTGCTAGTTATTTATTGTAGCTCATGTTTAATTTGGGAGAGAGTTCATATTGGCCTTTATACTTTAGGGTCAGTGGCATAAAGTCAAATAACATTATTGTAAAGTGTTCTTCATTCATATTTAGTCCTATCCCACCTCTGAAATCATTTTGTGACAGGCCTATATGTTGCTTAAATCTAAAATGTCGCCACTTGACAAGCTGTGATTAATCTTGTTAAAGTGGAATGATAATGCTTTTTTATGCAAATTAAAATATGACACTATTGACATTTATGCAAGAATGAATCGAGCTAATTTGCTCTGACAAGGATTTGATTGTAACGGCACAAAGTAGACGGTAATAGGAGTGTGGTACAGTGTAAGGGTTTAATAATAGCTCAAATCTCCCGACTTCAAATGGATTCCATCTGTGTCAAGCCAAAAACGGTTTGATCGACAGCGCATTGTTATTAAATATTATAGTCTGTGCGCGGAAAGAAGGAACCGTGACGAACTCGGTCGGCGTGTTTGAATGTGTTTACAATTTCTTTTAGGTTTTCATCAGGTGAAACTAAAGCCTGTGTCCAGTGCAGTTTATCACTCGATTCGAGATTCGGTTTCTTGCATAAAAAGGAGAAACTGTTGCGCAGAACCCCTCAAAGTCTGTATAAATTAAAATGAAATACACATAAATAGTATCTAAATATAAATATAAAAGCTAGTGCATAATTTAGAGCTGCAGATTTGTGTGTAAACTGTGTAAACACGAATAATAAACTCATGTATTACAATAATATATAAACTCATGTATTACAACGTCAGATGGATGTGCAATTTGGATCTATTCAGTTCTGATTATTGTTGTGTTTTGTTTTTTCCCAGTAAAAAGACAACAGCTTCAGGTCGGAGTCTGCGTGTTTCCTTGGTGTGAGTTTTCTCCAAATATAAAGCTTTCTTTTTGTCAATTATGAATGATTGTACGTCTCGAATCGTGGCTATTAGTGTTGTCACAAACTTTATAATAACTACACAGAATAAACCATGAACAAAGACTTCATTCATAGTGAACAAATGGTTTATAAACTAACCTTAATTAAGTAGTTAAGCCTGCATGATGCTTTATAAACTATTTGTTGATTATAAATTAAGGCTTTGTTCATGCTTTGTTATGTGTAGTTATTATAAAGTGGCTCCCAAAAATCAATTGCCAGATTCGTATTGTTACTGAAAAAAATCAACATACAATACATACATCTAAATATACATACAAATAATGTTAGACTGGGGGAAAAAATCATGTAAAACTAAAAAAATTGACATTTCCTGAATAGCTTTAGACTGGTTTTGATCTTTTCCAGAACTAATCTCAGACCACATGTTAATATTTAGGAAACGACTACCGATTTTTGGTAGAAACATTACTGTATATTCTATTGTCAAAAGTCTTTATTATTGTGTTGAGTCCTGTCGCGCACGGTGGTGGTGTTGATGGTTTATTCAGCTCCTGCTCAAACTCAAAATCAAGCGTGAAGTTTGAACATTGTTTTGCTCTCGTTAACGTGAGTGTCTGTCAATCGTTTAAAATCATCTCAAAATGCTCCTTGAAGGCGACCGTCAGTGGCTGGAATAGTTTCTAATCCCAATTTGAAATATGACTGAGACCAGTTTCTCCAGCAGCCCGTATTTCCCCGTAAAGAGTGTCCACTTTTACATGTTGTTAAAAAAAAAAAAACTGTGATATATTTTCTCAACAGAAATCGTTCCATTTATGCTGTGACTTTTATTTATTTATTTATTTTTACTTATTTTTGCCATTATAAGATGTTTTGTTCTCGCTCTGTGGTCATGTTCTGCGTCGTTTTAAAAATATAAACCTTCAAAAAAAAATTTAAAAAGAGAATAATTTTTCCACACATAATAACACGTGATGTACTTTTATCCAAGTTTTCTTTTGTGCAAACCTATCTGCTAAGTCCGTAAATTGCTCGTGAGCACTGGACAACATCCTCTTTCTCTGGTATAACAAATATGCAAACAACATCAACTCATAACAAGCTAATCTGCCTTGAGATCATGCCCTGCGATCCATTTATAATCCCCCCGCCGGCACGAGACGCCCATTAAACTGCAGTAACTTTGTCGAAAACGCAATCTTCATTTAATGCCTGTTGTTGCTTTCCAGATTAAGAACCGCGCCGCCGCCTTAGCCCCCGTCTAATGAAGCGCGGGTACGTGGGAATCGAGCTGGATAAATGAGTTCACGGCACCCGCTTAGCCGCGTAATCAACGCCGCGCCAACTTTGCGTCTCGCTGCTTTCCATCATGTCAACAAGAACGGGTCAATAACGACACACACACACACACACACACACGTCGTTTTAGTCACTTTCCGACGCTTTATTTATTTGACGAGAGGCAAATATTGAAATGAGGGTTGTTTTTTTTTTGGTGGGGTGGGGGCGCGACCGAGGCTCACGGAAACAGCATGGGTCGCCGACAAAGGAGGGCGAACATAATTAAAAATATCATTCCGGCTCCGGCGCCAAGCTATTCCGTTCGGCATTACCGTTTCTCCGCAGGTAAATTGCCGAGCTGTGTTCCCGCGATGACGGTAATGAGCGGCGGTTAGGTCTGACACCACGCCTGTTTGATTTAAAGGTAATTGAGAAATATGCCATCAGCGCGGGGACGAGTCGGAATATGATGGCAAGAGCGGGAGGGGGTGGCGAAAAAAGCGACGTCGGGTGTGTTGATAGTGAGAGAATACGCGTTTCTGACGTATTCCAACTCTACTAAAGGGGGGGAAAAGTTATTATACGGTAATAATATATCAAAAACGTATCAGTCTTGGGCCTCGGTTTCGCGCCTGTCACTCCACGCGCCGTTTTTTTGGCTAATTGGGCACTTCATCTGAGCGTGTGTTAAAAAAGAAAAAAAGAAAAAAAGAGAGAAGTGCGATTTGATTTGATCTCCTCCCACTCCTCAAAGCGTATTCATTTGTGAGAAACGCATTTCATGGACTATGTCAAAACCTCCATTAACCAGAAATCCATCAATAATAGGAAAAGTGATCGAAGTCGTGTGAGTTTTCGCGCTTTGTGGAGTAAGTGAAAGGCGTTTTAACGGTCGAGATGCAATGTTGAGGCGGTTGAGGTTTGAAGTTAGTGAAGCTGAAGGAAAACCTATTGATACAAAGTGAATGAAACGGGTTTGGTTTTGAGATTGACGTTCAAACTGAAACTTTCACTGAACTGAACGCCGTCATCATTTATACGCTGCTGCGTTGCGTTGCGTCGATAAAGTTTGTGCACGTCTTATTCAATACATTTTATAGCTTTATTTGTTCTTCTGAGAGGACTTTTGACCATTCAATAGATGGAACAGTCCCATTACTGTTATTTTCCCTCTCATATTTCCGAATAACACTGAATTTAGATTGTTGTGGTAAGCATTGACCATGTAATTTAAGAAAAAGAAAGAATCCTCTTACATTTACTATGAACCACGCTTTTATTTAAGGTTTTTCTAACAGGTTCTGCAGTCCACTTGGCCCACGTCACCGTTGAGAAAAGACAATTTGATTTTAAAAGGTTAAAAAAAATTTAAAAAACCCATAATTAAAGTATTTAATGGCTAACAAAATGCCCTTCTTTGTGCCATTAAAAACAACAAGCACCACGATGTAAGCAATATACAGTAAATCCGTTTGAAATATCCCCTTTAATGTTATACTGCATTTTCTTCCTACAATTTCTGGACACACAATTGTGCTGGTCATAGCGACAACACCCAAAGAGAATATTTCATGCCCTGAAATTACTCTTGACCTCTAATCTCCGATATGAGATCATAAATGTCTCCGAATGCAGCTGGGTGGCTCCGTTCGTCAGCGTTGGTGACAGCGGTGGAGCTCTTACATGCCTCACAGATGTAGTAGATATTGGATAAATCGTAATAAAACATCTTAAATTATATTCAGATAATTTTTGCCGGTGGTTTTGAGTGAAAAAAAAATTGCAGTCTCTTTTCGCGAGTCATCAGTTTTTTGAAGCCAAGAGATGAGCTAAGTTGTGTCTCCCTTTTTAACTGACAGTTTCGATTCTCCAAAAGACTAATAGGTATTTAACTGCATTTTATTACATTATCCGTGCGGTGCCAAAACTGCATTGTGGCTCTTTAGAGGGGGACATTTGAGCTTGGCTGTACTCTATTTTTCCAGTATTTTAGCCTGTTATTATTAGTCATTAGTAACTGAAAACCAACATTTTAGCCTGATTGAGCCTGGTTTTCTGCTGCCACTGCACGCTACAGCAGATATGTGTGAGATTACAAGAGAAACTAAACTCTGTGATTGTTGTGCGCTTTGCTCAATGGACCGCAGATATTTGCGCACCGGTTTTAAGTTAGACCGACTGATCACCGGAGAAGGTCCAAGGATCAGGTTTATAAGACATATCTAAAGCGTAATGGTGCCAGAAGTATTTTAATGTCTATCATGTCAATGCCAATAGTGTGATTGCAAATTGAGATAGCTACAGGAGGCGATATTGACTCTCTGGACAAAATGTTTGTTTTTGATTGAAAATGCTTATAATTTTCCCTTGGCCCCCGAGCTGGTGGTCCCCATGGGAAAATGTAATCGTTTGCATTTTGATTCTCCATATGTTTTATGTCAGATATACTGAACTTCCTCACCCGACCTTAAGAGTTTTTCTACTTTAAAGACTTTATTTGACAGGACAGTGGTGTGAAATGAGGTGTGAGAGAGGGTAGAAGACATTCGGCAAATTGGTGTCGCCGCTGTGTAACATCGACGCGCTGCACCTTTAACCACTGCACCACGGGCAAAGCGCCACCCGGCCTTTGTCACTACGAGCACTGAGTTGAACCGCTGCCTGGTTCAAAATATTAAGGATGTGACAAAATGCAAATCTCATGGTATTACAGTAATACTACAGTACAAAATATATTGCAATATTTTGGAGAGGCTAAACATATTAGAAAATGATACTTTCCCCTTTTAAAAAGCCTTGAATCGAATCATTATGGTCATATTCCAAATAATTACTATATATAAAAGTGCTTAATACCAGCTATTTCTTCATGTTGTGTGCGCTGAAGTAGAGCAAAGGATCATGGTCTATGTAGTTCCCTCTTCTTTTTTGAGCTGCTGCGGCTGCAACAAAACAACCCCGTCAAGCAAAGCAGTTTGCCATTTGCTCTTGTGACAGCCAATTATATTATTGTGTGACTCTTAACAATACGACATCGTCATATTTGTGTTATTGTTACATCCCTACAATTCATTTCAGATTCCACAATGAACTGAAGATCTAAATGCTCTTCAAGCTAGAAAGACATGAAACATTTCCTCCTTCTTGGTTCTCATCTCACTAAACGCATTCATTAATCGCAAAACCGAATCGAAATCGCAATTTGAGCAGGTGCAATTATTAAATCGTTCAGAACAAAAGCATATCTTCTGTGATCTCGTCTTTCTATTAGAAAAACAAACCTCTCCAAATTCAGTTCGGTCTTCAGTCTTAATGCTCGTGTTAATGTTTACACGGCGCACTCTAAATTGTACTTTTTAGACATGAATTACAAATCTGATCCTAATTGCAATGCTACGACATGATTCCAATTCATTCTGTCTGTTTTTATTCCACAAAATAGCTCTTTTACATGACAAAGAAAATGGCATTTTCATCGAACTAGAGGAAATAAAAGTCACTTCAACTAATTTCTCTGTGAGCTAAGAAGCAAACAAATGGACCAGCTATGTTTTTTGTACAGTGCGAAAAAAACGGTCAGGCAATCTCCCCTCTGCATGACAACAGACTTGGACTGCATAAGCCCCTGTTCTTTGTCTCTTTGATGTGGTCCGTGTCAAGCCGATACGGGAGTTATCGCCAGATGTTTTCCCCGAGCGTCTCCGCGACATCGATCCTGGCACCGATAAGCCGCGGCCGCCCCTCTCGAACCCCCCCCCCCCATACAAAAAAAACGCAGCCCGAACACGCCGCTGTTGTGATTGGTAATACTCCGCAGCTGTGACCATGAAATCTGGTTTTAGCATAATTAGCCACTTTGAAGCGGAGATCTAATACCCGAAATCTTCGACAAAATACCAGAGGATCGGCCGCTACTTGATGATAATCTGATATCCAAGCCGTTTCAAGTCTTTTTCCCTCCCCAAAAAAAACCGTGCCATTTTTGGGTCCTGGGTTAAATTAGTGGCTCAACTGTTCGCAAAGCCAGACAGAAATGCCACAACGCAATGCGCTCAATTTCTATTTGTAGGAGGCAGCCCGATATGACACATGCACTTTGTGAAAGAAAAACACGGCGCACAAGTGTAATATTACAGTGTTATTAGCGTGGCTGGTTCTCCGCTGCCGTAAATGCAGCTGTATCGGCCCCATGGAGGTTTGGCGTTGAGTTGAGCTGCGTCGCTGCTCTGTGCGTGAGGCCCCTGACAGATGGTATGCCAGCGGTAACAGCCGTCTAAGCCGGAGCGGGGTCTTTGCACAGCTTGTTTTGGTAACACGCGAGTATTTTTTTGGTGGAATAAAAGTATTTCGAAATGTGCTTTTAATACAACTCACAGGCCACGATGTAAGATGGAATCTGTAAGTTGTCGGGCCAAACCAAACATTTCTAAGTAACGCCTGAGAAAAAATAAAAAAAAGGTTCCTTCAGTAATCTGTTTATAAGGCATTAATAAGCACTAGTTATTTGTTTATAAGCACATATTGGGCGTTAAGAAGCATTTATCACTTGGTTAATTAAAAACATTTTGTACCTGATTTCTTGACGCACATTTACAAGGTATTAAAAGCCATCTACAAATGCCTTATAAGTGCGTAAACTAACAGCTTGTGCTTATTAATGCCTTTATAAATAAAAGGGTTAGCCATTAGCCATGTAACATCTGTCCGGAGACTATGGATGAAAATTAGCTTTGTTGCTACCAATCTGGTGCATTCAAGAAACGTTCAAGAAAATTAATAAATAATGACAAATATTTCGATTAAAATATTGTGTCAGTCATGTTAAATTGATGAATGAATACTTCTCAATTGTGGTGGGACGACACAAGTCACACAAGCTTTTGCTGTCATTGTAGCCGTTTTTTTTTTGGAACTGCAGCTTCTCACCTTTTTTTTACCCCCGTCTTTTTTTTCTGCCAAATGTAAAACACTCGGAAAGAAAATCTCCCGTGATCATTTTCCTCATCGTGGCAGTTTGATCTGGCAAGAACTTGGAATTATGGCATTGACAAACAATTTATGAATTTGTAATGACGCTGAATGACTAAAATAACAGCTAAAAAAAAACAACAACAAAAAAACATCAGTAGTGTTCAAAAGTTTCACACTATTAATACCAATATACAATAAGTTACACAAACACCTGCTGTGCAACACATTGTAACTTAAATCGAAATTCTTCTTATTATCTTGTCAATGTAATGTCACAGATGCCCACTAGATGGAGTCTTGAGCTTCATCCGCCTTAGCCACCATTCTTTTGTCCAAGTCTTTCTTGGATTTGCTCATATTTGTTGAAGCACCTTTTTGTAACTGATTCTGCATTCAAGTAAACAAGTGAAGCCTTGTCATAGATTATGATTTTATGTCTTGCTTAATCTCTTCCTTGTGCTAGAAAAATGTAATTTGTTTAAAAAAGTGGAGCTTTACGAGGCACTAAGCTTCTGTTTTTACCGGGAGCCAAACTTACACTATTGGAACATCAACTCTGAGAACTCTGCGGAAAGAAAAAGTTATGATTTGTTTTATTGTGAGTTCCATTAGGTAACCATAAAACATGTTTACATACACAAACAATCCAATAAAAAAGTAGTATGATTTTTAAAACAGTTGCACGTTGTAATAATGATTAAATAGAGGAGTATTGTGGTTATTTCTGGACGTGTTTTTTTGGAGCCTATCAAAGTGAATCATTTCAGACACAGTAAATCCCTGTTAAACTCACCACTGCATCTTTAAACGGCTTCAAAGCTAATTCGCCCTGCGCTGGCTCGGCCCGACTGCTGTAAGCCGAGACCCCCGCTGTCCCGTGATGAGGCATAAACGCCCCAAATCAAGGACCCCACTTTGGCCTGGATGGTCCCGGGCCTCTCCACTCTCTCTCCCCCCCCACCCCCTTCCCCCCACCCTTCGGTCATTTAATGCTCCGTGGATCCGCTGCCAGCACACCTCCCCACCCATTCCGGGGCTCCGCGGCGCGCAGGGAAGCCGCTAATGACGCGCTCTCAGATGGAAAGGCTTTTCAGAGCTCGCCGTGCTCCTATTGCTCCCATCAACCCCCCTCCGAGACCTAAAATAAGAGAATTAGCTAAGCCTTGTCCAGACCCCCAACTTCCAATCCTACACCCCCTGAGCTGGACCTCCGAAATCCCATTCCGATTCGCTTTTTCCCCCCTCAACGTTTAATGAAGCTGTGATGTATTTTACGGCCAGCCAAATCCCGCTCTAATCCTACCCCTGATAATAACAGCGCTGTAACTGTTTTCTTTAAGCAAGCAGTGGCTGGAGACCAACTGTGGATATTTGGGAGTAACCTAATTTGCACTTGCTCTATGTAATGTAACACCAGCGTCGTAGAGGGGCCGACGGTGCTGTTGCGCCGGTGTCCGTGGGGCGAGGGTGGTCCCAGAACGGGCACCTGGAGAGGTCGAGGGGGCAAAGGCAACAGCGGGGCTAGCTCAGGATAACGAGGTGTTGCTGGAGCCGCGTTTTAAGACTCGGATTACATCAGAGCTCATGAGGGCCATCGTAAACAGAATAAACCGGAGCGCGGTCCAAAAAAACGATATTCAAGCGAAAACAATCATACGCCTGTGCAGGAATGACGTTTACTGTATAAAGGGAATAAATACAGAGGTCTGAAATGTCTCTTGGCCGCGGCGGAGGTGATTTTTTAACGTTTTAATTTTGCGCTATAAACGCAAAATGTAGCGGGCATAAACATGTCGCCATGCAGCCGGCGCTCTCTCCGCTGATCAGTACATCGGGGATTTACATTTTATTTCTATTTGCGAAGTAGTTCTCATGAAAATATAGTCGTAGAACTCACACGAACGCCATACTGTCATAATTAGAGCTTTTTTTTTTTTTTTCATCCTTGCAATACGCCACCGTCTCATACGCACACTAGGCCTGTCACATTTTGAACCGCTATATATTGCTACAGAAATTATTACAACCAAATTAGGCCCATTCTGAGGAGGTCCTGCTGAGTGCGCCCCCCCCCCTTTCCACATTGTGCCTCCGTATGCTGTCCAGGCCACAGGTGTCAAAGTTTCAGGTCCCTCTATCGCCTGTAATGTCTAATCATGTATTATTATTATTATTACTATTATTATTATTATTATTATTATTATTAAAGTGCCTATGACCGGTTGGACAATTCATTGAACTAAAAAGCAGTAAAATTTTATATATTTAAAATGTTGCTAAAAATTATAAAAATGTTATCACAGAAAAGCTAGTTTATAATTTCACTTCCTGTTTGTAATTGATGACATCACACTAGGAAATTACCCAGCAAACACTGGGAAAAAACCTCATCTAATGGCACAATTTTTTTATTTGGCAAACAAAAATATATGAGAGCGACTATATTTTATTGTATCATGTTTAGAAGGTCAAAAAAGTAGTGTCTTTTGTATAAATTATGCATGAACTTTGACTGGAATGAGTGTCCCTCGTGTGATGTCACTTCCTGTCATTTTGTACAGATTTTTCTACTTTTCTCCACAAATACCTACTTGATTGGTGTAAAGCTATAATTTATATGTACAACAAATAAAGTCAAAATTTGAAAATCGTAAAAACCTGTCATAGGCACTTTAAACCTCGAGTAATGTAGCAGTCGACATGTTCTATTGCATCGCGGTGAGAAAGGCTGCAATTTTTATTTAACCAGGTAAAAAAAAACCATTGAGATCGAGTAGAAAAGACTGTCAACACAGAAGAAGTGACTATTTCATGCAGGGAAAAGGAGCGGTTTGAAAGAGTGAAGGTGGAGAAAACTATAATAGGAATGGAGGTTTAAGCTGTGACTCCTCCCTTTGGGCAGGACTAATTTGAGCTCAGGAGAGTATAAATGCTGCACTTAATACATATTTTACAATCCCTAAATGCTTTTATATGTAATGGCCAGGATAATGAGCGGTCCGTGGTAGAAATGGTTTCAAACGTGGTCATCTGGACAGATTTAGAAGTGCATTTTGTGACGTTCAGACTTAATTTGAAAATGGACAAATTTGACTGACGTTGGACCAAATGGGACTATTATTTTAATTTAAACATGCCGTGATTTTGTTGCTATTTAAGTTTAGTTGATGTCTACTTGTGTTTTTCTTTTGATTCGTATGTACTCTTTGGTCATTTTGTGTTTGGTTATATTTATGTTCTGTTCTATTTGTTTGTTTATAAAATTGAAAAAAATAAAGATAATAATAAAAACACATTTTGACTTATCTTCTAAAATAAATTTCAATCGGATGGAAATGGTTTGAGAGATATAATTATAGTATGTTTATGTTCAGTGTGAAGTTTGTCATGTTTTCCTATTTTTATTTGATTCCATGATACATATACAACACATTTCACTCTATACTTTAGTCCTTTGGCTGTTCTATTGTTGTATGTGGTATTTACACGATCCATCAAACTTCATATAACATAAGCAGCCGCTGTGCATGTCTTTATAGTTGGTTCTGTGTTTGCAAAAGCACATTTATGGCCGATATGTTTAAATATTGTTTGTGGTTTTTCCTGTTTTGGAGCCCAGGACTGCAACGTGTAATTTCTTTATTATGTATTCAGTTTAACAATAGTACTATGGATCATATACTGACTGTTCTGAACTTACACTAAATCCTTGTGTTTACGCGGTATGTTTATTTTTACATGTTCCTTTGATGTATATGTTTAAATACACAAAACTCGCTATTTTATTACATGTTCTAACTTTCGAACTCTGTAAACCAAAATGAGAAAAGGCCCCAAATTTAAAGTTGCCTTGCAGGGCTTTACTAAATTGTTCATTTAATCAACAGAAAGTTAAATCAAACAATTAAACAAGACAAGCAGATTAAATGCATAACCGTCCCAGAGCATCTTAGACAGCGGCAATTTATGAAAAGCAACGAACAAACTACAGGCAGACTTTCAATTTGTTTATTGGGAAAGTATGGAACCAGAGGACAGTGCTCAAGTTGCCATACTTCCTCCAGCATTGCCCTTGTCCAAGCTTTACTAAAAGCATGGGTTATATTTCTGTTGCTATGGGCCTGGCCATAAGCTCTTTCAGCTTGGTATAAACGCACTATTCTGAGCTCTTAGAGACTCTGAACCACCAAATAAAAATAAAGATTGCGGAAGTAACGCCAGCAGAGCCACTCCTCTAATTCCTTTAAATGCTAATATTTGTATTAGTTGCAGTTGCAGTGGAGCTCAACAGTGACCATCCACCACTCGGTTCCGGAAGTACGTTTCCTCCCCATAGGGATTCAGGAAAAAAAAAAAAAAGGAAAATTTTTTTTATTTATATATATATATAAACATTTTATATATATATAAAATGTTTGAAAGCTTGCGTACTGGGCTACTCAGAAATGTGCAATGAGCACAGGACCTATAATTTTATTTAAAATCATATTTAAAGTTTGCTAAACTTTATATGCCGCTCAGTTGTTGAAACATTTTGCTGAATTTTAAGTTTCACATGTATTTAAATCAAGTTATGGACTTTATTAGTTTATTTAATTTTTGGGATATTTATTTAACCATGAAAGTCCCACTGAGATGAATCTCCAGAGGGGAGGAGCCTATTGTACATGTTTTTAGTGGTCGACACAGGGAAAACATGCAACCTCCACACAGAAAGGCCCCACACCAAAGGAGTCGTACCCAGGACCTTCTTATCGTCTTCTTCTATTGGTTACCACAGCACACAGTGTTGCCTTTTAACTCTTGATATTCAATTTTTTCCAAATCCCTCTGGCAAAAATGATTGAGGAATGCATTTCTGTTCCCACGGCGAACTTTGAAGTGAGCTTGACTGTTGGGCTCCATTGCCAGTTTCAAGTGGTGAAGGATGAGAACATGACTAATTGAATAGAATGTCAAGGTAGATTTCTATTCAGGGGCACAAAAGTTTTAGCCAGTGAAGATTTTGAATTTTAATAAACAGTCAGGTCAGTGACATTGGAGGTGAGGTGTGGGTCAAAAGGTCGCAGCTCTGCCCTCTGATTGGCTGAGGCCGCGTTCACACCTGAGCTGTCACACACAATAGACGGGTTTGGTCTTCACGTCACTCCGGTCCCGTGACAAATCACAGCCCCTTCTGTGGCACGCTGTTTATTTTCAGCATCTCACACAAGAATTTAAATTCATTTCGTGCTCCTTTCATTTCTCTGTGCAAAGCCGGCCGGTGCTGAAGGGACAGGTCGGCACTCAGGCCAATTACGGTGTCAGGGGGAGTGAGTCTAAACATCTGCAGGCGCTGAGGGGGATTCGGGGCGTCCTGAATGGGTCGTAGTGTGACCGAGGCCCAGGACACGCTGGGAAAGGTGTAACCTGTTCTGCTGGAGATTTAACCTGTAACAGACCAAGACAACTGCGGTGTCGAACCCCACAGTATATGCAGGGGGGCATCAAACAATACAGAACAGATTCACTTCCTAGTATTATTGAACCCATCAGTAACTCGAACATCAAAAAGTCAAAACGCTAACTTTGTTTTTATACTGTTTATTCAGTTGTGTGGGAAAAATACTAAATTGTTTTTGACTGTCAATTTAGCCATTAATTGCTCTGTACAATTAAATAAGCCTATACCTGTGATGGACATAAAAGTAACCTATGCACTGACACAAATAACTACTAAATAAATAAATAAAAATGAACACATAATGAAATCATAGGTCATTATGTCACACAAAAATGCTAAATTAAATCACGTCATCCACCACCTCTCAAGAAGCAATAAAATACGTATGGTACCGACCAGACAGCCAAAAAGAAAGATGATACATATGTAATTATTAATACCATGGCGAGTATATGAGTGGATAAGATATAAAGTGTTTTGTGCAACATTTTTTATTTTCAAGTGAGACCCTATTTTTTGCTCTCTGAACATATACGATTTTACACGAAAACAACAAAACTGTCCAATCTGATTTTTTTATATGGGTCTTTGTAACTTCAAAGACCTTTTTGTCAAAAATAAAAGGACATGAACAGATCAGATCCAATATACTTCAGAATTACTGTTGTAAGTTTCAACACCAAAAAATGATGCAACTGTTTTTGTTTTTTTGTTTGCCAAATTTTCCATAAGATCACGTCAACACAAATGCAAAAGATAATGTCCAAAATCACACTTTATTGTATCTGATATGTCATAAAAATGGCCAAAATGTGCAAATGTCCATGATGAAAAACAGTAATACTTTTCATATTTACAAGTATACCACAGACACCTCAGTTCACCTGCACTCGCCTCAAACATTACGTTCACCCATAGACTTCCCGTTGGCTTTTATTTGTCAGACGGAGCGTGGATTACCGTTCTTATCTCCTCTTAGCCTTTTATTCGGTGACACTTTTGTGCGGCGATGCCTTTGGAGTCGTTCTTTGTTTAAGCTCGCCCGGCTCGCTCCTATAAGAGCGACATGTGCGCATGGCCAGTGTCAGCCGTAATGAGCTTTGACAGGGGCATTTAGTGGTTGTAATTCAAATCTAATTCAGAACATCTTAACCCTGAAGTCTGTCAAGATGCCTGAAATGCACTGGAACGCTCCTGGTCCCAATCAGCACAAGCGTTAGTGTGGCGGCACGCTGATGTGTCAACAAGCGCCGCTGCAAAAACACGCCGACCAAACGCATTTACTGTACACGGCGGCGGACGAGAACAAGGACAAAAGGAGGGAGAAAGAAGACATATTTTGGTACTTGATGTTCATAGTGTCCTGTAATATTTTAGAAAAAGGGCCGAAAACGTCACCCAGCACTGTATTTGAACTTTTCTTTGCTAAAATTCCACTTCCCAGATGCAAAACTATGATAAATATTGACCACAGGAACTATCTGACCAAACAAAGTAATAATTAAAAACATGATTATTCACTTTTGTGTCGTAATAGAAAGAGAATTTACCCCAGAACCAGTTGGTCTTTGAGATGAAGTCAGCCTGTATTTTTTTATCAACACCTTTATAGTGTTTTTCTGGTCACTTGTAATGTATTTTTTACGTTAATGTGATATAGTTTTAATAAGAAAAGCTACTTGCTTACCATTCTTTATTCAGTTGCAGTCGTCTATTTGCTGGTACCCCATCGTTTACCCGATTAGCCAAGATTTTATTATCTTATTTAATCTTATGAGTTCTCAAAACAGTCCACACAAGATTAGATGACAGTATTTTTTTTTTTTCTCAAGTGTAGGAGAAACTTTTGGAATGACATATCTTATTATCGTTGATGTGACTTGACTGAATCTATGTCGAAAAGTGGATATTTTTACCTCCCCAGTGTATTGTACCCACAGTCAGGCCTGTCACAATACTTTTATACAATATTTTTGGGGTCAATATATATCATATGTACTTTTTTGCCATACGGAACTTTCTCTATTTTTGCTGTCGTAACATTTGAGCTTTTGAGGGTCAAATAATCCCACATTTAAAAGATACTAACTCACCACTGAAGCGTTTTATTGTGATATTTATTCATTTATTATGTAACAATAGGGTTCATTTATAGAAAAGTATTAGCTGGGGATTCTCATTCTTAAGGGCGATTGTGTCAGTGTCACCGCCAACAAGTTTCAAAGTTCTTGTACACGCAGATAAAGATGAATCTAGTTCAGCTGTATTCGCGGCGCACTTTTGAAGCGTTAGTGCAGAAGAACGTCATCTGTTTGAGTCCTGGAAGAGCAGCCGCACACGCAGCTTTAAAATCGGGGCCGTCCTTCAGATGAGCAGACCCCAGGACCACAGAGCTTTGTAATCCATTTGAACTCAGCCCACAGCACTTAGCCTCCTGATGGCGCACTCCTCGCGGGACAGTCAAGGCTGCCCAAAATACTTTTATTCTTGACCCTCCCCTGACCCAAAGATAGATGGCCTATGCTAGAAGAACATGCTTTTATTACAGCGAGTAGTTTTTATACGGCAGAAAACTATGGAAAATAACAGTCCAAACAAGCTATTTCTGTAAGTAAAGTAGTGTAAAGTGTAGCCCCATGATACTGAATTCAAACTGTGGTCATGAGAAGTTTTTATATAGAACTTTATTATAGCTTGACTTTTAATTGCCTCATTAAAGCATCAACTAAGACTTCATTTATACTGAACAAATAGTTTATAAAGAATGATTTGTGCAAAGTAACTACATAATTAAAACCCAAACCTTAATTCAAATGAATCAATTACATATATTAAGTCGGAATTATGAATCAAGCCAAGCCAAGTTTATTTATAAAACACTTGCAATGTAAGATATTAATTAAGTCTTTATTCATGCTTTATTAAGGCTAATTAAGGTGTAGTTATTATAAGTGTTACCAAATATATCATGTATGTATAGAGTATGTTTAAGTGTGTTTAAAAAACATAATAATGTATATATTTACAACGATACTATACTTGACTTTAACATTTAAATGCTAAAAAAAAATCACGAGAAATTGTATGAATTATGTGTTCATTTTGATGGTTTATAGTTGATAATTAAGGCTTATTTCATTTCCAACACAAAATAATAACACTTTTTTAATGTTATTGTGTGGTCTTTTTCAAGCTCATTCTAAAACTGTAAAATGTTGTCCTGTTTATTAGTATCAATATTTCTATAGTATTGTTTTGATACTAGTTTTAGTATTGATTAGTACCATATTTTTGATACTTTTGACAACCCTATACTGCTGGGTGATGTCTTTACAGGTTTCAGTGTGCCACAAGTGTAACAAAAAACACATAATTATGGTTTCTGCGTAATATTCAACCACAATTAGCCTTATAGACGAAACACAAACGTAAGAATAAAATGGTCATCACAAGTTGCAGCTTGTAATCTGGCACTCAAACTGTAAAACATTCCCATCAGACGTACTTAAGCCTTATCAGTCAGTTTCTCTTACGCGTGACCATGTGCTTTTAGAGTCTTGTAATTACACCCTGCCTGGCTTTGTGTTGTCCCCCCCACGCCGTCAATCTCCCTCGTCACTCAGCCCTGTCGATGTGGCCGCATGTCATTTTCTTTGCACTCCAAACGCCGCGCGCGCATTTAGAGCCCGCTGTCCGCCACTGTGCATTTAAACCAGCACTATTTGCATCCGCGCCATATTATAACGACGTGTGTTAAGTGACAAATGATTGATGATGGTGGAACGCGCGGCTTTTCTAACCCCTGTAAGTGCTCTAAAAACAAATTAAAGCTTTCATCAATGTAACATGTCTATTACAAGATGTGGTAATAGCCCCTCGTTGTATCAAATTATTTGTGTTTTGAAAAATTAAACTATTAATCATGTGCGACTGGGCGTCTGACAGCGGCAGCGGGCCCTAGTGGAATGTGCACAATACACTTAAAGGTGTTTATGGCTTACTTTGTCCAAATGGCTGTAATTGCTTAATTGCTCATCTGTTGGTGGTGGAGCGAGTTTAAAAAAAGGGGCTAAAAAGTTACCGACCGCCACGACTTGAGTTTCAGACGAATTATCCAAAGTAAAACCAAATGTGCGCTTTGAGGTTTTCAATTTGAAAATGTTTGCAATGTCTTTTTTCCCCTTTTCTCTCACAGGAAATAAAACTGGTTGATAAAGTAATATACACAAGTTGGGATAAGGTAACCTGTGTAAGTTGAAAGTACCGGCAAATCAAAATATTTAAGTTGATTTGACATAAGAACATCTAACAATTTTACTATTTACAACTACTATTTACTACTACTACTACTACTACTACTACTAAAATTGCAACGATTGCTCACATTTAGGACATAAAAATGGGAAAAATTGAGAGAGCCAGGTTTAAAGTTCTTGCTGAATTTTGTTGACATATTAAATACTAAATAATTTACAGAAGGGATTTTAGATATCTTATTTACATATTTGAGAAAACTAGATTAGACTGAAAATGAGTGTAACATTTCACCTAATTTTTGGTGTTAATACTTAGGGTTAGGGTTGAGCTTGAATGATTTATGAATTAGAGATCAACAGAACCTTCAGTAAAATCTTTCAAAATCTTGTTAAGTATAAGATTTTAAAGCTCGGTGTGTTTAGGTGCTACTTTAAGGGCTGATGTTTATGTCCCTTTGGGAGAAAACAGCCTTTTAAAGTCACAATGTCACATATAAATCTTTAAGGTTCAGACAGGACATAAAATCTCAGAGCAAACAGACCAAAAAACAAAACAAAAATACTTTAACCTGTACCTGCATGCCCTTTAGTATTTTACAGTTTTTCCTCCATTTTTTTAGTCATAAATATTCCAATTTGCACAGTACTGGACATAGTGGTCTTCAAAAACATCGTCATGTAGAGTTTTGGTTACTTCAAACCTCTGAAGTAATTTTAAGACTTGATCAAGACCAGTGCTTCTCAAACTGGGGGTCGTGAAATGATTTCATCTTTGACAAGGCTCGACACCCTTCAAATGCAGTAGATTCCTATTAGTTTGCCTACAAAATTAATGTATCTACACCAATGTCATGAAAATAAAACCAAACATTAAGATTTACTGGTTAAGACTCGTTATTATGGGGTCAAGACTGAAAAAAGTTTGAAAAGCGCTGATCCAGACAAGTGTTGACCAAATCTCAACTCCCTGAACACGCTTTATCCCAGCAACAGCACGTTTATCGACTGCATATTTGTACACATTGAATCCACGGCGGCCTGTGATTGGCTGAGAGCGTTCACACATGTCCTTCTGAGGTGTCGGCTCTTCACGCTCCGGCAGCTCTGTGTCCTCTTCTACTCTTTGTTATAAAACAGGTCCAACTCAAACACAAAGAAATCCTGTGTATTTTTATGAGTAATGCATGAACCTGCTGGAGGAAAAGTTCATGTTAAACCTATATGGGCTTGGACAGCACAAGATTTATGACGATGACCGCCCAAATTATGCTTTTCTTCCCCCCAGAAGGCACTTTAATTATGTAATTATTGCCAGCTGTTTTTCATTTGCGGTCGCCGTTAATTAGGTGCCCGAGGTCCGCTGGTTCAAGTGCCGAGCCTCTCTCTCCTCTCTCCTTACCTCCTTCTAGCCTTTCCTTTCCTCCGATAAATCCAGAGCTGCAATGATTAGCCAAATCTCCAACAAAACTCAATTATTATTCAACCTGTAGCGATCGAGCCTCCTGCCGTGTCAAATGCAAGTACCCCTGGAGCCCAATTTCCTCTGTATACTCCAACCCTAACAACTTATCAGCTACGATTGTCCGCAAATATGAAAAAGGGATATGCGTGTTTGCTTTGCCCATTATAGGCCCCAAATGCAGGGAAAACACGGCGGTGGTGGGTTCTCTAGGCCCCTGACACCTGATAATCAGAATTAGTCTCTTCCATTGCGCATTAATGTGGATTCCTACCATTATGCGGCAAAGGAGACTGGCTTGGAAAGTGGAGGGGATATTTTTTATATATATAATATATATAATATATATATATATAATATATATATATATATATATGACACAAACTAAACCAACAATAAGGACTGGACCAACATTGTAAATAGCATTCGTAAAAAAATTAAGACTTTTTTTTTTAATCAAGTCTTAAACACACACACATATATATAGAGAGTATGTATATATACACAATACTATACATAGTAGTTTATATATAAATATATATATATATAAAGGTATATGTATTCCATTTATATATAATATAAATATATAACAATTTCCTTAAATAGGTCAATGTAATTTTTAAAAAAAAATTTAGAATGCTAATTACAATGTCGGTCCAGTCCTTTATTGTTGGTTTAGTTTGTGTTATCCATTTCTTTGCAATGCCTTCTTCCCCACAGCCGAAATTGTGCCAAAGGTATCGATTTACCAAGTCTGTGGCAGAGGTTTTAAGGCCCCAAAACAGCCTCCTGGCAACTATGATTTTTCTAGCAGTTAGCATTTCCTTGTGAATAGTGATCATTTTGATATGGCGTATGGCGCTATGAAAAAACATGATCCAGACATGTGACTTTGTGGTCCTCCATTGGGATCTAGATATATTTTCCCATTCTTCATCAGTCAAAACTAAAGTGCCTTCTCTTTTCCATTTATTTTACATATTATAAGTAGAGTGGCTATGTTTTGTTTTATTTATTTATTTCATTTTCTTTTTGCTGAAGTGTCTGGAGAGGACAAACCCAACTCCTGCACTGTTGATACTTTTGAACCCTATATTTTTTAACTGTGAGAATCATACTTCAACTTTAAACCCTTTGACCACTTTTGACCATTAAAGGAAATGTATTATTTTGAACTGTTAATTATCATGGCATTTAACCTATTTTTAATCACTCTGCAACTAGAGATGGAAGATCAAAAAACGCATATCACAATTGTTGTTTAGGAAATATGCAAAACTGGAATATCGAGTTCACTGTTAATAATCAAAATTAAAGTGATATTTCTGCCCATTTGTGATTTGTGGTCCATTTTCTTTTTTTTGCTGTATTTGAATCTCAACTAAAACATTTACAACAAGCGCATTTTACCACATTCCACATACATTGTTAAAAAAAACATCTACACATTGTTCCTAAGACATTGCAAAAAAATATTGAAATACATTTTTTTGTCAATATCGCCCACTTCTATCTGAAACAGGACTTAACATGTCAAATAAAGTTACGTTCATATTAATGCACCGTGTAATTTGGAGCAATTAAATATTTGTCCAAGGTTTTCAAAAGAACTGCACAATATTGTAAATTATTGATTGTTAAGTACTGCAATATCGATATCATTGTCATAGTTGTTGACATATTAATTTCTGTCATTTTAAAACAATTGCCCATTGCTTGATGTCAAACTCTGTCAAACTAAAAACATAGAGACAAAAACAAAACGACTAAATCAAGGCTAATTTAAACTGAATCACCCGAAATCATGAATAAAATCCAGCTTTTTCAACATTTTCAGATGGAGAACCTTGTTTTTATTGCAATATTTTTCTTTTCTTGCAGTATTGATAATTGTGTCAATATTGAAACGTTTGCAATATATTGTGTAGCCTGAGTTTTCAGGTATATAATAGTTTTTTTCTTTTTTCTGCCGAACAAAACGATCAATGTATATGGCCCACCACTTGATAATGATTTTAAATCATGTGTGAAAATCATGAGTGAAATATAACCTATGAAAAATATAAAACAACTTACTTACAAACTACATAAACTATAGTGTCGTTGTTCATTCAAATGACAAAACATATAAAAATGTTTGCACATTCTGAATGAGATTTTATTCATTTGCACAATTTAAGATACAACATATGTAGCTTCAGCTTTCTGTAATGACATCATGCACCTCACTGATTATCATACATGAATTTGACCTCCATTAAGACTCAAAATATTTATATTCATTGTATTCTGATATTAAGGACATTTTGAACATGAAAATCCAATGCATTTTGTTATTCTGCCTGATCAAAACAGCAATTTAGTAAACTTTTAACACTGGTTTAAAGAATATCCACGTATCAAGCCACTTGTCAGGTTCCAAGTATCAGGAAATGTGTTGTATTCTGAGGTAGGCAATATCCAGCCCTAACCTCCATTCATGCCCTGCACTGTGCATCTGGTTTGCTAGTGATTGCTTACAAATGCTACATATTATAAATCAAATCCTCTGCACTTCAAGTACATAACGAGTAACTTCTGAATAATCACGCCATGCTCTCCTGCAAATAAACAATTTCTCAGCTAAAAGTTGGCGCCTTAAGAAAAACCACACATCCCCGAAATGCGTCGAGGCAAATGACTTCTTTAACCTGCAAAGTGTGCGCGCGTAAAATGTGTGGAAACAAAATACGCCGCGGCTAAGTGCTATCATTTCTCCGCTCTCGTCCCAACGGTGTGCACTTCCAACACGGAGCTGCCCCCCTCGTGTGTCACGCAACAACTCGGCTTTCTTCCTGCCGCCATATCATCCATTTGGCGCTGAAAAGAAAGAGAGGGAGGAAAAAAAAAATAATAATGTTTGGAGTGACTTTCTGTGTGCTTGTGGGTATGACAGTTGTGACAGAAGCTTGAAATTTTACCCATGGAAATGATGCCCTCACCCAGCCATCAGTGTCACACACTCTCCCTGGGTGTCCATCATGGCTTGTAAGAAAAAGCGGGGGGGAAAAATGTTACAAAAAGCGTGTTGTAAAAAGGATGTTTTTCATGTTTGGAGTGGTGGGCGATTGGGCTGTCAGAGGGGAAGTGACACACATGTGATTACCTATGCATTAGGCCTTCCAGCTGCAGAGAGAGCAGGGGGAACATTAAGGGAGAAGGCTAACGTCCGACGCATTACGGTATAGGCCTGTTTATCGGAAGCTTATGTATTATAGGCCAGCGTAATGCGGGACACTTGAGAATCACTCAAAGCTGAATGCGGCTGTGGCTGCGAGTGTGGAAAGGAAAGGGAGAGATGTAAAAAGTAAAAAAAAAAAAGTTTGGATTGATTGCAATGATTTAAAATGTAAATGGTGTTGTCTTAAAATTTCAAACTTTGAATGTTGATACTGAGAAAAAATCTTGATACTTGATTCTGATTTTGATACGACAATAACAAAAAATTATACAGCACAATTCCATTTTCAGCATCCTTGTTTTTTGTTTCTTTAATGTTTCTATTTGGTGTTCTGATAAAAAATATTTTAAAAACAATTCAAGAAAAGATCAATTTTGTCCTATTTATATGTTTTTTTAAAAAAAATCCTTATACTTAAAGGTTTCCTCAGGAGTTTGATTTGTCTATCTTTTTGTGGTTTTATCATGTTTTTTGAGTCCCACCTGGAGGCAGACTAGAAAGATGTGGATAATTCTGCATAAAACCCAACAACACACCGACTCATTATTACGGACGGCGGTGGAAGTGTGAACGGCGAGAACCTGATCCGAACCACCACCGTTTCCTCTGTATCTCACATAAATCTACTTAATTTTTATTTTTGAAAACTTTATTTCTTCTGCTGGTCGGTTGCGTGTCTGTAATTAAATGGATCCTTAACTGACCTCTAGTGGTGATCCTATTCTGTGCATCATCCTACCTCACAACTGTCTGGATTTAAGATACAAGGGAGCATATGCTATAATAAGGTTAATATTTGCTATTGTTCCCAAAATGTAACAAAAAATCTTCTTCAGCTTCAAATATAAAGATTTTTTTGAGTTTTTGCAGTTCAGGTACAGGGCAGACCAGATTTTGAGAAAGAAAACGTTGAATTGTTAGTCCCTTTTCACCAGAGTGGCCTGTTGCATGTTCCTGTTTTTAGGCTTGCTCCAAAGCGTTCACGTCATAAAAGAGATGATTTTTTGTGTGCAATTTTTCAGGTCTGTTTCACAATAATAGACCCAGTAATGACTGAAATACAGATTATTAACGGTTCATTAAAGCTGTAAAGTGGTTAAACACGCTACTAAAATTTGGCACCGCTCATTAGCACTCGTTCAACTGCGACACACGTTTACGTAGTTTATAATATCTGCTTTAATAGTTCACTGTATGGAGTAAAATGCATTTCCCTGAGCTAGTAGAATGAAAAGTTGGGTTTGTTGACATCTCCAGAGGAAAAATGTGAGGCAGACAGAACTTAACATTTGTAACGTTGATAACAACAGCCTCTCTACTGTCAGTGAGGGATGATTTTGGGATTAGCTTGTCTCCGAGTCCGGCCCATGCTCCGGCTCCATGCATCATGTGATTATCCTGAGCGATTGGGTTTCACTGCATCACTTAGGGTTGAAGGTTAGAAATGTTTCCTGATTGAGTAAATTGGAAGGATTTCTTTTCTGTTTGGAGGCTTTTGTGAAAGGTCTGCATGTTTTAACAATGCATTTATAGCTCTCTAACGTTTATTGTGGCCTTCGATGTTTGATTATTAAAATAAATTAAGCAATAAAAATTACCTGAAGTAGAAAAACAAGTAAAGTCAGTCGTAAAAATTAGGGAAGTAATACAAATACAATTGTGTCATGTAAAAATATATTAATAGATAAATTACAAACTATACTATGTTACCAATTGAATAAATTGGAATCAATATAAGTAGAACAGTTGTTGTGACTAATTGTATTTACAATCCTGCATTTGAAGTAATAGTGGCGCGAAGCTTGGCAACATGCATTTAAATGGAAATAAACAGTGATTCAATATGAAATGTGATTCAGTTCAAAAAGCCTTGCCAAAAAATATGTTATTAAAGTAAGTACAAGCCCCTAGGGAGGAGTCTATACATACATTTGGCTTGCTGATATTTCAGGATTAAGATGTTAAACAGAAGCTGAGCATTGCATGTGGCTGAATTAACACTAAATGTGAAATTAATACTTGTAAAAATACAAATTTCCCCATGAAACAAAAACTTTCCTGAAATTCCCCAATGCACTTTATATGTCCTCCATCATAAATGATGTATGTTCTCATGGCAAAGTAAATCATAATAAAGTGCTGCAATGAAAAACAGTCAAAAGCTATTAGTCTAGGTTCCAACAAATGTCTGATAAAACTCAGTTGCATTGTTCAAAAGATATTCCACGTACAAGTCAGTAAATCATAAGGCAGGGTTCTCCAATAGGCGGCCCGCGGTCCAAGTCCGGACCGCAAAGCAATTTGGCCTGGCCCGTGTTCCAGTTTTCCCATAATCGCAAAGCACAAACGTTTGATGCTGCAGACACAGTAGATAACAGCTTCATTGATGATTTGATGTAAATGTAACGTGTAAGAACCGTGTGCTCCGCGTGTTTGGAAGTCTGCTTGTTAACGAGGAACTTAACGCACCGTGGCACTGGAGGACAGCGTGTTTTCCGGGTTTCATTGTGCGAGTGCAAGGTAGGTCAGACATCTGTGCCTGATGTACGTTTTGTTCCACGGCTCGGGTTATGAAAGGTGGACAAGGCAGTCTTGTCTCGGGACATGTGCATTTTTGCTTTAGGCACGTCTTAATTCATAAGCTAATTTCTCCATGAATATATGTCGGATTGTAATAAAACACACATCATTTTACATCTTAACAAACAGCAAATGTGACTATGGGGGCGAAGGAAAGATATAAATACATTATTTCTCAGGTGCACATCCGCTAACCCCAGTTTAGTACTTTCAGGAACTTTTTCCGGTGTCCATCACCATTTTTAATAGACGTAGTAGTCGGAGGGGCTGATGCATGATTGGCAACGTCGCTTCTGTCACTTTACGGAATTGTATTGTACTCAAGATTAGACTGAAACAGTGGTCCACTAATTGCAATAAGAATATAAATAATAAAACTAATATATATTAATTTTTATAAGTAAGTAAGCCTATGTATAAACATATTTTATAAACATCTTTTATCAAGGAGTGTAAAATATTTCATTGCCTTACTGGATGAGCTATGATTCATTATTTTACAGTGCTTAAATTATGAAGGTAGTACTCAATGTACTTCTACTGCATTACTACAATATGCTATAGCAGATCTGTGAAGGACTGGAACCCTAAAAAATTGTTTTAAAGCGCTTTTATTTAAAAACATTTTTGGGGGGGTGGGGTTGTTGTTTTAATTCAATTCAATTCAATTTATTTTTGTAACGCCCAAAATCACAACAGTAGTTGCCTCGAGGGGCTACAGTGGAAAACAAAATAAACAGTGTTCATAAGCACTTGGTAATGTCCCAGCGTCCTGTGTCCTGAGACAGATGTCCCAAGGTCCCCTGTCCTTAGACCCTCCTTCTCGGCCAGGAAAACTACCAAACCTCTTTGGGAAAAAGTAGAAACCTGTAGGAGTTCCACAGTGAAGGAGAGATCCGACTAGCTCAGACGGACAGGCGGACGCACCTCAATTTGCAGATACACGGTGGAGCTAGACCCACTCAGGAGGAGAACCAATTCTTCGAGGCCGATGAAGAACCGTTCATATGGAGTAGAGACCGTTTCTCCAGGCAGCTGAGCTGGACCCACAGGTCCTCGATGTGCCTGTTCCACTCCCGTCGGGGAAGTGGGAGAAAAAGAAGGAAAAGCGATGAACAAATTGCCAGTGAAATTAAATATTAAATATTGGTTGATAGAAAAGTAGTAGGAAACAGAGGATAGTGCTCAAGCTGCCATACTTTCCCCAGTATAGTTGCTCCTAGGGCAGCATAGCTGGGAACTATCGGTTTTTATTTCTGTTCCTAACTGGCCTGACCATAAGCGATTTCAAAGAGGAACGTTTTAAGCCTGGTCTTAAATGAAGAGACTGTGTCGGCCTCTTTAACATGGACAGTAAGCTGATTCCACAACACAGGAGCTTGGTAGCTAAATGCTCTACCTCCTACTGTGCTTTAAGAGACTCTTGGGACCACCAGAAGTCCAGCATTTTGAGAGCGAAGTGCTTTTATTTTGAACAACCTAAATTATATGTTTTACAGTGCTTTTGATTTGAACAATCAAAATGTTTTGTTTTACGGTGCTTTTATTTTGAAGGTAGTACTCAGTATACTTCTACTGCATTACTGCAATAGCCTATAGTGGCACTGTGAAGGACTGGAACCCAAAAACATTGTTTGACAGTGCATTTATTGTGTAAAACCCAGAAATTTTGTTTTAGTCGTTTTATTTTGAAAAACCCAAATTTGATGACTGACGGTGCTTTATTTTGAAAAAAAAAAAAACATATGTATTGCTTTACAGTGCTTTTCTTTTGAACAACCTAAATTAGATGTTTTGCAGTGCTTTTATTTTGAACAATCCAAATTTGTTGTCTTACGGTGCTTTTATTTTGAAGGTAGTATTCAATATACTTCTACTGCATTACTGCAATAGCCTATAGTAGCACTGTGAATGACTGGAGCTCTTGAAGTATTAGATACAATGTAATAATTTCTCATGATGTGCCTCAAATTGACTATTTGTGTTAAATTGCATTGATTGTTTGATGTTATTTTATTTTGAAGGTAGTACTCGATGTACTTCTACTGCATTAATATAATAGCCTATACTAGCACAGTGAAGGACTGAAGGTGTTAAAGTTGCATACAGTTTAAGAGAGAGAAAGAACACGTGACTGTCACGTGACTCAACTGTGATGTCACAAAGCCAACTTGAGTCAAAACAATGATGTCACAAGGGGGTGTGGCTTGAGCCTTTAAAAGCTGACAGCTGCTCTTGTGGACACAAACACATTCAGAAGACGACTTAAGCCCAACTTTTAACAAGGAGTGTAAACCATTTCATTACAACGAGGCGGGAAAATGGCGTCCACCACGGTGGGGAAACAGCGCATCCCGAAAGTGGCGAAGGTAAAGAACAAGGCTTCAGCTGAGGTTCAGCTCACGGCGGAGCAGATTGTGAGAGAAGCCTCCGAGAGAAAGCTTGAGCTGCTGCATCCGCCTCCGAAACAGAAGATCAGCAACAAAGAGGAGCTTAATGTCTACAAGCTCAAGAAGAGGAAGGGTTTTGAGGACAACCTCCGTAAGAACCGTACCGTGATCAGAAACTGGATCAAATACGCACAATGGGAGGAGAGTCTCCTGGAGGTCCAGAGGGTCCGTTCGATCTACGAGCGCGCCCTGGATGTAGATTACCAGAACATCGCGCTGTGGCTCAAATACGCCGAGATGGAGATGAAGAGTCGACACGTGAACCACGCCCGGAACATCTGGGACCGAGCCGTCACCTACCTGCCCCGAGTCAACCAGTTCTGGTACAAGTACACGCACATGGAGGAGATGCTGGGGAACTTTGCCGGCTGCAGGCAGGTGTTTGAGCGCTGGATGCAGTGGAAGCCAGAGGAACAGGCCTGGCGCTCGTACATTAACTTTGAGCTGAGATACAAAGAGGTGGACAAGGCGCGCAATATCTACGAGAGATTCGTTAAGGAGCACCCGGAGGTGAATAACTGGGTGAAGTTTGCCCGCTTTGAGGAGCGTCACGGCTACATCGCTCACAGCCGGCGGGTTTATGAGCACGCCATCGAGTTCTTTGGAGAGGAATACATGGATGAGAAGATGTATGTGGCCTTCGCTCACTACGAGGAGACGCAGAAAGAGTTTGAGCGCGCGCGTGTGATTTATAAATACGCTCTGGACCGAATCCCCAAAAGCCAGGCTCCAGAGCTGTTCAAGAACTACACAGTGTTCGAGAAGAAGTATGGAGACCGACGCGGCATCGAGGACGTAATCATGAACAAGAGGAGATTCCAGTACGAGGAAGAAGTCAAGGCAAACCCTCATAACTACGATGCGTGGTTCAATTACCTACGTATGCTGGAGAGTGACGCAGCTCCAGACAGAGTCAGGGAGGTTTACGAGCGCGCCATCGCCAACGTGCCACCGATTCAAGAAAAGAAACACTGGAAACGCTACATCTACCTGTGGCTCAATTACGCCCTGTATGAAGAGCTAGAGGTCAAGGACACGGATCGGACGCGTCAGGTTTATCAGGCCTGTCTCGACCTCATCCCTCACAAAAAGTTCACGTTTGCAAAAATTTGGCTTTTCTTCGCTCGGTTTGAGATCCGACAGAAAAACCTCCAAGCGGCTCGAAAAGTCATGGGCACAGCCATCGGTAAAACTCCCAAGAACAAGCTGCTGAAGGGCTACATCAAGCTGGAGCTGCAGTTGAGGGAGTATGACCGCTGCAGGAAAACGCTAAGTATCTGGAGTTCGGACCCGAGGCATGCGCCACATGGATCAAGTTTGCAGAGTTAGAGACATTTCTGGGACACAGAGCACCCAGAGCAATCTACAGAGCTGGCCACGGGCAGCCCACACTGGACATGCAGAGATTCTGTGAAGTTCTACATAGACTTTGAGATCAAGCACGAAGAGTTGAAAACACCAGAACCTTTACAAGAGACTCCTGCAGAGAACACAACATGTGAAGGTGTGGCTGAGCTTCTCTAGGTTCGAGTTGTCCGTGAACTCGTCTGAGCGCGTGTCAGAAGATTCGTCAGGTTTACGAGGATGCGAACCGCAGCTTGAGAAACTGTGAGGAGAAGGAGGGGCGTCTGATGCTCCTCGAGCCTGGAGGGATTTTTGAAAACCAGTTTGGATCCGCCCAGAACCAGGAGCAAGTCCGGAAACTGCTGCCGTGAAAGAGAAGAAGAGAAGGAAGGTCACAGCGGAGGATGGATCTGAACGTGGGAGGAATATTACAACTACATCTTCCAGAAGACTCTGCGAACCAGTCCAACCTCAAACTGCTGGCGATGGCCAAGATGTGGATGAAGCAGCAGATTGTGCCAGACAAGACCAAGAATCCAGACCGAGATTCAGACCTGGATTCAGCCCGAAATTCAGCCCAGATTCATCCCAACGACAGACCAGAGAAAAAAGAGGGGAGAGTAGGAGGAAGGAGAGATGCAGAAGAAGAGAGAAGAAGCAGAGAAAAATCTGATGAAGAAATTTACTTTGGACAACTCAGCAAGCACTAGATGGAGGACTCCTAGCAAAGAGAGCGAGAGCCTAAAACATTGACAAATTAAAGTTTAAAATAAAACATTTCACCATTTTTTATCTAAAATGCTCCTTTTAATTTTAGCATGCAGGCATTATTTTCTGTCTGATCAGATAATGATTGTTTTCTGTGTTTGAGTGAGTTTCTCTTCATAGAATTCTACCCTGTATCGATAAAAAAATAAATAAAAATAAGTTTGATCAAGACTGGCAAATCCTGAAACCTTACTTAACCACTGATTAGTTGTATATTTTGTATTGTTCAGGCTTTTTTCACATTAATGCATTTAATTACTGTTAGCTTTCAGGTGAGATTAATCTTAGTTATCTGTGATCTTATGAGGAACACACAGAATCAGTTCCTGAAGACATAATAATGGCAGAAGTGAAACATTATGGAGCATCATTACATGAAATGCTGAGAGATACAAACACCACTCCTAATGGTTTGCAAGACGCATGGGACAAAATTAAAAATAAAAGGTAAAAAAAGTCTATTTAGCATGATTCTTAACACTCAGGATTTACCACACACTGTCATGTCTTTGTGATTTTAATGCATTTTTTTCCTGTTGTGTGAAGCACTTGCAACTTACCTTGCCATGCCACTTAAGAATGCTCTAATATAAAACTTTTTTCAACACAAATCTATAGTAATTTCTTTATTATTTGTGGTTTTATGCTAGTTCGATCAGTGGTCTCAAACTGTGGTACTGGTGTACGCGTGCTCCTTCAGGTGGATTCTCTGCAGTTCAAATATTTGCTGACTGATAAAGTCAGTTTAATCTGCATTTTTGTCTTCTGTTTTAAAACTAGTAAAACAGTTCTGTAGTCCTTTTAGGGCTTTCATTTAGCCATAGTTTAGACCAAAAATAGTCCCGCTTAAACCCGATTTAGATCTGGTGGTACTCTGAGGGCCATATATTTTCTTAGGTGGTACTTGGTCTAAAAGGTTTGAGAACCTTGGTTCCAGATCATTCTAAAACTGTTAAAAAGAGGTCAAGTTGTTATATGTGTTGATTCTTGCTCAAATGAGTAGATTCAATTCATGGGTTTCATTCATGTGACTTTTTTTGTTTTTACCATTTTGAGGACGCCACAGTATGTTAATTTAGGGCTATTCAACTGAAGGCCCGGAGGCCAGATCAGGCCCGCCAAACGATCTGATCCCCCGCGACCCATCTTCCAAATATAATTATAGATTTTTTGTCTTGTTTTCTGTTATTCTGGGTTTGTACAAGTTTAAAACTGGTTTGCGTTTTTTTCTGGCTTAGTCCTTATTTAATTCTGCTTTGGACCTAGTTTGGACCTGGTTTAGACCTGGTTTAGACCTGGTTTTATCTGGATTAATCTTGGTTCAGACCTGGTTAGTAGCCTATGGCCCAGAGGCCACGGCCACCCGACAAATCTGGCCCTCAGGAAAATTAAGTTGAATAGCTCTGTTATAGTTATATACATATATATCTGTGTAGCCCACCTACCCAGTGTATGCGATAAGCGCCCCCGGGTTCTCTACTAACTCTAAAACTGCTAATAAAACTAGAAAAGTATAGAAATCAAATACTTACTATTTGGGTCCTAAATTTCACTCTATTTATTCCGTCAAGCCTAACCAATAGCACTCTTAATAACACAGTGGTGATAGAAATGACCAAACAAATATTATAAATGAATTAACTTTAAATTATTATAAGTTATCAAATTTATAACAACTTTTCAACAAGTGGAACGGTTGATAATCAAATACTGTGCTAAGTATAGAGGACCCTGGTTGTACTGCAGTTATAACCCTATAGTTACAAGCCTGTGCGTCCTGTGGGAGCGGTGAGGCCTAAAACTTAGTGGCTGCTTCATTATATGAGCAAAATAAAATAGTCTAGTGATACCTGGTTTTGAGGGCCAATGTTTTGTTTACTCCACGTTTTGGAAGATGCCAGGGTGTGTCCCAAGATGGCGGCAGGGTCATGTCAGGGTCACGTCCACTGGTCCCCTCTGCGTGGCTCCCATGGATGTGCTCCTCACACACTATCCCGTACATCCAGAGGTTACCAAGAGGCTTAAGCCGAGTTCACACCGCGGTGGCAGAATTCGCGCTCAATAAAGAATAGTGACTGTGTCGTGTTACTTTTAATGGCGGTTGGCAACCAACTGAACAGGTGCATTTACCGCCACCTACTGTAGTTATATTTCTTCAAAGCATGTGTTTTACGCCATGCCGTTAAAAAAAAGGAGAAAGAAAGAGAGCCTTCAAAGCATGTGCTTTACGCTATACCGCAAAAGAGAGCGCGAAAGAGAAAGAACACGTGACTGTCACGTGACTTTTCATATTCTGTACTGTTGCCATAACAATGATGTCACAAAGCCAGCATGTGTTTTACGCTATACCGCAAATGAGAGAGCGAAAGAGAAAGAACACGTGACTGTCACGTGACTTCCCATATTCTGTACTGTTGCCATAACAATGATGTCACAAAGCCAGTCTAAAGATTAAAGTCTAAAGTCTAAAGAACAAAGCCTGAAAAACAAAGCCTAAAGAATTGCGGCAATGTGACATTATGGATACAAACCGCCATTAAACACCACGAAAGAAAGAAAGAAAGCAGCTATTCGTTTTTAAAACAACACCAAAGAAGCCATAAAACACCACCAAAGAAGAAGCTCTTGTGGACACACAAATTCAGAAGAAGACTTAATCCCATCTTTTAACAAGAAGTGTGAAACATTTCATTACAACTCGGCTGGAAAATGGCGTCCACCACGGCGGGGAAACAGTGCATCCCGAAAGTGGCGAAGGTAAAGAACAAGGCTCCAGCCGAGGTTCAGATCACGGCGGAGCAGAGTGTGAGAGAAGCCAAAGAGAGAACGCTTGTGCTGCTGCCTCTGCCTCCGAAACAGAAGAACCCCGAAAAAGACGAGTTTAACGACTACAAGCTCAAGAAGAGGAAGGGTTTTGAGGACAACATCCGTAAGAACCGCACCGTGATCAGAAACTGGATCAAATACGCACAATGGGAGGAGAGTTTGCTGGAGGTCCAGAGGGTCCGTTCAATCTACGAACGCGCCCTGGACGTGGATTACCAGAACATCGTGCTGTGGCTCAAATACGCCGAGATGGAGATGAAGAATCGACACGTGAACCACGCCCGGAACATCTGGGACCGAGCCATCACCAACCTGCCCCGAGTCAACCAGTTCTGGTACAAGTACACGCACATGGAGGAGATGCTGGGGAACATTGCCGGCTGCAGGCAGGTGTTTGAGCGCTGGATGGAGTGGAAGCCAGAGGAACAGGCCTGGCGCTCGTACATTAACTTTGAGCTGAGATACAAAGAGGTGGACAAGGCGCGCAATATCTACGAGAGATTCGTTAAGGAGCGCCCGGAGGTGAAAAACTGTGTGAAGTCTGCTAGCTTTGAGGAGCGTCACGGCTACATTGCTCACAGCCGGCAGGTTTACAAGCGCGCCCTTGAGTTCTTTGGAGAGGACTACGTGAACGAGAAGCTGTATGTGGCCTTTGCTCGCTTCGAGGAGACGCAGAAAGAGTTTGAGCGCGCACGTGTGATTTATAAATACGCTCTGGACCGAATCCCCAAAAGCCAAGCTCCAGATCTGTTCAAGAACTACACAGTGTTAGAGAAGAAGTTTGAAAATCGACGCGGCGTCGAGGACGTGATCGTGAACAAGAGGAGGTTCCAGTACGAGGAAGAAGTCAAGGCAAACCCTCATAACTACGACAAGTGGTTCGATTACCTGCGTTTGCTGGAGAGCTACGCAGATCCAGACACAGTCAGGAAGGTTTACGAGCGCGCCATCGCCAACGTGCCACCGATTCAAGAAAAGAAACACTGGAAACGCTACATCTACCTGTGGCTCAATTACGCCCTGTATGAAGAGCTAGAGGTCAAGGACTTGGATCGGACACGTCAGGTTTATCAGGCCTGTCTCGACCTCATCCCTCACAAAAAGTTCACGTATGCAAAAATGTGGCTTTTCTTCGCTCGGTTTGAGATCCGACAGAAAAACTTCCAAGCGGCTCGAAAAGTCATGGGCACAGCCATCGGTAAAACTCCCAAGAACAAGCTGCTGAAGGGCTACATCAAGCTGGAGCTGCAGTTGAGGGAGTATGACCGCTGCAGGAAACTCTAACGATGAAGTATCTGGAGTTCGGACCGGAGGCATGCGCCACGTGGATCAAGTTTGCAGAGTTAGAGACATTTCTGGGTGACACAAGACGAGCCAGAGCAATCTACGAGCTGGCCATCGGGCAGCCCAGATTGGACATGCCAAGATTCTGTGGAAGTCCTACATCGACTTTGAAATCAAGCAGGAAGAGTTTGAAAACACCAGGAACTTTACAAGAGACTCCTGCAGACAACCCAACATGTGAAGGTGTGGCTGAGCTTCTCTAGGTTCGAGTTGTCCGTGAACTCGTCTGAGTGCGTGCAGAAGAGTCGTCAGATTTACGAGAGGATCGACCGCAGCTTGAGAAACTGTGAGGAGAAGGAGGGGCGTCTGATGCTCCTCGAGGCCTGGAGGGAGTTTGAAACCAGTTTGGATCACCCAGAACAGGAGCGAGTCCGGAAACTGCTGCCGGTGAAAGAGAAGAAGAGAAGGAAGGTCCAGCGGAGGATGGATCTGAAGGCAGATGGGAGGAATATTACACTACATCTTCCAGAAAGATCTGCGAACCAGTCCAACCTCAAACTGCTGGGATGGCCAAGATGTGGATGAAGCAGCAGATTGTGCCAGACGAGACAGAATCCAGACGAGATTCAGACCTGGATTCGGCCGAGATTCAGCCAGGATTCATCCCAGATTCCAGACAGAGAAAAGAAAAGAGGGGAGAGTGAGGAGGAAGGAGAGATGCAGAAGAGAGAGAAGAAGCAGAGAAATCTGATGAAGAAATTTCTTTGGACAACTCAGCAAGCATAGATGGAGGACTCCTAGCAAAGAGAGCGAGAGCCTAAAACATGACAAATTAAAGTTTTTAAAATAAACATTTCACTTTTTTTATCTAAAATGCTCTTTTTAATTTTAGCATGCAGCATTATTTTCTGTCTGATCAGATAATGATTGTTTTCTGTGTTTTGAGTGAGTTTCTCTCATAGAATTCTACCCTGTATCGATAAAATAAATAAATAAAATAAAGTTTTGATTCACCAGACTGGCAAATCCTAAAACACTTCTTAACCACTGATTAAGTTGTATTTTGTATTGTTCAGCGCTTTTTTCACATTAATGCATTTAATTACTGTTAGCTTTCAGGTGAGATTAATCTTAGTTATCTGTGAGTCTTATGAGGAACAACAGAATCAGTTCCTGATTACATAATATGGCAGAGGTGAAACAGTTATGGAGCATCATTACATGAACATGCGATAATGAGATAACAAAACACCACTCCTAATACTTTGCAAGAGCATGGTAAACTTTTTTTGAAATAAAAATCAAAAAGTCTATTTAGCATGATTCTTAACACTCAGTATTTACCACACTTAATGTGTAATTTTCAACACAAATCTATAGTAACTTCTTTATTATATGTGTGGTTTTATGCTAGTTCTCGATCAGTGGTTCTCAAACTGTGGTACTGGTGGTACGCGTGCTCCTTCAGGTGGATTCCTCTGCAGTTCAAATATTTGCTGACGATAAAGTCAGTTTATTCTACATTTTTGTCTTCTGTTTTAACTAGTAATACAGTTCTGTAGTCCTTTTAGGCCTCTATTTAGCCATAGTTTTTTTAATCTAAAATAGTCCGGCTTTAGACCCGATTTAGATCTGGTGGTACTCTGAGGGCCATATATTTTCTTAGGTGGTACCTGGTCTAAAAGGTTGAGAACCTTGGTTTTAGATCATTCTAAAACTGTTAAAAAGAGGTCAAGTTGTTATAGTGTGTTGATTCTTGCTCAAATGAGTATCTAGATTCAATTCATGGGTTTCCATTCATGTGACTTATTTGTTGTCATTACATTTTGAGGATGTCACAGTATGTTTTTTAGTTATATACTGTATATATCTGTACCCACCTAACCAGTGTAATGCGATAAGCGCCCCGGGTTCTCTACTAACTCTAAAACTACTAATAAAACTAGAAAAGTATAGAAATCAATACTTACTTATTTGGGTCCTAAATTTCACTCTTTATATATTCACCTTTCAAGCCTAACCAATAGCACCTTTAATCACACAGTGGTAATAGAAATGCACAAACAAATATAAATGAATTAACTTTAAATTATTATAAGTTATCAAATTTATAACAACTTTTCAACAAGTGGAACGGTTGATAATCAAATACTGTGCTAAGTATAGAGGACCCTGGTTGTACAGCAGTTATAACCTTATAGTTACAGGCCTGTGCGTCCTGTGGGAGCGGTGAGGCCTAAAACTTAGAGGCCACTTCACTATTTGAGCAAAATAAAATTGTCTAGTGGTACCTGGTTTTGAGGTTCAATGTTTCGTTTATTCCATTTTGGAAGATGAAAGGCCAGGGTGTGTCCCAAGATGGCGGCGGGGTCACGTCAGGGCCACGTCCACTGGTCCCCTCTGCGTTGCTCCCATGGATGTGCTCCTCACACACTATCCCAGACACCAAGTAGTTACTTCTTACAGTCTGTTAGATCTTCCCAACGACGGCTCTTCATGTCCCAAGGCGAGAACATGAGTAGTAGTAGTAAATAGTATTTTTTAGCAAAGTGCGCCGCCGCTTAGCCAGCAGATGCTAATAAACTGAAGCTAATTACCTAAACTTTGTCCAAATACAGGTCCGTTGTCGGGCTGAAAAACGTCCGTACGCGCTCAAAACATGTGTAGAACAAGTCTCCATCGCAGACTATTGAGTTAGTCCAGAAACCTGATTTCGCCGCCCCAAAATATAAGACACGTTTTGTTTTTTTCTGTCTCTCCGTTTTTTCGCGGTTAAGCTAGCGCATACCACACCACACACTTCCGGTTTAGTATGTGTAAAGCTAATACAAAGCTAGAGCAACAACAGTAGTACATACACATAGCACTTCCTGTAGACTTTCAAAATAAAATTACACCGAGTCTAATTTACATAGTACAATCGTTTAACGTATTAACCGGGTGCTTTTAAACGTTTTTGAACACGTTACTTCACAAATAAATTCAACTAGCTCATATTATTAACTTAGTTACATTTCTATCCTGGTTACATATCAGTGGACAAAGTGTCGTCATGCTATCTGGATCCAGCCAATTGAAGCCAATTGTAGCTAGCAGTTGTAACAGCTAATAGTGGAGCCAAATTCCATATTGGAAATCCAATTGTGTGGTTCATGGCAACCACAGACCCAATCAGGAATGAGGATTTAGGAGGTCCTTCCTACCTGCGCGGCTGGTTTCGTCTCTTCTGTCAGTCTACTGAATACTCTCTCTGAATAATTCACAAAAATGTAAATGAAAATAGAGTTGTCACAATAATAACATATTCAAACTAAATTTTCGTCTTAAGGAATAAGCTTGATACAACAATGACACTTTAGGAAATAATAAGAACCCTTAACATTCCTGTATTATCTTTATATTGTTTCTGGTGCCTGCAATCATGTTTGTCTCAAGTGGTACAAGACACATTTAACAATTTTAACCATTGATACACAGAAACCACATTTAATCAACATAGTAATTTTTTGTGTAAGAAATCTTTAAATAACTTGATTCTAGAAATTAAGCTCAAACTGTGATCAACTCACTATTAAACAATAATGAATAACAAAACACACGTTGAGTGTCTTGGGTTTCATTTTTTAAAATACATTTTTGTATAGTTCCGGAAGTCAGTGCTCTAAACCTGCCATTTTTTTTGGCAAGAGACAACTGCAATGATTAATTCTTCATCTTGCGGGTTCCTCCTTTGAGATGAAAAGTCATTGTGAATCCATAACGCGACAGTAAATACATTCTCCCTCTGCTACTACACCTCTGACAGCACTCCACGGCTTTGCACTGGCAGGCAATCTTTAACACACCCATACGTCAAAACAAGCTCTGTAAAAAGTTTCTTATCCCTTCGAGGCCGGGGGAAATCTCAGGTCTATGAAGGTACATATCAGACACACGCTATCAGTTAGGGAGTAATAGCCGGGCCTGGCCACTGTAATTCCACAAATGCATTTTAGCTCTCGCGCAGTGTCAGCTCCACAAAGCAAAACATAAGAATTTAATAACAGCATGTCAATAAGACTCTTTATTTGTCCAGCAGACCTCATGAATACATTATCAGCACTAGCATGTAGCGGTCCGTTTAGCGCATATTGCTCCGAGGCCCCGAGCCCACCAGATTAGATTGTATTGATATGAGTATATGAATTGGAGATTGGAGCGTTTAAGGGCCATGCCTCCTGCCATAATGCGTCATTTGTTTCATATTCATTACATGTGGTTCCATTTACTCAATTTTCCTTATATTTTTCTTTCAAATCAGTTATTTACAAGTGTACAAAATGTCCTCGAATCAAGAAATCTTCCGGTTTCGGTGAAAGGAAATATGATCAGTGCAGATGTAGATATTGGGAAACTCAATATTGTCATCGTATAAAGGGGAGTATTGTACAGATGACAACATAAAGCCAAGATAAACAGAAATGATAGAGAGGAAAGGGAAGAGAAATCGACAGTGGACTGAATTGTTGACAATGCGGAGGAAGGTTGAATTACTGTATCTACAAAATAAACGCAATAGAGATTTGATGAAGCAATATATTTTTAAGGGAAATTGAAATACGTAAACTCCTAGTTGTTATGTTACTAGGGGTAACAGTGCAGTCTTGGTGCCAATTTCAAGTCTGTATGATGGTTGTGGAAGAAATCTGGAAGAGCGAGGGAGGCTGAGTGATATCTATACATTAAAAGGCATTTCGTTTGCAGGTGAACCAACTTCCTGAGGGACAATTGGAAACGATGTTGGATGAGAATCATGTGGGAACTTTGTTAGACAAGAACAATGTGGAAACAACTGATTCTGTCCATAATTATCTCTGTTTCTTTGCCATATTTACCGTCAAGGGCATATTAGGCGTACGAGTTTGTTCTGAAACAAGGTCTTCACTCGTGGTTCAAACTCTGGTTCAGTACCTTTAAAGCTGCGTCAACTCACTTCAACAATACTTCATCTTATCGTTATTCTGTTCATACTTTTTATGTTGTATTTCTATTCTAACGCCTTATTTTATGCATGGTTTTATTTTGTCATAGTTTCCATCTTCATATTTCACTATTATTATTCAGTGTTTTATGTTGCATCACCGCGCTGAAGCAAATTCTTCATTTGTGACTTTTGTTCACGTACAATGGCAACAAACCTTTTTGTGATTCAGATTTACCCAGTCTTATTTCACGCCATGAAAAGAGGAGGCTTATTTCTAGCTCTCACAAACCGCTTATAGACGCTCCAATATGAAAACATAATTAAGAATCCCTCTGACAATGCAAAAAATACAATACAGCACATAAGCTCACAATTCCATCTGGATGTGAAGCGATGCCATGCCATTCAACACATAAACACTGAAAGAATAAAATACGTTGAGAATATTTGTAGAATAGGACTTTACATGATCAATTTTACAATATTTTTTTGCAGATTAAGCGCAACTCTCCATGCACTACATATACAGGGACAATACATGGGCTCTTTTGCCGTGAGCGTCAAGCATTTATCATCAAACACACTATTTTCACTGTGAATTTATCCATTTTATTCCATCTAATCCGCCGGGACCATCTCATGAGCTTTTAATAAACCGGACTGCACTGTCATAACACCCTGCTATCTCCTGCTAAAGGCTAACTGCGTTGTGCTCTGAGCTAAACCGAGCCTGAAATGCGTTGCTGATTGCATGGCTACACGCCCGTGGAAATTTGCCACGCTACGAGTTGATGGTAGACTGAACTATATCGCTCGTACATTCTTACATTTTTAGGTTTTGAAGCGAGACTGAAGATGATGATGATCCTTACATTTACCGGCTTTCTTAAATTTCCATTGATGCTAAACTATAACTAGAAGACTTCGAAGGGTAGAGTTTCCATCCCACCTACCGAGCCTACTCCGAAATAGCCACATTTATCCTATTACAACCAATCTACCGGGATCCACTTCATACACTTGGAAAATATGCAATCCGATGGAGCTGACAAGAGGCCACACTGCAGTTTTGAGTATCAGGGCTTGTGAATATAACTATCGATTCGCCTTGCCAAGTATCTGAGTCCTAGATTTAATACCTTTATATCAAATCCCTCTAAAAGCGTATAATTTGCAGTGATTGCTCACACTTGCGGCCTTCTTACATCGCCCTGACAAGCGAGCCGTGGCCCCGCTCCAGGGAACACAGCCGCGGTGGTTTTAGGGTTTCCTTCGTGCCAGCGTATTTATTCTGCACGCCTTTAAGTGGCGGCAGTGCATGGAAAAGGGAAGGCAACAAAGAGTCATTCTCGAAGTTAATATAAATTTTTTTTTTTTTTCTTCTCTTTTTTCGCACCGTTTCGGCTGCAGCTGCTGAGTGGGAAAGTGAAGGCGGATTTGGGGCCTTTTAAGCTTGTGTGTGTTTCACCAAGTCAGAGCTGAGGAACTGCAGAGGTCTTTACATCATCCATTTCAAATAAGTGAGCGACATCAAAGCTGTCAGCAGTGATTTAGGCGGATTTTGGTTAGACTGGAGTGAGACGGGTACATTTTTGAGAAGGGCTGGACTGTGGCTGGTTGGATGGATTTCAAAATGACTGCATGTGGACCGCCCTCACAGGTAAATTACAATATGATGTATCGTTATATTGGATACTGCATTGCATTTGATCCCATCACACAATTTTAATACTGACATTGAGAAGCGTCACCAACCAGTTAAAATCTTACAATGTTCAATAATGTGTACTGCTTGGATTTTGATGGCATTTTCAGAAAGAAGATTAATAATGCAAGTCGCAAATGGCAAAAGAAAAATGATTTTACAATGGAATCTACCCGGACTTCACACACATATTTGCATCTTATGATGGATAGTTGTCTCAAAAAAAATCAACTTTCAACTGTGGCAACATTTCCAAAAGCGAAAAAAAATAAATCTAGAATAACTCCTCCTATATATGTTGCACGCATATACATATAAGACGCATGTTGTTGTGCTTTTAGGTAAGGCCAGAACTGACCACAAGTCCAGATTCATTCCCGCAGTAAGTCTTGACCCTTCAAACAAAGAAAACCCATACTACTACTCGGGCTCTGTGTAGTGTACAGTTTGGACCCGCCCAAACAGGAAGTCAGTCTCGTCCCACACAACAACAGCAGCAGCAGCAGCAGCAGCAGCAGCAGACAGACCCTTATGTGGTGATGTCACGAGTCAAAGTCAAGTGGAGGAAAGGGTCACCAGACTGGCCTGACTAAATGTTTCTGGGCCCGTCCCAAAGCAAAGACTCGACGCACGGAGGAGACGGGTGGATGACGACCACAGCACCAGGTGAGCATGGGAGTCATCAGAGTAGAGACATAATTTAGCTGACGTTAGCTGTAAAGTGTCCACAATGTGCCAAGTTACTGTCAGCCACATTTATATCTTCAATGTTATTACGTTTTGATTTACCCAGGCCTTTTCAAAAAGCCACCTTTTGCTTTGTCATTTCATTTTGTTTATACAACTTAAAAACATGTGTATTGAAAACATATTTTGCGTAATCTTTCACTTTTAATTAGGACGATTGGCTTACGTGTCGCTTTCTGTTGGCATTAGTGGAAAATGTTTAAATGGCAAATCATCAGACAATTAAGCAACATCACTATTCATTCATTGGATAGTATTTTCTCTTTTCACAATAATATTCTTAAAATATCAGAAATGAGCAAAGGTGGAGAGTAGGTTTAGAGTAGCCAAAAATGTACTCAAATAAGAGTAACCTTACTTTACAATAATATTAGTCAAGTAGAAGTGATGACCCAAAAAAATAAAAAAGTATTTGGCGAAACTACTTGAGTTTCAACTTAAAATGGATTTAAAAAACTTACTTTATGAGTAAATATAATCGACCAGGAAAAACATAAAATAATGCACAGATTCTGGAATTTTCAAAGGAAGACGCACATGATGTAAATGTTCAAATAATTTAACATTGACAACATACTTTTTTTTTTTGTCACTGTAGACTAACTCACAGGGCGAAAAGGAACCAAAAGGTTTACTGTAGAAGAATCTACTAAAAACTAAAACTACTTTACAAAACTGTAATTTTTCCGTTTCTGTTTTGTTTTTCATTCAAGATTATTATCACTTATTTGATTATTAAGTGACCAATTACAAATAAAACGTAATTCTGAATTCTGAATTAAAAAGGAAATGTCAAGACTTCTTTCCAGTCACTTCTCCAGCCAGAGAAGTGGATTTTATTCCCTTTGTCCCAACAGATCTGCAGTAAATACATGCTAATTGTTACAAATGCTGTAGCAGTGTTTTGTGGAGTGCTATTGTCTGCTGCCTTGCCTCAGTGTGACCCCAGACGCCGGGCTCTCGACTCCTCTGTTTATGGCTGAGAGCAGATTATGCAGAGCGCCCTCCCTCTTCCTCTTCGTCGTAGATTAATGTCTGTTTGCTCAATACCGCCACATTAAGAGCTGCCCTGGACCTGCCACAACTGTTGTTTCCTGGCCCGTAATACTAATGAAGTAGTGATTCATTAAGAGGGTTAGGCCCTGCTGCAGCTGCTTCAAGAGGAAAGAGAGAGAGCGGGAGGAAGGGGGAGTATGTGTGTGTGCATGTTTAATAAGCCATGCGGGGACTCAAACTGTTCAGAGTTGCCAAATTCATTTCTGTATTGCAACTGTAGGCTTTTTTGAGGGAGGAAAGTTGCTTGCAAATTTTGACAGTTGCGGTTTGTGATAAAAGACCCGGTAAACACCGTAAAATTCGAGCTATAAGCCACTACTTTTTTCACACGCTTTGAACCCTGCAGCCTATACAGCGATGCGACTAATTTTAAGATTTTTACGGGCTAACTGCCTCCAGCGGCGCTAGAGCAGGAAGCGTGAGAGTTTGACACACTGTGGAAGAAGATGTGGATCAAGTCAAGATCAAGTTTTATTACGACTCAAATTCACGGAGAAATTAGTCTAATGCGGAACTGAATTTAGACTTGGCTAAGCGTAAAAATAGACATGCGATACCTGTGGCTTATAGACAGGTGTGGCATGTAAAAAACAAAAAATGATTCGTAAATTTTGTTAGTGCGGCTTTATTCAGGAGTGCTCTATAATCTGACTATTACTGTACCTGATATTAATAGTTTGAATCCATAATGGCTTTAAAATGTTAATTATGCTGTTTAACTAGTTGCTTTTTCGTTTTTCAAAGGCTTGTTCACTTACTCTTTTACAATCTGGCAACCTTGGTTCATGGTCAGTGATAGGCAGAGGTGAGTATTGAGTTAAATCAGTATGCCTGTATCAATATACCTGTCACGTGTCCAGTTTGCCATCAACCTGCCAATAGGACTATGGATGAAAATTTGTCAGATTTACGTGTTGGACTAACGTGTGGTAATTAATGTCCACTGTAAAATAACACAAAATTAACTTTACCTTCTTTTCTTTGTTTGTAAATGCCACCCTTTGCACAGTATTTTAAATTTAGGCTGTCTGATTACAACCATTAAACACAAATCAGTATGGTAACAGTTACTCACCGCTTTATGTTTTGTTTTTTTTCACTATATTACTTGCACAATAGTACTTGTACTTAAGTGGACTTTTGGCCACCCGTCACAAATCTTCTTGTGTGGACCTGTTTTCCTTGTGGGACCCTCCAGCAGGTGCCTGTGAAGTACGCGACATTAACAGCATGTTTTAGAGGTTATTAGTTCACACGGGTTAAGGTTATAAGGTCAGGTCAGGAGTAAGTCTGGTTAAGGTTATGGTTTAGGCTCTCGACAATGAATGTAAGTCCTCGCAATGTCCCTACAAGACATTTAAACTTGACTGCGTGTGTTTTGAGAAGAGGGGGTGAGGTACAGAAGTCACCAAAGCTCCCATTACATCACTCTCACCACACGCTGAGTCGGGGCGATGTGGTGATGTCACTCAGTTTACTTAGCCATTTGTTTTCCAATGAGTAGCGCTTTTGTTTTTATATTCATCATTTAAAAGAGCACTGCACTTTGCCAGTTTTACATCGCCTCTAAAACTCAATTAGCCAAACGTCTCTTGCATTCTCCAAAAGCAGCATGAAAAGTGCCCATTAAAACACCATTCCTGACGGTTTGTTTGCTTTTGCGAGGTTCAATTATCAATGCACCAGCACCTTTTTACGGGACCCCAGGCTGCTGGATTTAGGAGCTCCAGATCTGTGATTTCTCAATGCGTTTCCAGGAGAGGAATCTTGGGGGCGCTAAACACCTCAGTCGCTGCCAATGTAAAAGCCCCATAACACTAAAACTTGAACAAACAACTATATGTTTTCCTTTCTTGACCCCAAGGACCTAATTCAATTGAACAACAAACTCTTTCTTCATGATAACTGCAGATGATAGGCTACAGTTTAAGCAGCACTGTGTGACTTTTGCTCTCTCTTAGGCCCTTCTAAATTGATAAGGCTCCTATCATCAGAAAAAGGATGTCAAAGTTTGTTGCAGACCAATTAGTTAAAAAAAAACAAAAACGTAATGTTTTAGTATCTTTTTCGATTAGCATTACACTTATATTGGCACTTCAGTCACACAGAAATTACCTTTTACCATTAACTTTTACAGGAATTTACCTGTCATCTAGCCAGCATTTTTTGTTGTTTGAAATGTATCTCATTAGCAATAGTGGGGACAAAAAAATAAAAGTCTACTTAAGTAAAAAGTACCAGTGAAAACGTAAAAGCGTCACGCAATATTGATCAATTTGTATTGATTTTTGGTCAAAGGAAGCAACTGAACTGATAGCTTGATTTATCTAATAATTGTTGTCTATATATTTTTTGTCCAAACCCAGTCAAACTTTAACAAAAAAATCTTCAGATGTCATCATGGCCAGCTCCGGTGCTCTCAAAATGTATAGAAAAGTACTGCACTTTTCAGTTCTTTGTAGTGGAAACAGTACAGATACCTGCTCTCAGATGTAGTGAAGTGAAAGTAAAAAATAACCACTATAAGAGTTACTTAAGTCAAGTATATATACCTAAACATTGAGTACAGTACTTTTACTTCTGTACTTTGTTACATTCCACCACTGGTAAGCAAATACCGGTAGCTTTCATTACCCTTTGTTTTGGCTGATTTTACACGTGCACTTGAACACATCGAAGATACAGGAACTTAGGGCTAGCATAGTGAAGGGGAATATTGTCATCCTGAAGCTAATTTGCCAAGAAAATCATTTACAATTTAAAGGTCCAGATATATACATGGTGCTGCTTTAAATTTTCCAACTCAGAGTGCATTAAAAGCGAGTGTAGATAGAGTATCGCAGCCTGCCTCCGGGGCTACTCCGATAGCAGATGGATTGGCCTCAAATTATCCGGCTGTCTCTGCGTCTTGGCATGTCAAACTGATAAGATACCGTGTCCGTGCGATACACAATAATACAACATAATCAAGCAAGAAAGAGGGGAAAAAACACACTTCCTCATACCAAGGTTTATACTTATTACCTCACCCAAGGTAATTGTCCAATTCAGCTGGGACGTATTCTTGAGCGAAGGCATCAGCATCATGCTATAAATTCTACCTATGAGTCGAGGAAGGAGGGGGAAAAGCCACCGAAAGTCCAAGTTCAGACAGAGTGCAAATCGGAGCAGTGCAGGCTCTGGGTTTCATCTGCAATGCACGGGCAATAAAAAGGAACAAATATAAAGCGGCAGGGCACTGGTCGGTCAGTGATGGTTGACTGGCTAGTTTGTTGTTTTTTTGGCATGGAAAATTCAAAAGGTTTTTCGCATTAAAAAGTTCAATCATAGGACAAGGATGAATTTCTTATACTTATATTGTTCTTTTTTAATCGTGTAAAGGTCGTTTCTGTTTGGATTCAGGATCCTTGCGCGATTGGGCCAAAGCTATAAACAAATAATACAGAAGCTTCAAATAATGTTCTGTCAATATCGATCATTTTCTGTCACTAGTGTCATTAAGGATTTTGCACGTACAATGATGAACTAGAATGTTAAGTCCACATTTTGGCCCATCTTTCTTCCTTTTCCCCCTTTCCATAAAATCTTTGTTGACCAAAAAAAATACACATTAAAATGCCAAAATAAGCTAATAACTATAATCATATTTAGGTTATGACAAGAAGGTCAATGTGCAATTTCTTGACAGTATACATTTTATAGCAGCCAAAAACAAGATTTATTTATTATATTTTAATCACAATGGATCTAAACAATATGTCTCCAAAAATTCCAGCTCTCTTGTCACTCATCTTAGACATGTTTTGGCCTTAAAATTGGATTAATGTGCTAAAGTATGATTTGCCCGGTTAAACACAATTAATTGAAATGGACTCGAGCCGCCTGAGGGAGCCCGGGGTAACACTGGGTTGTTGCGAGCCGGTCGAGGGGTGATTTTGGACACGTTCCAGCCAAGTGCGTTAACTGTCCAGGGTTCACTGTCCTCCTCCTCCTCCTCCTCCTCCTCCTCCTCCTCCCACTCCTTTTCTCTTTGCATTTTCTCAGAGCCAGCTTGTCTCAGCGCAGATTGAACACAGCTGAGAATGTCGGTCTCAGGCCTGCTAGCGCTAACCATCCTGGGGGAATAGTCAGGAACCGCTATAGGCAGGACTTGGCCGGGCCCGGCGACGGTTGAAAACTGCCATGCACTTGGGGCAGAGGTCCAGGTGGATTGGCTGGGGAGAGAGAAAAGAGGTAATTTGGGGGTTATTTAAAATGATCTATTAAACCTATGAACTTTAATCAGGGTTGCTACCACACTGACAGCCGTGATTTACCTGCAAATCAGTCCGGGGAGGGGATGGATAAGCTCAAAATGGGACAACATCAGCTGAAATATTTTAAGGGTCTTTAGCATTGATGAGGAGTACGCAACTAATCTGCGCCCCTCTCCAAAACAGCTCAACATCTGACAAAAAGAATTGCGTTATAACCTTTCCACCAGCCTTTTGGAATTAACAATTCTGCTCTTGAGAAGAAAAGGATTGTTGTAGAGCGAGGAGAGGAGAAGTAGAAGAGAGGGAAACGAGCAACCTTGGTCTTGTCAAATCCAGAATACCTCACACAGGGAGCAGACCCCCGCTTGTTTGAGTTATGTGTAAATACAGGCGCGATTTGACCGACACCAAAAGTCAAACTGGTTTACGGCAAGCCGGAGGAGCCAAAAAGCAGACCCGGAGCACTCACAGGTCATTACCATTGCCTGGCCTGTCACCGGGGTAATTGGAAAACCGCAGGGGTGTGATGTAATCCGCCGGCAGATTAGAACGAGGTACACGCGTAAATATACAATCATCGTGGCAAGTAGGATGGCAAAACCTGGTAAACAACAAATCATGCATAAGGAATTCGAATCAAAAGGGCATATTCACAATTTCGTCCATATTCGACCCCATCTGCTTTGCTTCACATGCAAAATTTGGTCTTTATTTAAAATCCCATCCAGCTTGAAGGGAAAAAATGGAATCTTCAAGCGTCTGTCGGCACCCGCAATCGCAAGTGCGTGTCTTGAATATTTTCACAAAGCGCCTAATCTCGAGGCTGTTTATTTTCCCACTTTCTAAGGCGAGCTTTTAGAGGTTCGCCGCGCGCATGAACCCACAAAATCAGGAAACGCTCGTCAAAGCAATAACAGGTTGGTGTCAGATGTGTCAGTCCGAAACTTAATCGGGGTTTTCAATCAAGGAGCTGAGAAGGGATCAGAAATGTTAAGCTGATAAACATTAGCATACTTATGGACTGACTAATAATAGATGAAGGACACCGTTGAAATGCAGCGCGAGTGATGTCATGGTTTAAAAAATTATAACTCAATTTTGACACTAAGAAAATAGCTCAATACCGACTTTGATAACATTATCTCTTTTTTTAAGACCATAAAATGTAATTTATTCACACAAAAATAGTAGTTTCTTTAATGTTACGATGTGCTTTTACACTAGTTCTAATATAAATCAGTTTAAAAAGAGATAGTTGGTCTAATTTTAATCTGTAATTTGTTTTGTTATCGATAAAATGAGTATGTAGTAGCAATTTAAGTATCTATTAGTAGCTAGATGGGAGATATTATCCATTTTTCAGTATATATATTGTGATTGTTGCTTTGGAGATACTTAGAATATTGAGTATATATACTCAATTATAAAAAATAATTAAAATGACCTAAAAAAAGAACTGATTAAAACTAAAATGAACAGAAATGTCCTGTGTAATCTTCCAAACAAGGGTAGAAAGTGGTTCATTTTATGTTCCATTTACGTTTTGCTTGATATATTTACAGACAGGTTTTAGCACATTCTTGGTGCATTATTTCAATATTATCTGGATATCCTCATCAAGATAATGCAAAGGTATTTATCGAGGTATTTATCTGTGTCAATACAGCCCATTCCTGAGCTCCATTTTTTGACGACTCTTCTCAGAACGGGTCATTGATTATAAGGACAATTTATAATTTGTCTCCAAATGAATATGCTTGTTCTCTTACTCTTATTTAAAGCAGGAAGTGACTTTCACCTGCAAAACTTTGGCTCAGTGGTGTGTTTTCCTGTCTCACCGCGAGAAGGTCTATATGTTCGATATATCGGTTGGCAAACATTTCCTCTCCAAAATCATTTCATGTTTTGGCTGCTAAAGTAACATAACACTGCTCTATTTTCAACTGTGCCAATTTTGTCGATCCGCACGGCGCATATACAGATGTTTGAAACTCAATGTAAATAAATAAATATAGAGTTTCCGGGGCTCAGTTTGAAATCCAGAAGATCCAGAGTGTTCCTGGATAATGCACAGACCTCATGTGAACTGTTTTCAATGGAACCACCTTCTGCCAAAGAAAAAGTTCTTTTGACAAGTGCCGACAGAGAAGCCAGCGGATTATACTGACTAACCAAGACATTGTTTTTGGAAAATGGTTTTGGATTTGGCGAACATAGGGAATACTGAAGTCTTAAAGTGCAGGATAAAAGAAAAGGATGAAACAAAACCAATATCAGTCAGTATAGCTCTGTCAGTAAAAGACAGAGCTATGCAAAGGACATTACAACCGTAGACAACCAGAACATACATTTGTGGATCGTTAAAGGTGCACTATGTAACTTTTCTGGTCCAACATCTCCTTGTCTCCCGCTACATGTAGCTTTGCCTGGAAAAGGGAGATGCCACAAGGCTAAGTGTTTCCTTTTCTTCCTTTTCCTTTGGTAGTTATAATGCCTATGAAATAATATTCGCAAGATAGGTAAGTTTAATACAATAAAGTGTAATATTCAAGGCAAAGAAACCATGAAACAGACCAAATGACATAGAGCAGTGTAACAACGGCCAATAGCGGAATCGTTTTTATCAATTTTAGATCAAATATGTTGATAATGTAATAATTGAAGCCAATTGTGCAATAACTTTGTTGTGCCATATAATGTAATAAGTTATTTTGTATTGTTATTGGTGAGTTTCTACATTATTATCATAAAGTAATAACTTCAGCCAATAGTGGTGTGTGAGTCACAGCTGTGCTATTCTGGTCAGAAATAGAAAGGGTAAAATGATTGATATGAGACAGATGGTTTTGTTTGGCTGCAGCCTATAACTTTTGCCATCCATTAGTTCAAGTTGTTTAGCAAATTTCCCAAAGCTGCCAAATATACCTTTATTTTGCTGTTCTATTACATTATTGGCTGAAAGTTATTATATTATCATCTTATTACATTCAAAATAGGCCAAGATTGTTGCTTTATTGCCGGTTCCTACAGCTCACCTTAAACTTTGGAAGATTTGGAGCATTATTTTGTATTCTGTTACATTTCCTCAAAAGCAGTGATAAAGCTACATAATTTAAGTTACATAAGAGCTTCATACAGCCCCCATTGCTGTTGAAAATGAAGATCCTCACTATCCCATAAAAGTATATGGAGCGAGGCAGCTGGAGGTAATAAACGGCCACTGAACCCTGTAAAACCTTTAGAAGTTTCTGCAACTGGTGAACGGGAAAGACTGGGAGCAGGGGAAAAAAAGCATACACCGTGGAGAAGTGGAGAAGGCACCAATAAATCAGAGGGAATTAGGATCCAAACCAGAAGGCTGACGTTTATTGTCAAAGTGAGAGGTTCATGTCTTCTGTCAGCTTCTCTGGGTGGCAGAAATACAGTAGTAGTAAAAACATAAGCCGTACAATTCCCACAATACATTGGATAAAATCGTTGCAACAAACATGTGGTGAGTACGGCTGGACAATATCATATCGTTTATATCGTCATTTGCTTTTGGGGAAATAGGAAATTTGGTGTACACTGTTACGCACAGTTGCCAGGGGAGGCAGGGAGGTCGTGCTGCTAATTGGGAACGCTAAGTCCTAGAGAAGCATAAACACTGACTGGACACTCGGCAGAGCCTATGACAGAGATAAGGTGTGAGGAGTGCACGCAGGCTTAAATATAGATGCTGCATTAAGTATTTTGTCAAGTGTCAATTATATTGTTATAACAACTTTTCAAATTAGGCCCGATTGCTCTGCCCTTGTTGGTAAAACTTCGATTTCTACAGTAAAAATATGATTTTGAGTAGTAGTATTATAACCAATATTCAATGGATATGTTGTTGTTGTGTTGCTTTTAGGGCCTATTTTTCAAAAAACGCCTGAAAAAATGTGTCCCATATAAAACTGAAGCTGTTCCTGAACCCTCTGGAGCACAAACAATTGGCTGGAGCCTTTGTGAAGCTGAGACTCTGTAGTTTTGGACTCTGATGTCTGTTTTACTTTAAATATAAGTAGAAACAAGCTCTGCACAGAGGAAATCAGATTTTAAATCTCGCCTAGATTTTCTTTGTTAAATATATGAAGGAGTAAAGCTGGTGTCTGGAGGTGAGAACTGATTGACACTAGTTTTAGCATCTATTGGGTTTTGACAATTCTCTTTTAAAGCTGAAGGTAAATTCACTAAAAATGAGTTTTAGGGACTTGTAATAAAGCAAAAAAGTCCAGGCGGACTCCTTATAAAAGTCCCATTCATTTTTCACTTTATTTTAGAGTAATTTTTTACTTGATGGTTTGGAGTACAAACTGACCCTAATGCTTCCCAGAATGATTGATTTGACAGGAAATAAGAAGGTTACAGCTTTATTTTTATGTACAGCAAATCAAGCAACTTGAGAGTTTTCTTTTAGAAGATGGTGGACAAAAGGCAAAAACGAAAGAAAAAGTCCAACGTCCCACGTGTGGAACGTCTTCCTTTTAAGGGGTTAATGGCCAACTGAAAAGGTGCATTTACTGTAGTTGTACGTCTTCGGAAGTTGTACGTCTTCAAAGTATGTGTTTTATGCTATACCGTAAAAAGAAAGAGAGAAAGAGAGAAAGAGAGAAAGAGGGAAAGAGGGAAAGAGAAAGAGCGAGAGAGAATATATTAATTTAGAAACTATTTAACTAGATGCTGTGCAATAGCAAGAAGCCATTGTGCAGTTGCCATGACAATGATGTTATTATAAGGGATTGAGAAAAATCGCAAATTTGACAACAAATCCCAAATAAACGACAAGACCGAAGAATACCAAAAGCAATAGCAAGAATCAAACAAGAATGATCTACAAAAAGAACTTTGAAAGATGAAAATCGGACTGGAAAGGACTACAGGAACAAATAGTGACTGTAATGTCAATCAAAAATAGTAAGGTGTCATAATATATTTAAATAGGGTCAACATTATAAATATATTTTAGGTGTATATTTTCAATTAACTATAGCATTTACTAATGTTTATGACGTTCAATACTTGTTTGTTGTATTAATTCCACCAAATTTACTTTTTCTCCATTTCTGGGAACAAAAAGTCTGGTGACAAGGACAGACATTCAACCCTTATCAAACCCTACAAGACATTTTATGAAGCCAATAGCAAAGAATCAATGTTCCAATCCAAACAGACTCCACAAACTTGGCGAACACCTCTGCAATCTTTACGAGAACTGAATTAACAAATTGCACTTCCAAACTCGCCGCCGAGCTCGACATTTTGACAGATTTTCTGCCACTAAATTGCACCCAGCTCCCAAAACCCAAAACTTTGTGATATGTTATTTCTAATACAATCGAAGGTGTTTCTTTTTATTAGATTTATAACGTTCTCGAGTTGTGGAGTGAGCCAAGCATTGGCGACTTGCAAGTGCTGTGGTCTAAGCCCCGACAACAGAGTAATAGTCGGAGTCAGGAGATTTCAAAGGGAGTTTAGGGAGGTTTTGGGTGATGTCTGTCTGTAATTGGTTTTGGAGGTCACGGCCGCCGCTCCTCTGCACATGACCCAGCCAGACATTATGTATTATTATAAAGACGAAGGACTTAAAAAAAAAAAGAAAAAGAAAAAACATAAAATCAACTATCAAGGGTATTTCTCCTGAAGTTCTGGAGGCCTGGACATTGTAAAAATACCTTCTAGTCTTTTATAATGTAATGTCTTTTTTTCTTTTTCAACTTTTTGACTTCTTGAACATGAATACACAACATGGTGTTTTCATTTAAGACAGCACTCAAAAAATAAAACTTAATCTTATTTAAAGCCCTTGTACATCACTTTTAAAAATACCGTAATAATAATAATAATAATAATAACAATAATAATAATAATAATAATAATAATAATAACAATAATAATAATAATAATAATAATAATAATAATAATAACAATAATAATAATAATAATGTTTATTTTTATTTTCATTTTGGTTGTTTTTATTATACTGAAAAAACAACAACTTGCATTTCCACAAACCTCGTACCTCCACCTGCTTGTTACCATGGAAATGTTGTTCCTATGGTTACACCTTGTGGCATAAAACGTATCTTTCTCTATGGACAATGTTCTGAAGCATGGTTTTAACTTTCTATTTCCATGGAAGCATGCAGTTGACGTTCCACCTCCAGAAAGTTACATAAAGCTGCTTTAAGTATATCATTGTGTCACCTTTTCCCATTTAATTATTTTATGTTGAGCCAAATATTCTAAAATGATGTATTGAGAAAACAACCAAAAAATATTGAAATAGAAAAAGGTGACATAATAGGCAAGTAAATACAGTAAATATTAATTTAATTTATTTTGAGTTACACGAAATGAAGCCATAATTTGTATGAGTTATATCTTGGTCTTAAAAGATTTTAGTTTATTGTACCATGTATGAATGTTGCTCTTGCCAGCAATTATATCATAACTTATTGGATAAATTCTCTGGACGGCAGAGCTTTTCTTCCTGTCTCAAGCGTCACAAGTGTCAAAAACTTCAACCTAATTGTTTCCAAAGCCTGTAGGCATTGTTTACTTTTCGACACAGCTGACATTGACCTGTTCAGTTGAAGACAATCAGTTTTTTGGGGTGAAAGTGGACGTTACGTGACAGAAGAGGGCGGATAATTCCTAAAACATGTGTTGAACAAGTCCCAGTGTCCTGCCTTCTGAGGAGTCTAAATGAGGTATTTGGAAACGGCCATCAGGACTGGACTTGGTCTAGTATGATTAATGATCCCTTTAAATGACCATATATCCCATAATGCAACATTGTATGATGATTAAGTACTGGCAACTTTGTTGGTTTCTAGATTTAGAGGCAATTTGGTGATCCAAATGCTGATACCAATTGAACAGTTTTAGAATTATCTGGAACGTGTATAAGACCAGATGTTTTTTTTTTAAACAATGCTCCTCCAAAGCATAAAGAGTTGTGTTTTCTGTTTTTCTTTGGCCCGTAGGCTTTATTTTAAAGGAAATTGTAGGGTAAAATGGGAATAAGACCGGGGAAGGACTTGCAGTAAACCAAGCAGTACCGTGTATCTGTTTTACACACATGTTCAACTACTGACGTGAACATGATTGTTTCACTTTGTCATTATGATGTAATTCAATGATGCTTCTTTGTGTTTCTGAAGTCCATGTTCTTCGTAAGACTCTAAAACAGATACAACTACTTCTCTTAAACCTAATTTAAACTTCCTGCACACTGTGACAAAATGCATTAATGTGTTAGCTCAGAAATAAGGAAGTAGCTCAAAAAGCCTGAACAATACAAAATATAGGACTTAATCAATGGTTAAGAATTGTTTCAGGATTCGTCAGTCTGGTCATGCAAAACTTTATTTTCATATTTACGGTATTTATTTTATTTATACAGGGTAGAATTCAGTGGCGTGCAGTGACTTAAATGGATGGACAAGCAGACCTGGTGCGTTCATTAATATTTAGTGGATAATAGGACTATCCTACTTAGCTAAACTCAAGTACCATATTAGTGTGCTAAATGGATATAAAATCTGCTTCATCGACAAATTGATTACACAAGATAGCTATGTTGTGAAATGACTGCCTGTATTTCTAACTAAAACCAAAACCTGAAATCGTTCTTGATTCACACAGGTTTATTCAATGTGGTTTGAGCATAGATCCATGGGTTTGATGCCGTGTGGTCCTCAGAGCGCATGCACAGGTCTGAAAAAAAGCTGCCTTCTGCTCTGGTTCTAAAAGCTCATGTTAGAGAGCGGAGCATGGGCAGGGCCGCTATGGTAAAAGCAGAATCATGATTCCCGTGCAGTATTGCCCAGCGGCCTGTAGCGGCCAATAAGACACTGTCAGTAAAGCCAAGCTTCAGCAGCAGAAGTGAGGGGAAAACAGGCTTATTTGGATATATTTTAGAACAATGTATACATAGTTGTGACACACGGTAATTTTAGATTTTATTGGCCAATCACTAGTTGCCTTGATTGCCCTGACTGCTCTGGTAGAATTCAATAAGAGAAACTCTTTTTCATCATTGCCTTGTTGAACACAAAACACATAAAAACACATAAAACAAATAGAACACAAGACAAAAATGATCTGATCTGACAGAGAATAAAACTGCGTGCTAAATCTTTTTAATCACTGCATGTAATTTGAAATGCTTTATTTAAAAGCTTTATTTGAAATTGGTCGTTTGAGGCTCTCGAGCTATTTGCCAGGAGTCCTCCATCTAGTGCTTGTAGAGCTGTCCAAAGTAAATTTCTTCATCAGCTTCATTGTCCGGCATTTTAAACCAAAAGCAATCTCCTGCCTTGGTTGTTGAACATTTTCTTCGTTGGAGTTTGATTGCGTTGTTTGAAGATCCACTTTGCTCTATTGGCTCAGGGTGCACTGTTGACTTCTTGGTTAATAAAACAAACTTGGACCATGGTTGACTCAGTAACTGATGTATCTTCAGGACTTGGCACCTCTCTTGTTTTCATGTGGGATCCTGGTGCTATCTGTATTTTCCATTGAAGGATTCTTCAAAGAAAGCCTGATAACAGGCCACTCGTAAGGCAATTCCAACCCAAAACATATTGCCTTTGTTTCTATGCCCTTATGTTTTTTTGTTTGGTCCTCCTCTCTCGCCTCACTTCTGTTGGAAGACATTAGTGTTTCCCAATAGAGTTTTGTTCAATGTAGGCTCGATGACAGACCAGTCCACATCTCCAAAGCAGACGTCCACTTTCGGAGTGTCATAAGGCAACTCCAACCAAACGTGTTCACCTGCCTTAGTTGCTTTACCTATTGATTTCTTACGTTTGATTGTACTCTCTTCTGGAAGTTTTACTGTGCTCTTGTCTTCAGATATGGATGACACCTCAGATGATTTGAGAGGTTCCTGGTCACCGTCCAAGTTGAGCCTGGTGCAATGGGTGTCTAGTTGAGTGAGGTTGGTTTGTAGTCCGAGAGTTTGGGGCTCCTCACTGAGCACGTTTTCCACACACTGTTCTTTCACAGTTGGGAGAGAGGACTTATTCAGTGGTATAAAGACAAACTCGTCGTTTGAGTCCTCATCAGGCATTTCAGACCAAAAGCAATCTCCTGCCTTGGTTGCTGAATGCTTTGTTTGTTGGAGTTTGCTTGCATTGTTTGAAGATCCACTTTTCTCTTTTGGCTCAGGGTGCACTGTTGACTTCTTGGTTACTAAACAAACTTGTACGCTAGTTGACTCAATAACTGATGTATCTTTAGGACTTGACACCTCTCTCTTGTTTTCATGTGGGATCCTGGTGCTATCTGTATTTTCCATTGAAGGATTCCTCAAGGAAAGCATAATAGGCCAGTCGTAAGGCAACTCCAACCCAAAACCTACTGCCTTTGTTTCTATGCTCTTATGTTTTTTTTGTTTGGTTCTCCTCACTCGCCTCACTTCTGTTGTAGTCTCATTAGTGTTTCCCAATAGAGTTTTGTTCAATGTAGGCTTGATGACAGACCAGTCCACATCTCCAAAGCAGACGTCCTCTTCCGGATTATCATAAGGCAACTCCAACCAAATGTGGTCACCTGCCTTAGCTGCTTTACGCATTGATTTTTTACGTTTGATTGTACTCTCTTCTGGAAGTTTTACCGTGCCCTTGTCTTCAGGTATGGATGACACCTCAGATGATTTGAGAGGTTCCTGGTCACCATCCAAGTTGAGCCTGGTACAATGGGTGTCTAGTAGAGTGAGGTTGGTTTGTAGTCCGAGAGTTTGGGGCTCCTCACTGAGCACGTTTTCCACACACTGTTCTTTCACAGTTGGGAGAGAGGACTTGTCATTCAGTGGTCTAAAGACAAACTCATCGTTTGAGTCCTCATCAGGCATTTCAGACCAAAAGCAATCTCCTGCCTTGGTTGCTGAACATTTTGTTTGTTGGAGTTTGCTTGCATTGTTTGAAGATCCACTTTGCTCTTTTGGCTCAGGGTGCACTGTTGACTTCTTGGTTACTAAACAAACTTGGACGATGGTTGACTCTGTCACTGATGTATCTTCAGGACTTGGCACCTCTCTCTTGTTTTCATGTGGGATCCTGGTGCTATCTGTATTTTCCATTGAAGGATTCTTCAAGGAAAGCATGATGACAGGCCAGTCGTAAGGTAATGCCAACTCTAAACCTACTGCCTTTGTTTCTATGCCCTTGTGTTTTTTTTGTTTGGTCCTCTTCTCCCTCCTAACTTCTGTTGTAGTCTCATTAGTGTTGCACAATAGAGTTTTGTTCAATGTAGGCTTGATGACAGACCAGTCCATATCTCCAAAGCAGACGTCCCATTCTGGAGTGTCATAAGGCAACTCCAACCAAATGTGTTCACCTGCCTTAGCTTCTGTACGCTTTGATTTTTTACACTTGATTGTACTCTCTCCAAGTTTTACCGTGCTCTTGTCTTCAGGTATGGATGACACCTCAAATGATTTGAGAGGTTCCTGATCACCGTCCAAATTGAGCCTGGTACAATGGGTGTCTAGTTGAGTGAGGTTGGTTTGTAGTCCGAGAGTTTGGGGCTCCTTACTGAGCACGTTTTCCACACACTGTTCTTTCACAGTTGGGAGAGACTTATTCAGTGGACGAAAGACAAACTCATTGTCTGAGTCCTCATCTGGCATTGGTCTTGGTGCCCCAGTAGGTTTAGGCTAAGTGTCTGCTAGCATTCACCTAAAAGGGCTTATCTATTGAAGTCTTCTTCTGAATTTGTGTGTGTCCACACAAAGAGCATCTATCATCAAATCCTTTCTTCTTTCTTTGGTGGTGTTTTATGGCGGTTGGTATCCCATAGTATTACATTACTGCCATTCTTTAGACTTTGTTCTTTAGAATTTATTCTTCAGACTTTATTCTTCAGACTTTATTCTTTAGACTTTATTCTTTATACTTCATGCTTTAGACTTTATGCTTTAGATTTTATTCTTTTCGATTGTGCCAGCCTTGCGTAACTGTTGTAGGGCTTTAAGACTTCCCCTGTCTCTGCGATGCAAGTTGAATTGGGAGAAATGCCACTACGGATCAGGAGGTTAAAGATTATGTTATCTTATTGGGTAAATGTGGAAGGACATACAGGTGCACATCCAGTGAAAGAAATTCTTAAAATATGTGTGGAACATCATGATGCGGACTTTCATTGATTTTGCTGGGTAGGAAATGCAAAAGCACAGCTTGCTTAGCTTGAATCCCTTGGTGGCTTTGTCAACCTTGGATCTAAAGATCCTGAGAGTGAGCGAACAGGTGCTACTTTTTTCATACCTGACCTTGAGGTAGCGGCTAAGAAAGGGTTAACAGACCATCTGTCTTCACCACAGAACTCATAGCGATACGATTAGCGAAGAAATGGGCTGAATCTATAGCTTCTGACCGCCTCTCTGCACTGCAAAGCATTAAATCTGGAAAATCTGATTGTAGACAGGATATTCTATATAGCATCTTCTATTTGACACTCTCTTTCCAGGTTCCTACCCATGTTTGGGTGGATGGAAATGAAATGGCTGATTTGTTGGCCAAAAATTCCCTTAAACTGCCATCAATTGATGTGACAGTTGAAATAAGTACATTTGAAATCAAGCCTATTGTTAAGAGTCATGTGTATACATTTTGACAGGATTATTGGAATCTTTGTGATACTGGACAAAAGATCCATGGGCAGAAATGGGGGAAGAGAGAGCCTTTACTCGCATGAGAATAGGCCACGCCCGACCCAATTGGTCGCTGAATAGAATAGGTGGACATCCTACCGGTTTATGTAATCACTGTCAAAAACCAGAAACTGTTGAGCATGTGCTGCTTCACTGTATGGCATATGAAAGAGTTTGAACTGAATTAGTTTTATGGTTTCAAAATAATAAACAGGAATTCAGTCTGCTCAATCTTACGATTCATTCACAAGGATCATAGCTATACACAAGGGCTATAGCTACTTACTTATAAAACACAAGTTTAATTGGAAGATTATAGACTTAACAGCATCTTTGTAGTGTTACACTACAATCCCCTTTTTGATATTCTGGTCTCCGTTGATCTCCTGTCCACACACAATCCGGTGGGTGGCGGTGGATGCGCCTCTGCGGTTGGAAGCACCACCAACAACTAAAGAATGTGGTCCAATGAATAAAGTGTAAAGAATGGTGGTAATGTAACATTATGGATACCAACAGCCATAAAGCACCACCAAAGAAGACAAAAGAGAGCTGTGCTCTCCGCGCCCACCCTCTTGCCAGCCCAAGGAGATCCAGTCGCGCCACTTTCTACGCATGCAATATGAATGTGGATTCATTGCTTTGACTCAGGTTTGCTTTGTGGCATCATCGTCATAGCAACAGTACAGAATATGAGAAGCATTATCTTAGCTTATGCAGTAAGGCCTATGTAATGAAATATGTAACACTCCTTGTTATGATTAGGCCCGAGCGCCACATGCTGGCGAGAGGCCTATTAATTTCGCAAGGCTGCTTGAAGCACGGCTGCAAACAAAATCGAGCGCAAATCGCCCGCCCACTTCCAAACACTCACTAACGCACTTGTCCATTCATGCACGTCCCCTGCATACCAATTAGTGAGATAAGATAAGATCACCTTTATTTGTCTATTTGTCCCACAATAGGGAAATTCCAGTGTTGCAACAAAGAGTACAGAAACAGATTATGAAAGCTGAATGACACGTTCAGGACTAACAGTGTTTGTTCTGACAGCAGCAGAAGAAAAGATCTGCGAAACTTCTCCTTCACACAGCGTTGGTGGATCAGTCTGTCACTGAAGCTGCTCTCCAGAGCGGACAGTGTGTCCTTCGAGGGGTGAGACTCATGGTCCAGCATAGATGTGAGTTTAGCCAGGACCCTTCTGTCCCCCACCTCTTGCACTGAGTCCAGAGCACAGCCCAGGACGGAGATGGACTTCTTGATGACTTTGTCCAGCTTCTTCCTCTCCCTCTCTGTGATGCTGCTGCTCCAGCAGACCACACCGTACAGGAGGGCTGATGCCACCACCGAGTCGTAGAAGGTCCTCAGGAGTGCCCTGTACTCGAAAGGACCGAAGTCTCCTCAGAAGGTAGAGTCGACTCTGGCTCTTCCTGTACAGTGCGTATGTGTGACAAGTCCAGTCCAGTTTGTGGTTCAGATGAACACCCAGGTACTTGTATGAGTCCACTCTCTCAATGTCCCTTCCCTGGATGTTCACTGGTGAGGGGGCAGCAGAGTGGCGTCTGCAGAAGTCCACCACCATCTCCTTGGTCTTCCCCGCGTTGATGAGGAGGTGTTCTGCTGACACTAGTCCACAAAGTCCTGCGCGAGTCCTCTATACTCTGCATCGTCGTCGTCCGTGATGAGTCCGATTATGGCAGAGTCATCAGAGAACTTCTGCAGTAGTGTGAAAATGTAACATTATTGCTGTAAAGGGCGAAGTCCGTGCTAAATGAGCTTCGTGTTCATCAATAGGGCCAATAACACACAGTAAAAAAGTGCCCGTCAGTGACCAGGGACCCACACCATGACGCGAAAATGTATAGTTTATGATATTTAAAAATGGTTTTGCATAGGAATATTTTTCTTTCTTTCTTCTTGGGATCAACCTCTCAATTTTTCACCCAGTGAACATTGACGAAAAGTCAGGAAAATTTGCACACCTCTAAAATTGGGCCTCTACATCTCCTTTTTGCCCCCAATGTACAATCAGGAATCAGGAATCAGGAATCAGGATATATGTATTGCCATTGTCAATGAACAGAATTCACAACATAGGAACGTGACTTGATGACAGATGCGACATGAGAGACATGCATAAAGAGCATCAGCCACCTGGGCGGCCGTGCGCGCCTACTGGGTACCTGAACTCTTGGAAAATTAAAAACAGTTCAGCAATAAGCATACAATGATAAACAACACATATTGAGTACATTACACGAGGTAAAACGTGATGGATATTTTCAGTGGATTGGGGCATGGGACACAAACAAGATAACACAAAGATTAGGATGAGGAATGTGGGATGTGCAGACGGTAGTGAAGGCCAAATCTTGTTTTTGTAAGTGTCTGTGTGTGGCTTCAGTACGGCCTTGAACGTCTGCTGCTCTCAAGATAAGAAAAAGGAGAGATATACAAGGGCACAGCAGCAAAAGAGAAATAAAGTACTTTAATACATTTTGTTGATCAATGATTTACGATCAAATAATCCAATCGTTTCTGGCCTCTGTATGCGATCAGCTTGATTCACTGAGTTACTCCGTCCGACAGCGACGGAGTAACTTGTTTGAATCCTTGATTGAATCCCCCAAAGTCTTTCGCATCTCCATGTGTCCGAAAATAGATGTTACGGTTCAGATCAGTGAGTGTGCACCGTGCCGTGCTCAAGTCTCTGTTCGAGTCCTTTCATTCTTTCACTCAAATCCAAAAAACCTTTTGATGTTGATGCAGACAGTTGTTGGGTGAATTTTTCTGTCTTCCCAATTTTCCGATAGACCAGTGCGACTCCGAGCTCAATTAGGAGGAATCCTGCTATCATAAATCCAAAATAAATAGTCATCTTCTATGAGCAGGGCTCGATGCATAGGACCTGCCATTTATTCCAATAGTCCCGTACGTACCCCGCTGTGGACGTTCCGTCGGGACAGGTGCTTCTCCCGGGAAGCTTATCTCTGGGAAAAAACTTTATCCAATGCACTCAGAGACCAATCAATCAGATCCATTATTTCGGAGAACAACAGGTGATCCAGCGCACCGTGATTTAGAGAGAAAAAGAGAAAAAACACGACGAGAGAGGCAAAGTAGCAGGCGCAGGAGCAGAGGAAACACGTCCGCACTCAAGGACAGCTGGCCTAAACAAAAAATGCATTGCGATATAGATGAAAAAAATCAATGAATCATGACATTAGCACAGAGGTAGATAGTGTAAAAGAAGTACAAATATTATTACGGCAACGCTGTCCACCCAACCAAATGTCAGCCATATTGGATCAAAATTTGCCAAGCGTGACTCAGTCGTTTTTTCAAACGTCGTACTTTTACAAACTGCTCTTAAGGCGTTGATTCCGAAAAAGGTAAAATTAGGTGAAAATGGTGTTGATGAGTGGAGCATCAAAAGTTATCCAGTTTATTTTGATACCTTTCACGGTCTCTGTGCAGGCGAAGCCAATTCACATACAAAGTCCAAATTGGCGTCAGCAATTTTAGAGTCCAATATTGAATAATTTAAATTGTAAACCCCTTGCCCTAAACCTACTTAATTTTTGGGAAATTTTATGACATTTGGCACACAATTCCATTTTTGCATTTTTGCAGGGCAGCATGGCACGGGCGAAGGCCATATTGCCACTTGGGGCTGTATTTATTATTATTGTTATATTAAGCTTTATTATACAGGGAGTGCCCTTGAGAGCAAGCTAATGTGACATAAAACATAACATACAATATAACATAAAATAAGTTAAACGATAAATACAGATACAATAAAACATTCAATAACACAATTAATACAATTTAACAAATAAATAAAAACACTTACACATATAACATTTTATAAAGTTATACAAAGCAAGAACACTGGCATATGGGTAATCCTAATCAGTGCTTAGAATTCATAAAATGGCATAAAAACTACGTTTTATTCAACAGACAGCTAATAATAATAATAATAATAATAATAATAATAATAATAATAATAATAATAATAATAATAATAGCTGAACCTTTTTTTTTTTTTTTTTTTTTACCTTTTTTAACTTATTATTGTACAGGTAATGTATAAAATAAATGCCTAAAAAATAAATCCACTCCCTGAAACAATATGAATTCCAAGGACGAACCTGAGTGAATACGTTTTGATTATGTGTTAGTTCTTTCACTCCCCTGCAAAGCCACGTTTCTCTATAATTATTTTCACATGGGCTGGACTCTCGCCTGTCACCTGCAGCTTGACAAATGGCCCACTTTATAATCTGCATGTACATTTGTGCACTCGCCGCACCAAACCCGGGCCATCTGGGTTCACTGCAAAGGCTGTAGGCCCGGTTTCCTGCTGCACCAGATCACGTTCACGGCACAGAGAGAAGTCGAAAAGCTGCTGAAGCCACTGTCACTGGGGCTTAACTTCTCCTGTGGGGGGATTGTGATGAATTTACTGGAACGCTCAGAGTTACAGCTCAATGTGATGGGGTTTTAGCAGACGATGAAATACATGTGTTTTGATTTGTACAGAATGATACAGACTGTCACTACACATGTAATGCAGGCAGTGCTAAATGCGTCTGTATGGGAGGTGGGACCCAAAACTGCTTGTTTCTATTAGCAGGGAATCAAACAAAAATGGGTTCCGTGCGCACAGGAAACATATCAGGTTTGTGCAAAAATATTTACAAAATGATGAGCCGTTCTATCAAATTAGAATTCAAATTTTGATCTGGGATTACATTTTGTTGAGGTCCATTATCATTTTATACACTTGCACCAGTCGAAGAGAATTCATTGTTTGTGAATTTAATTTACTCACAATTGCATTAAAGATAACAATTTGGAAATGATCTCATTTTCGCACAGTTGTACAAAGACAAACTATTTTAGAAGTATATTACAACATTTTTAACCAAATAGAGTGTGAATTATGGTGGCTATTTACAAATAAAGTGTGTCATGAATGATGATTAGAAATAGACTACATTTTAGTTCTTTTTGAAATAATTTGATATTATTTATTTAACCCTGCGACGAGCTGGCCCCTGTTCAGGGTGAACCCTGCCCAAGGCCCAAAGGCACTGGGATAGGCTCCGCAACCCCTAACGGGAACAAGCGGTAGAAAATGAATGAATGAATGAATTTGATTTATTCATGTTTTTATGTCTTTTGGCATGTGTTGTGATGCGTTTTAAATATCGGTGTGAAGTACAAGTTGAAAAGGGGGCAGAAAACATAAGATTGCTCTTCTTTCTGCTCTTTTCAATGTTCTTTAGTACGGCATTAATCTTATCACCATGCAGCCCAAGTTACAGGTCAGCTCTGAGGAGGGGCGACCTCGCTCAAAGTAATAATACATGTTTTTCAAGTAAATTGTGGTCTTTCAATTCTGTGTTACATGACCATTTAATTGCTAATTTTGCTTTCATGATTTCACTTAAACTTTAAACAATTTCAGCTATGCAAATTTGTATATTATTAAACTTTGGAACTATATGTACTCTGTAAAAAATGTATATCTTAAAATTACTTGAATTCAGCATATTTGATTGGTATGTGTGTATTAACTTGACAGAACTAGATTATTTGACTTGTTTAAAGGTGTTTTCTTGTTTGTTTCAGTGCATTTCCTCTTTTTTTGAAGCCAATTTAAAGCTAAATTATCTTCAGAAATGTTTTGCAACCAGAGAAATATTCTACCACACATACGAAATTCAGTTTTACCTGCTGAAAACTACTCAAAGATTAATATTTCCAATTCAAATCATTTGAAGACAGGCCAGATATTCACTTCATGCATTGTATTAAATCTGGTTTCACTAATCAAAAGCAGCTGCATTAGATGATTTTAAGATTCTTTTACTCAGATTACATTATTAATTACCTTTTCTACAGTGAACTGGAATACCTCTGCCTTCCAGCTAAATACACACAGGTAATAAAAAAGGCAGCGTACATGCATATTGGATTTTTGACTGACTTAGAATAACAACATTTTACAGCCTTTCTGAATGTTTTACTAATGTGGGCTGACTTTTGGCTCATAAAACGTATACTCTTGGCCTTCGGACCTCGTCACACATTTCAATCATTCAATATCTTGCAAATAGAAAACAGCAGAGACAAATACAAAATATATATATATATATAACCGCATATTCCACTATATTCTCCTTCCCAGATTTCCTCCGGGGGGCTCGGACCAGAAGACATCCAAGATTTGTTGGTCGGACCACCCATAAGGATCAGATAATGCATGTGGCAAGTCTGGCCTGGATCAGCGTGGCACATGGAATTACATTGATGTTAAAAGTTCTACCCTTTGCAACCATACCACGCTTTTTTCCCCCCTTTGTAACACATTTCAGCAAGTTTTTTTAGCCCGTCGTGGCACTTGTTTATTTTGGTTTTAAATGAGAGAGCTCAGAGTTGGCGAGAGAAGGTGCTTTATTTTATGAAAAGCAAATGCCAAAGATGGATTGGAACAAAGAGGAGAAGACGTGTTGACTAGTTGAAGTGGTTAAATGTGTGGCTGGATGGCACCTGTCAGAACACAGTTTTATTCCCGCGACTCATGAGGTTTTATGGGGGTTTAAAAGCGACATATCGTGGAAGGGCCATCGTTCTGCTCGTCTAAAAGTCTTCAGTCTGACGGGCAATTTGCTGTGGACCAATCTACTCACTGGCGCTGGAGATGATGGTGAACTATAAAAGGATCAACAGGAGACAGGACGGTAAAGTAGCTGTTACATGGCTTGGTTTGGATAACTGAGGCTTTTGAGCAATATATCTGTAAATAAACAGGTAACATTAAAAAAAGATTTATGATATATGTATGAAAGAATAAATTGACCTATACCTTTGGAGCAGCAACAGTGACCGCCCACTATTAAAAACGAAAAGGTAATCACAACTTTAACATTTCAACTTGATTCCAGACTCTTGGTCATTCGTAACATTATTAGCTATTAATTAGTTTGTCCCATTTATAAAAAGAAATCTGAGTACTCAATGCAAGTTATAACATTATTTCTGCCAAATAAAAAAATTTAAATGTGTTTTTGGACTGAAAACAAGGACATTTTCTTCATTAACCTTTATTTAAACAGGTAAAAACCCACTGAGACCGAGATCTCTTTTTCATCATTAGTTGCCAAATAGACGATTTTTTGTATCTTTAAGATCTTAATATTTGACGTTTCTAAACATTCTATGGAGTATAATTAACACAACATTTTCTTCAGGAATGTCTGCAGGCTTCGAAGTGGGCGGGACTGCTGCGCCGTCAGCCAATCACAGCCTCCTGCCATTTCAAACACCTGTTTATCTCCAAACAACAATGATAACAATTATTAAGTTAACCAGATCGCCATAAAGTCACAGCATGATTTGAAAATATAGAGACTCCCTTTTTTCCTTTTGCCACCGCAGCAGCAGAACCAACAGCCACCTCAGCCTCTTTCACAGTGTTCTTTCCCATGTTGCTGGTGAACCATAAAGAGGACGTTATTTGCACAAATTAATGGAGTGTACAATGGCAGAAAACGTTTCAAAGGTCGTCATCTGGACACTGTTTTTGAAATCGAACCGTTTCAGAGTCCAGATGATTGCCCTTTGGAACTTTTTCAAGCACTAATTCCTCTTCTTTTCCATCTACTAGTCAAATCAAAAACGGAACAAAGTCACTCACATTTTCCCCAGTGCCTGTCAGATCGCAAACAATCAACTACACGACCGTGCAAATATTTGTTTTTACTCATTTTGGCCAATCATGTCAGACATGTTTTGGTACGACATCCAGAAAACTTTTAACAACCATTTGTACAACGAATCTCCCTTTCCTCACCCCGATCCTCATAGCTGTGAGTTACACCACCAAAAATGCTAACTATCTGGTCTTGTTGTGCGTGGCCAGACTTTACCTAAACACGTTGTGATTGCATAAACCCGAACAATGGACGTGAAAGACCGTGTTTATCCCCAGATTACGGTACATATCCTCTCCGTGCCTCCCTCACAGCTGCAGGCCGCCAGCTTTACCACTCCAGACCGTTTGTTAGCCGGCCTCCTCCATTGTGCCATTAATTACGGGTCTCCTTATTAGCGCATTCTAATTGAGATGGGATTAGGCGCGGAGCATGCGGTTTAAGTCAATTGGCTCGTCTCAGTGTTTTTCAATGGGCGGGATAGCTGTTTGCATTTCTATTGACACTACACTCGGATTCACTGTGACAACTGGTACACAAACACAGCTAAAGAATGGAGCTATTAGTGAAATTACAGCTCTTGTGCGTCCAATGACAAAAAATGAAAGTCTGGCGCTGCTGGGAAATACCATATGCCTTTCTTTTGATGTTTGAAAATATGAATTATTCCCGTCGTTAATCTGGACTAACCCTGATATGCATTTACTGTTGCCACGCTCCAGATGACATAACAATCAAGAGTAAAGGAAGACTAAACCAGTATTAAATCAGATACTCAAATTTGTGCACTCATCATTCTGTGCATGATTTCATGTTTTGTTTCATGTCATTTCAGATTATATACATTAAGTGTCACCTACAGACAGTTACTCTTACTTGGGTTGTACGACTCCCTAAAGGTTAAATAAATAAAAGTACTTTCCCCAAATACTTAGAGATATTTACTTGATATGAATGTGTGACTATTGTACCATTAGTTTGACATGGTTTTGTGCTCAAGTGTGCTCTCGCTGTTTTTAAAGTGCTCTTCAAATAAAGGATTGGATTGAACCACTTCTTTGCACTTGAATAATATCCATTCAATAATAAGAAAGTGAAAATGAATAATGCCAGTGTACGATATGGCCCATTTGTGCTGTTAAGAATATTAGATAAATAAATATGTGCAGTATACTCAATGACCACTAGATGCTGGCTTCAAATGTTTGTATTTATTTATTTATTTATTTATATAAATACAATACATAATGAAAGTCAAAACAACAGCATCAGCATCATCCAAAACCATAGAAAGAATAAGTTTCAGGTTTTATTTGACCTCGTTGTAATAAAATAATCCCAAATCCAAGGAGAAATCAACGTGCAACTCTATATACAGACTTCAGCAACAATTTAATTTTCAGACTATCACTGCTCACCACCAGAAAGCAGTCTCTTTAGCAGGACGGGGAACTCTATATCCCCCCTGTACCCCTCCGGCCCCCCCTCTCCTCCCCATGGCCTGGGCAGGACGCTTGGGTTTCAGCACTGATTTAATAGAAGAGAAACAGGATGGATTTGGGGATATTTCATTAATCTTGCTTCTCTTTCATTGTGGAGGAAATTAAAGTGAATAGAGTTTAAAGCAGACTTTTCCTGGTCCCGTCTCAGCTGGCCTAAATCCGGCCTCAGACCTCTCTGTGTCTGAGGCTAAGCCCACAGTTAAGACCCCATTAGCTGCTCAGATCCGAGCTGATCCCAAACACTGCAGGTCGATGTGTATTCTGAGGCAAGTGCTAACACAAGCAGCAAACACTATTTCAAGAAAACAATACATCGTCTCCTATCTTTTAACTCTTATACTGAACTGCCATGTTACTGCTCTATTTATATTATGGGGTGTGTGAGCATGACATTACAATTTATCAACCGATCGTACAGTTTGAATGCTCACACGAACAAAAAACTGTGATTTCCATGATTATTCTGAGACATGATGACAATAGGTTATGGTTAATTAATCAAGTGACTTTTAATGATTATTTACTCATCATGAATCTACTTGGATAATATATTTCTGTGTTGGTTATTTACTCATAGTGTTTTAGTAATTGTAGACAAGCTATTGGGGCTCGGACAAAAGCTTTGACACAAGCAAGTCTTGATTATTATTATTTCTTATTTAAATCTGAACTTCCCGACTTTATTTTCCTTATAAATAAATAAATAAATAAATAGTAAATTCCCATCAGAAAAGACTTGAAAGAGCTGAATCACTTTGACGCTTTTGGATGAGAGCTGATTGGCTGTGCACGGGTGGTCCACCCTGCCTCACGTCTCTATCTGGGAGAAAAGTATCAGTAAAGCTGTGCCAGGCCCGACAAGTAATGCATGCAAACTCTAGAAACGTGCCAAAGGGTTTGTGAGCGCTTAGATAGATTTAAATACATACTTTTACCTCTCACTTTTTGAAAATGACGTACCACAACAGCGCTTAATGCACCCAGTTTCTAATCATATCTAAAACTATTGTTCGAAAAGTTGTGTTAGTTTGTAATGAACTGCCGTTAAAAAATACCGCTAATATTATTGCTCACGAACACTGATTTACATTTGCTCAACGCCATATTAACTTTCCTCTTTTGGTTTTGCTGCTTAGACTGCAGCGGCCGCATGACTCTTCTGCTCTGTAGTTTGGGGTTGAACTCTTTGTTTCTTTGTGCGTTCGCAGGAAAACTCATATTTGGAGCACTTTGACGTTTATTTCTTTATCTGCATATCTCCCACATTTTTCCCATCTATGCATATTAAATCCGTATTGCATTAACCATAACACAAGCCAGCGAGTTGGTTGCAGGCTATGTCCAGAATGCCCCTCTTGCTTATTGAGTTACCGACCTGATAGGAATCTGCAGCAGTTACTTGCCAATAACAACACACATGGAGTGCTCTAATTTTAGATGGGGGCACTTTAAGGTTGAGTGAAGGTTTTAAAGCATTACCAGGCATTGTTTATTGCAACGGATACGCCTCGTGTAATCAAACGTTCCGTCGATTTTAGGCATGGAGGGTTTTCATCTGCATAATTTCGAACGAGGACATCGTGTGGTTGAAGAAGGTTTCGTGAAGTGGTCTGAAGTGGAGCAGTTCAACATATTTATCTTGTTTTATCAACTTTGGAGTCGTGATAATGGATGACGAAGTTTTCTGGGAGCGCTGGCCCAGTGTCTACCAAATAAAATATATGTCATGGTTTGCTGCAATATTAATAAGCCACAATGGAATTTTATCATGACAGATCGTGCAAAAGGAAACGGAAATCTTTCTGCAAATGAGAGTGGAGCAGAAACAACAAAAGGTCTTCCAAACCCCTTGTACCGGTAAATTATAAATCAAAGTCAATGTGAATAACTTTTGATGTGGAAATCACGGTTTTGATCAGGGATTTTATTAAAGGGGGGAGAAGGTTTGGAGGTAAATGTGAAAAAATACAACAGATTTTTAAAGGGGACATATTATGCAAAATGTATTTTAATTAGTTTCTTGTTACAACAGTGTTTTGTCATCATAAGTGTAAAGCTGTTTGAGTAATCCTGAATTGCCCTGCAACTGAAGCTGAATGCTCACAAAAGATCTGTTTTCAGCTACCCCCTTTCTCCGCCCACATTCCTGTAATTCGTTGCAATTATCTGAAAAATGTAAACAGAAGTGATACCTGAAGGATTAAAAATGTCACGTAGCCACTTTTTCAAAAATAAAAGCATATCATATTCAAATCTGCTGTTTGTTATGGTGAAACGTCACTATGAAGAGGCGGGGCTTATCAACTCTGCAGTTTTTGAACAGGAAGTCAATGGGCCTGTTTCTGTTGCTAAGCCGTTTTCGATCAATTGTGCCCTTTGCAAGGAACAAAATGGTGATCTCATGTTATAGTGCAATACTCAATACCTAAAGAAAAACTCTTAACATGTCTCCTTTAAATCAGTCTTGGCGTCACAACAGAGGAACACAGCCTTTGCAGAGGTGCGTATACTCTCCAAACTATTATTGTTTATGTATTTGTAATATTTTTGCACGAGGATATTTCTTTCTCAAAGAAAAGGTCGTCAAAAGTATCGGAAATCAGACACAGATCAATTCTAAAACTCGTATTGAAACTAGATATTCCTTTGACACAAGACAAAATATGATGTTACTTTTAACGGCGATTTGCAGCCAACTGAAAAGGTGCATTTACCGCCACCTAATGTAGTTCAAAGTATGTGTTTTACGCTGTACCGTTGTATGACATTTCCTGAACAGTTTTAGACTGCTCTTTAACTTGATCAGAATGAGAAACAGACCACATTGCAACATAAAGAAAGTTTAATTTAGTGTTTAAATGACTTTTTATCATGAAGAAAAGAGAGTATTTTTATTATCATTGTGGTATCAAATCGGTATTGAGTATCAAGCTTATTTCTTATAGTATTGAAATCAAGTTTGTAACGGTAGTATCCTGATAACACGGCTTTCTTTGTTAGTTCTCTTAAAACAAACATTTTTCCAGTTTAATAGATAACATAGAGTTACAAAGGATCTTCACTCGGCTCTAAACTCAAATCATCTATATCAACAAATAGAGAAAGTTTATACCTTTTAAACAGAGCTGCTTCCTCTTCCCAAACCAACATTTATCTGAGTCTTACATATATTTGTGGTTATTCGAATTAGCCAAACTTTATAATTTAATTTTACACAGATTGTTCCTTTCAGTAGAAACCCTTCCTTTCTCTGTTCCCGGAGTTTTTTTGGAACGGAAAGCGCTGGAAATATGGAAGTTGACCTTGTACACTCCTGGGAACGGGGGAGCGAGCGCCGATCCAAAACGCCGAGGGGCACAACTCTTGACAGTTTTCAGCTGTAGCGGGACGTTAATATGTATTTCCAGGATTATTGAATTATGCATATGACAAGAGTCTATAAGGACGCAATATTAGCTTAGGCTTACGAGGCTAGCCCTGCTCTTGTCCACGCTCCAGTTACTTCTAATGATGGTAATTATTACATGGCTTAACTGCAATGCTGGATTGATTCTCAGGCTCCTGGATAACCCCAATGTTGGCACTATCCACTATGGGCCCCTCTTGTTGCCCTTAACAAAGAACGCGTTGACCAACTCGCCTCTCCTGGGGTTCCCCGTACTTACCTGGCAACCCGTGCGCGAGCCATTTCAGGGGCATATAAAAATAGGATTAGCGCCGTGGCTTACACAACGCGGAAGAAAATTGCAACTAGAAGTATGCGGCTAATTCCATTCTGTCAACGGTGGATATTAAAAGATTTTGGAGAATTATTTGTCAACCACAATGGCAGCCCTGTTGGAATCGGGTTTGATTTCAAGGGGCAAGAAGCGACCTCGGGTTTAAGTGCAGGTATTGTTTTAGACTTCGTAAGACGTCAAGGTTTTTAGGGGATTTGAAGGATCATTTTGTTTAAACGGGCCGTCCTGTTTCCTCTTTCCTCATTCGAACAGACAATGGCTGTAATTTGTTGCACCTGTAAACTGAGTCCCCCTTACTGTAAACCATCCCACCATTCCACTATAGGTTTTGATTAAATCCATACTGTCTGCGCATTGTAATAGAAATCCTCTATAAATAGACTTTATGTAAGGTTTGGAGTGGCCAACCACAGTGTAGCAGCGGGGAGGATCTGAGGATTTATCTTGAAGATCAGTTAATTGTATATGTTTAAAGGCCTCTCCTCACCAAGCTGATAATTGCAGAGTTTTGGAGTACGATGTCAATTCTTTGCAGTAAATTCAATTAGTTGTTGGTTGGAGAGGCTGTACCCGGAAGAAACTAAAGGGGAACATGCAAACTGATCACAGATAGACTCGCACATGGCTGTGAGGCATAACTTTGACATTGTGTGAACTTTAAATGTGCAAGTGTTGCTTTGATTGCGTTAGACGTATGTAAGAACTTGACTTTCTTATTACATATAGTTGTGTTGTTTTAGATTTTGGTGAACATTTTGATTCAAAGGACACATATTACGCTAAATTAACTTCCTTCGTCGACAACATACTTGGAGCTTCATTCACGGATGCTTGATGAATGTTTGGGAAGTCTGCTCCCCTCTGAGCCCCAGAAAACACTCCAAATTTCTCCATTTTGTGACGTCATAGGCTTCTGCGCTGTTTTTAAGATCACATCTGCCTGAGCAAGATGTGCAAGTCACGGGAAAGCCTGCTTTTGTTTAACTCCCAAAAGTAGTTCCCTCTGCTGCCAGTAGATGGAGTGCTAACACAAATCCTGTTGAAGGATCGCCTCACAGATATATAATAATATGCGCTTTCAGTAGATACATTATTTAACTTTATTTTAAGTTATAAACATGACTTAAAACAGAGGTACTCAGCATGTTTCGGCCAATAACAATACAAATAATGCAGAATATTTGACCATTAAAATGTGTTTTTTAAATGTATATATTGGAGAAAAAAAAAGTAGCTGTACTATTATTGTTTTACAGGGTTGGCGTTGAAAAGACCATACCTTTAGTTTAGGAGCATATGGCTTGTCAGCAGTACTGCTACAGGCTTCGACATGGCCGCAGCAGCAGTCAGCGCGCCTGTTTGGCACCTGCACTGGATTATTGGGGGACCTCGGCCGGTAGCTGCAAAGTTAAGCTTTAGATTGAGTTACACCGAGGGAGGTGGGACGAGTGTGGACCAGGTGCTGGGCTGGATAATACCTCCCAGACTTCAACAATCCTGGTCTGTTTCAGGACCTTCTTTAGCTCTGCCCCTGGACCTGGTTTAGAGCTGTCACACTTGGGTTTAATCAAGACTGTGAAGGTACAAGGGAGCTTTACAAAAACATTGACTAGAATATTGTAATTTAGTGTCAAGGCTTTGTGCATTTGGCTCCATGCAAGGAAATAATGCTTGAGAGAGAGAGTTTAAATGTCTGGCAAGGTTCTGAGACTAATTCCCAACTTCAATAATTGACTGATTGTCAAGCCGCACTTCATACTGCTTACTGTCCTGTCTAATATGTCCTGGCATTTTTACAACTTATTTTCTAAAGTAATATTTTTATTTTTGCATAGTTTATTGTATCATTTATTTGCTTTTGCTTTAATGAAACTTGTGAATTAAGCTGCTTCCGGTCCAATATGTGTATTCTCAATTGACTTCTCCTGGAAAAATAAAAAATTAAAATAATCTATTACAATGTGAGCAAATTCAACTACTTTTTATTCATTTTCATTGTTTTTTTGTTTTGTTTTATTTTTTACATTTGACTCCAGGTTGCCTTTCATTCCATGCTGATTACTGATTTAAATCTTCGAAAACCACATCTGCCCACTAGGTGTCCACTTATATACTAACAATAGTGTCATTATATTACGAGTTCATAGTTTGATTACCTTTTGCGTTACACAGTTACAGTGTTTACATCCTAAGAATCTGCAGCCGCCTCTTCAACAAAACTCCTCTTTGTGTCCACTGAGCTCGCCTCCCTCTTTCACACAGTCTGACACAAACACTGGTGATGAGACCCATGCCCAATTTTCTGCTACCATGAGAGAGAGAGAGAGAGAGAGAGAGAGACGAGAGAGAGGAGAGAGAGAGAGAAGAAGAGAGAGAGAGAGAGAGAGGGAGAGAGAGGAGGAGAGAGAGAGAGAGTAGGAGAGAGAGAGAGAGAGAGAGAGAGAGAGAGAGAGAGAGAGAGAGAGGAGAAGAGAGAGAAGAGAGAGAGAGAGAGAGAGAGAGAGAGAGAGAGAGAGAGAGAGAGAGAGAGAGAGAGAGAGAGAGAGAGAGAGAGAGAGAGAGAGAGAGAGAGAAAAGAGGAGAGGTATCAAAAAGAGAAAAGGGAGAAATGCAAGAGAGCAAAGAGAAAGAAAGTGAAATGAGTGAGAGAGAGAAAGCAGAGAGAGGGAGCTGTGAGAGGGAAAGATGTCAAAAAGACAAAATAGAGAGTGAGAGAGAAGAGAGCAAAAGGGAACAAGAGAACAGAGAGAGCAGAAAGAGAGAGCAAAGAGAAAGATGACGAAAGTGAAACGAGAGAGAGAGCACAAATAGAGAGAGAGAGAGAAGAGGTATCAAAAAGAGAAAAGGGAACCAGCGCAAAGGGGTGGAAAGAGCAGAGAGAAAAAGGGCAAAGAGAAAGATGAAGAAAGTGAAATGAGAGAGCAGAGAGAGGGAACCAGAGAGAGCAAAATGAGAGAAAACAGAGAGAGCAGAGAGACGGAGAGAGGGGAGATATCAAAATGAGAAGAGGTAGAAAGGGAGGGAGAGAGCAGAGAGAAAAAGGGCAAACAGAGAGAGCAAAGAGAAAGGTGATGAAAGTGAAATGAGAGAGAGAAAGAGCACAAACAGAGAGAGAGAAAATATAGAAGGACAGAAGGACATGAAGGGACTGACTATATGAGAGACCTGGTGTTTGGGACATTGGACTTACTGTATATCTGGGGTACTTTCTGACTGAAAACAGGTTTTTTTGTATCCACTAGAGGGATATTTTATCTTCAAGTGATAAAATGCTGTTATATAAAAACATATAAAAAACAAAAAAATAATAAATAAATAATAGTAAAAAACAAAAAAATAATAATATTACAATTGGCTTATACAATTACTGAGTTTTATCATTTATTTAGCGACACCGAAAATCCAGTCCATGACCCTTGAAGGTTGTACACATGGCATGCAATCAGAAGAGCTCCTCCGCGTTTTTAAAGACCCAACATCTTCACCTGGATCATTTGAGAGCTTAAATGGCCTTGATGAAACACATGAGTTTGATGATTGCAGCTTTTCTTTTCTTTTTCTTTCGGTTTTTAAACAAAATCCTCGAACAGAAACCAGACACACAGAGCGAGAACATATAAACAAACGCTTTACATAGTCCTAAATATGTAGGTTTAAACCATATTTCAACAGCTTTGTGCACCCTCTGCTGGTATTTTGGATGCACAAACTTGTATACAATCTGTAAGTTAGCCCCCTTAGCGATGCGAAGATCCCACTGGCCCAACCCAATAATATTTTTTAAGAATATCTGGGGTTTTTTTTTTTAACATTTGACATTAAACATAAAAAATGTCAACACAATTCAAACCCCCCTGTGTTTCTGAGGTCCCCCTACCTTGGGAATAACTGGCCAACAATGTGAAAGAGCGAGGTTTAAAGTGTCCAAGAATTTTTTTGTTAAAAAAAAAAAAGAATTATGCAAAGTTGTATGGGTTTCAGAGGGGAAAACAATGTATTCTGCTGCCAAAGTAATATATTTTTGGTCAAACCTAGTCGTACACAAAATATTCCTATTCCTTTTCTGTTTGGTTACACTGTATTTTGCCATGAAACCTCTAAAAAGCAGTAAGTATACAAATATGATCAGTTCTATAAGTGACTAGACCCTAGAACTCACTGTATTAAAAGAGAAACCTGCATTTTAACTATATAAATACAGATAAACAATATTTATCTGTATTAAATATTACTGGGTTATTACAGAATGTTGCGGAGTTCATCTGAAACCCAGCAATAAACAGGACATTGAAAACCATGACAAGCCCATGAGTTTAGTATGTTTGTGTGACATATTTGGACAGATTTGAATCACCAAATCGTCACGTAGAATGTTCTGTTGCCATTTGCGCGCCGATCCAAGTGTGAGGCCGAATCAGTGCATTTCTCATCACGATATTCAAATATATGTAAACCATTTCGCTGACACATAAATCATTTCGGTGTCGTTTTGCGCACGAAAACCTGTTACGCATCACTTCCCTTTTGCGCGCATTATCGACATGTTCATCGCAACACGATCCTGGTCTGTTTAAATCTTTCCCTCAAAAAAAAAAAAAAAAAAAAAAGGAATTATCATGAACCAAAATGCACAGACGACGAGGCCTCACAAGTGGAGTCCGATGTAAATGCGTGCTTACCGCTGTCATGGCGATTACATGCTCTTTCACAGATGTTAAGGGGACATGTTAAAGTGCAAGGGGGCGGACCTGGCCGCTTTGAGACGCAAATTCGAACGTTTTCAGCCCAGTCCCTGCTCTTTCGTTTTGTTTTGATAGAATAATTTCAGGTTTCCTTTATGCCCCTGCCACGGCCCGGAGAGCTGATTTGAATTTCTTATAATACCAAAGTGTGTTAAGTAGCACCTCTCCATGTCTGACCCTCTCATGTGCAAATGCGCGTCAGATTTTTTGACACGGCAGCTTTTGCATGTATGTATGTGTGTTGCCAGATCTCGCCGCCTGTAATCAGTAATTACCAGGATTGCTTGATGGATTCTAGTTATAATGAATGATTGATGACCTCTGAAAGAAAAGCGCCGGTGGACATTTGCGCGCCCCCTTCACTGACAGCGTGATGTTAGAGTTGAATTGAAACCATTTAAGTCGAAAATGACTGGACACTGGACAGGTTTGCCCCCTCGTTTGAATATAGTCTGTGTTGTTTAAAAGGAAAAAAAAGAAAAAAAGAAAAGTGAAATACGAACTTTGAGCCGCGCTTACAGAAAATCAACCCGAGTTGCCAGACGAACTTAAACGCCTCATCTGAATTTCATTACAGAGAAGCCACGGGACATTTTCATCTGTACAATCCAGTTTGGTCGTGTTGTGTGAATGGCACTTCAAATATATACTGTGTTGTGTTACATTGTCTCGGGTTTAGGCGATTTTTTGACAATTATATTAAGTAGTTTTTTTATAATACACATTTCTGCATTTAAATGGAATAATAAGTCCCTTGACATTATTTCCACTGGTTTTCAAATATGGATGCAAAGCCAAAAATATTGAAGGAATGAACACAAAAATATGGCATCATTATACGATTTATAACTTTATAATTGGAATTTTGCGGCATAAAAAGCATGAATATCAGACTTGATTTACTCAATTACAGGTGTTTTTGACGCAAAACTACCTAAAACCATGCATTCTTACATTGAGCAGGGTCGCGTCTTCACAGATCCGACCTGTAACTTGGCCTGGTGATTTCTCCTGCTTATCTCCGTAGGCTTTTACTGTAGAACTTTCCAGGCAAAGCAATAACCTTCTCAGAAATGTACATACAGTGTGTGCGTTTAACATAAGAGCGGAATAACAGCGCATTTTACATGTTATAACGTTGTTCCCTCGTCAAAAACATATCTGAGGTTGGATTTAGCTTCATTCACTCTTGTTTAATGAATCCTGTTTACGTGGTCCTCTCTCCTCTGAGCCTCACAAAACACTCAGTTCCAAATTTCCCCAGATTTATGACATCATATATAGAGATCCAGCGTTCTCATGTGCTGTTTTTAAGTCCATAAATGATCACCAGACTTGTTCTTAGAAATTGTGTTCTTTACAACTGTGTGCTGTGTACAACTGGACTATTGGGAGGGCCTTGGCCATTCCGTCTGCTGTCAGTAGATGGGGTGCTAGTACAATTGCTGATGAGGGAACGGCTTCAAAGTAATGTTTGCTTTCTGCATATACTATTCAAAGTTCTAAAACATGATATGCCGAAGCAAAGGTGCACAAGAGCATGTTTAAAAGGTCAATGACAATGACAATACAAATCTCATTTAAATTCCTGCTCCAACCACTGAGTCCTTTCTGTCAGCTTTAAACACTGATCATTGACATGTTGGTGGAGGAGTTTCCAATAAAGTGTTGCACATCATCTTCTTTGTGTCCTTGAACATTTCACTCAATAATAACATGTTTTATTCTTTTCGAACCGCCAGATTTCAGTCCCAACCGTGCCTCATTCATTCATCACTTCATCACTGCGTCGACCTTTACCCTTTTCGAGCCCATAATATGCACAACGTCTTACTTCTACTTCGCAAGTGTTTTACATGACAGCTGAACTAAAGCTACATTTTCGCTGTATATTGTGCGCTTTGATGCGTTCGGCAGCATCGTACGGCCTTTGTGGTCCGGTCCCAAGCCCCTCCGCGGGTTTGGTCCTGGAGCGGGACGGCGAGGACGGGCGATTCTTGAAATATTTCAGGGCAACACATGGGTTTGATCTGATTTGTTCGCACAACGATAGCAGCAAACACCGGCCCCCGTTATCTGACACGCACAATAAATCTGCATGTCTGGTTTCTGTCTTTAACAATGGGATGGGCTTGATCAGAACCAGCTAATCCTGTTTTTGTCTACGCGTCTCAATCAAATACACAAAAGACAACGCAGACATGTCTTGCACTTAACTTCCAGACGCATTCAAATACAACACATTCCTCCTGTGCACTGTTCAATGCATTTTCATGGTAGATCATTCATCACTTTGACTATGTGATGTAAATGATCGTGTCCAGTTTTGGTGGTACGAGAAATACAAATGTGCAAATATGTGTACATAATTCAACATTGGCCTTTAATGTTTGTAAATGATTGGGCCAGATTGGATTCCAGTGCAATGTGTTTAGTCTTGTCATTAGTTCCACTACTGAATGACTGGGCTGTGGAGTTTTTTTCATGTGTGGTTGCAGTGCATGTCCAAATTCACAGTTTTCACTCGTCCGATGTAAAATTATTAAGCTTTCAATTGTTTCCAAATGTTTAACTCCTTTGGTTAAATGAAAGTTGCCCTTCATGCTGAATGGGAAAATGGTTCAGTGTGGTTTGTTTTAAATGAGATCTGATTAAAAAAAAATGTTTTCAAATACAATCATTGCTCAGTGCTAGTATTACTGACATAAATAAATTATTAAATGTGAAAATGCATGGTTTACTCCTAATTTAGTGGTAGCCGTTTCCATGTGTGGTTCTCCTAATACATTTTTCTTGGCACAAAGTCATATGGGGTGAGAGAGGGAATAGACTTTCAGCAAATGGCAGAGGGCTGGAAATGAACCCACGCCGCCGCCGTGGCAGTGACCGGACACATGTGTGCAATGCCCATAACCACTTGCACCGGCGGGCACGAGACACAGTTTCCATGAGACAAAACACAAGACTGGATCAACAAGAAAGATGCAAGATGAGATTTTAACCCAATTTATAATGACTAAATTGTGCGGTTCAGTTCACAGTTTTTTTTTCTTTTATTCAATTTGATCATTTTTAGCTGAGACATGGTAGCACTGCTTTTTGGCCCTACAGCTTCTCGAAAAGGTGTAACTCACTAACCCTTTTTGTCAGCGGCCGAATGTAAACACATGAGGAAAGCAATCTCCCAAAACCGTTTTCCACAAGATCACTTTCCACATGTGCACAATCTTGTGGCAATTTTATCTTGCCAGATCTTGTGGCACAACATTTTGTCCCAGCCGACAAAACAACATTATTATTACTATTATTCTAATGTCTGAGATGTTTGTGCCACTAAATATAGACTGAACATCTTTTTTTAATTCTTAGTTATCTATATATATTTTTAATTTTGTGGGGTATTTTTATGTGGGTTTTTTTTAATTTTTTTTTTTTTGGCTTTAGTTTAGTTCTGATGTCGACTTGATTGGTTAGTTCCTGTTCCCGGTTCAGTCCTCGTCTTGACCCAATTTGCTGTAGTGTCTGTGTAAGTATAAACATATGTACACACACACACACACACACACACACAAAAGTATTTAGTTGAGCAATTAATCTCACAAAAACATATTTCTTCCATTGTCTACCACAGCCAGTTGTGAAAACCTGGACGTCCCATTTACCCCCGAGAATCCCCTTTCCGCGTGGAGGTCTGTCGCCTGCTCACACCTGTGCGTCCTCTGGACCCGTCTGCTCCTGCTTATGCGTACTGGGACAGGAAACCAGGCAGACACCCCCAAAACTGTCTCTGCTCCACTCCGCTCGTTTCACCTCACATAAACGGGGACCCCGCTAAGGTGTGCTTGACAAATAGCGTGCCGTAAGCTTACAGTAACATTTGAAAAGAGGAAAAGTATCTGTCTTAGCCTATCAACATGTCCCTTTGCATTTAAACAGCTGTTAGAAGTTAGCCAATAGCACAAGTTTGGTGCGATCTTGATATGCTGATCAGGCTGCACGTATTCGATCAAGTATTTAGTTCAGGACAATCCAAACACGGGACAATTAGTCTGTAATCTCGACAGGGCCTTAACTCTACATAAGTGAGTGCTTATGGACGTACTTCTGAGCTGTACACTGATCCACCGTCTGGAGATGACCGCTACATGCCCCGAAGCACTATGGACTCAATCCAATTTTTTTTTTTTTCATGCTGCGCTCACACACCACAGCGCAATTGGGACTTTACCTGGGATTAGACTTGGACTATAACAGGACAAAACCATGTCGACATCAGGACTAAACTGGGCTCAAACCAGGACAAGCGTGAACACACTCTTTCGACGACAAGTGAACACTTATTTGACCAAAACTGACTCAAAATCTGACTTTTTAGAAGTGAAACTCAAGTGGCTCAAGAATTAAAAAAAATGTCTTATTGTTGTAGTAAACCTGGTAAAGTGACAATTATGTTTTGCTAATATTAGCCAGGCCAGTTAGCTGCGCTGCCCTAAGAGTAAACATGCTGGGGGAAGTATGGCAGTTTGAGCACTATCCTCCGGTTCCTCCTATCAACAATATCCAATATTTAGTTCACCTGTTGTCCGGGCATTGCACTCCCTTTTTGTATATATACAAAATACATATACAAAAATACAATGAATTGAATTAAAATGCTGAATCCGGCTGCTTTGGTCCAGGTTTAGTCCCGATGTAGACTTGCTGCAGGAAGTCAAAGGGGGGGGGGGCTTTCTTGTCCTGAACACAAGGACGGAGCACCGGTCCAAAAATTGCAGTGCGTCACAAACAGAAAACTAGTTCTTTCTTGCGGTAAGAAACGGCAAAAACAACAAACAAACTTAACTTTGACCATTTATTTTTCAATGGATGTCAGTATTATATTTTCCTGTCTTTTAATCATTGATGGCAATATCCTTATTTTACCCCCCCAATTTTCCACTTTTTAATCGCCATAATCACTTTAGTTCAAATGAGGCTAGCTGTTTTAATTGCACTGCTAACTTCTTAGGCTATTTACACCACTACAAATGCCACCTTAATTTCCAGATATATATTTTCCCTTTTTTGTAAAAACACATCATAACATCTGACACAGCTTTTGTACACATCTCACTTGTTGTTGGTTCTTATTTATTCAAACACTGATTTCCTTTTATCCTCAGTTCAAAACAGCGGTTCTCACTACATAGCTTTCTGTATCTTCCGATGATTTGTCTGTGTCCAAACACAAACAGGTAAAGGTGACTGTAAACTACAAACTACAAATTATAAGCACTCGTTTCATGATTTTCTTTTATGCACGTTGAAATGTAAAAGTCAAAGTTCAGCTATGAATTCCAATAAAGCAATGGCAGACAATTGTGTTGAAAATGTACAACTTAATTATTGTTCAAGCTAATTTGTAACTATCATTATCATATAGCCGTTTATTCTAGTACTTAATGTATCAAAAATAATAAATACTACTAAAAAATATTAGTTCTGAAGTCATTCTTTACCTTTCTGCAACAAGACTACTCCTCACACGATTATATTTTAACTTTTATGACTATTTTCTTTGCTTTTTATCATTAAGAATGTATTTTTTTATTGACTTTTGAGCTATTATGTCCAAGCAATTTCCCTGTATCAATAAGTCTTTCGTGATCATTAAAATCTTTACTCTTTACTGTTTGCTGTTGCTATAACTTTTTGGATTTGTATTTAAAGTGTCAAATCTGCACATATGAAAACCTACTTTATATTTGCGATGGCATTTTCACCCATGCGTCAGTACTATTTTGCTGTCAGCATTATGCAAATCATGCACTCCGGTTTGAAAGGCCCCTGGAAACACCATTTTATTTGATGTCTTTATCCCCTTCTTGCCGTATGCATTACCAAGCCACGCTGTTTTTTATTTCCCGCATTTAACCAGGTTTTACAGATCAGAGCACTTGATATATATACATGCCATGCTTTTGTGAGTGCACCCTCCATCCTCAGTGATTGACAATCCCATTCACCTTTAAGTGCCGGCTTGCTCTCTCTCCTCTGCTTTTAATTTCAAATAGATGCTTGGTTTTGTGGCTTTTTTCACTCGCTCCTTTCACCGGCACTTCGAAGTCAAAATATAAGGGTGAAAAAAAACAAAAAAAACTGAAAATAATAACAGCCTAAGGTACGGTTTTCCTGCCACTCCGCTCCACTGTATTACAAAAAGAAAGAGGCTTTTGCTGCAGGAGCATTTGAAAAGCAGCAACAAGCCATCAGAGCCCGCTGCGTTCCAGGGAGAAAAGGGGAAAAAGGGAACGCTATTAAACACAAATAAAACATGTCACATTCAAATTACAGACACCTGCAAACGATTGGAGCAGGACGCGGCTAAGGAATGAGATTTGAATTGAAATCCTGCCTGACTTTTGCCTATTATAGAAATGTAATGTGTGGCAAAGTAGAGGGCTAAGACTGATAATCTTAAAGCTGCTTTTGGGTTTTGTAAACATCCATGAACCATAAGCTTGATGTTTAAAATAATGTAAATGGCATCTCTGAATTGAACCACTGGGGTTATAATGAATACAAAAATAAATGAATACATAACATAATACTTATAATAATAAAATGCTACGTTATATTTATGTAGCATGCATAATAACCTATCAAATAAAAACGACATAATTTTACTTATTAACTATTTGCAATCTGCACTGATTTACCTCATTTATTTATACAATATGTCTATTAGTTATGAAAGGTTTAAATAAAAATACATTTCTTTATTTTTTTTAATTTTTTTTTTCTGTTTTCAGTTCTTGCAGTTTCTTTATTTTTTTTTTCTTCAATAAATACTCCTACATTTTTTTGTATATGATTTGCAACATTTTAAAACAGTAGAACAAAGTATTTATTTTACTTGAGTACAGGTTTTGACTGCTGCAAACCTTGCATCGCGGCTTCTGAAGCCAATGAACAAAGAATAGATGAGTGGCCAATAATTGAAGTGTGAATAAAGCATTTGATGTGATTAAACGGTGAGAAGAGGCAAAGGTGACTTAAAAGGAGTGTTGAAAGAATGTCTTTAAAGTCTCTGAGGCCTGTCAAAAGAAATACATTAACAAACAATACAGAAAGGAGGGAAATGTGTTTTATGGACTGGATGGCAAAAATTCCAATTAACAGAATTGTCCTTGTTTTTTTTTTTATCCTCTCAACAATACACCGTACACTATTGGTTTGCCTTGACTGAAATGCACAAAGCAAAATCGCAGGCAAATCCCACCAAAATTAACGGTTCAAAACGGTCGGAAATAACGGGAATAAAATCGAATTATTCTTGCCGTGTATTTTAATTCCTGGAGAAAAATATATATCCAATAATAATAATAATTTGGTTTCGAATAAATTGTGCGAATAAAGTGAGGAAAAAAACGGGACAAATTTTGAAATATAGTGCTGACAAATTGAATGCGTAATTTATCGAAATAACAAACATAATCCGGAAAATCGGAGGCGTCTTGTTTCCGTTCCATGTGCGTGTCCATCTCTGGAGCTGATCTAGATCCGTTTGTTTCATGGCATTACAGTCGCGCTTTACGCATCTGTCCAGCTCTGCGCTCTTTTGTAATCATTGTCCACATCTAAACGTCACATTCTCACATCACAAACTTATCTGTCAGCCGCCTGAGCATGTGCTAACGACCCATTCTGTCTTAAATGCAATCAGCGAGTCCCATTAGCCTCTGCGGCGGCAATCCACGTTCCTCCACAGCGGCGTCCTCGTCCCTCCGCCCCGCTGCAAGCCCGTGTTGATTAGCCCTGTAAATATGCAATAACTTCTCTTTCTCTCGCTCAATGAAGGCGATAATGGGTCGTTATCTTATCGCGGTCAGGGGGGAAAAGATTCCGTGTTGTGAAGCCGTGCAGAGGGGACCAGCTGCTGAGAGGAAAGCGCCCCGCAGAGAGAGCGCACTGCAGGCCGGGTAATGAGCCGAGGCCGGGCGTCATGTGCACTGGACACTGTCTGGCACAGAGCATGGTAATTTGTGTTTACGCGCAGCAGCACAAACACGGTGCGGTTTTACGCACAAGCAATAAAGGCAAATGAGTGTGAATTAAAGATGAAATAGGCCCACTACAGGCCTATTAATGTAAATCAGCGATACAATTTAACCTGAAATGATTGTTTTGCCTGTCTCAATACAATCAGATGAATAGAAATCACGCGCCGGTCTGTTTCTGTTGGTGTTGTGGAATCTGCGCTGTAACAAAAGCTTCTGAAGCAAAGACAACTGCGCATGGCTGAACAGTTCAATGGGATTTAACGTCGTGATTTGTCACTTGTTTGTAGCTCTTATTGCAACATCAGACTTGATGGAAAGGTCGTAAACGCCTCCTCATTGTAAACACTAATGTGCCCCATAGATTATGATGCCTTCAGTGACAAGAAAATAATCGGATTACTCTGCAGGAACTTCTCAGGTCCAACACTGGAGTTGTCCAAAAGTCTGCAAACAGTGCGGATTATCTTAATTGAATTAATTCTCAATACACAGCGCTGCAGCTGATCCCAGAACAGCGCAGTGGCGCGATGACGTCAGAGGGGTATAAAGGCGGTCCTCCTGCGCTCGTGCTCAGCCTGTCCCACCCAGAGGAGCACACACAGTCACAGAGCTCAGAGCAACATGACGCACTTCTAGGATCTAGACCCAGGACGCCTCCACATCCGGACATTTACTTTTATTCCTCTTTTACTCACTTGTCGCCGTTCGGAGCCGCGGTGATGCCCGCTGGGATGTTCAGCATAGACAGCATCTTGTCCGGACGGACGGGCTGCAAAGAGCCGCTGCTGCTGCACAGAAGCCCCGTGCTGCTGTCTGCTGCGGGCCTCACGGACTCTATTTACCCCGATTACAGTGGACTATACTCGTCCACATGTGGCCCGTCTCCTCCCGGTGTCCAGTCCATTAGCGGGACGAGATTGGGATATAACAGCTACTACTACGGACAACTACACGTTCAGGGGCCCGGGGTCCAAGGGGCCGGAGGAGCACCGCCCTGCTGCGGGTCTGTGCCCGGTCTCAGCCCACAGCAATGCCCCTGCATCCCACCAGGTGAGGACATGTTACAGTGTGGCACAATGTTTGGTTACAACATGTACAATTGACCAAATCCTGCAATTATGTACTTCAGTGGAATTGAGCAGATGTTGCTAGAGGCGTGGGTTATTCCCAAAAATGTCGCCTATTTTTATTTTATTTTCAAGTTTGAAAACCTGTACTAAATTTCCAACGGGTTTATGTGTAAAACGTGCAGGAGATACGTGTGGTGTCTGACCGTAAAAGAGACAAAGTCTTTAGACTTGTTTTGTCTGGGGCACTGCTGTGACTAAAGTCTATAGAATTGTGACAGAATGTTGTCCTGGATCTAAAGTAAACGTTCAGTTTATTCCTTTACGCATGATGTAAAGCCACATTACATCGTCCGTATACATTCTGCGAGTTTCTAATCTTTCTTCAGACCGAAAACTCTGCGCGCGTACACAACTGTGCCCGCACTGTCATTTGGCGGACATCACTCTCCAAAGTGTTTACACATGTGTACACTAAGTGACATTTGGATTGTCCTGACCGCGCGCTCACGTCCTGTTTACGCCCTGCAGGTTACGACAGTCCGGCCTCGGTGCTGCTGTCGCCCGTCCCGCAGATGATGTCCTACATGAACATGGGCAGCTTGTCCCGCACCGAGCTCCAGCTCCTCAACCAGCTGCACTGCCGCCGGAAGCGCCGTCACAGGACCATCTTCACGGACGAGCAGCTCGAGGCTCTGGAGGGCCTCTTCCAGGAGACCAAGTACCCGGATGTGGGCACGAGGGAGCAACTGGCCCGGAAAGTGCACCTGCGCGAGGAGAAGGTTGAGGTGAGAGTCAGGCTTACATTTTACGCGTTTATTCTGGAAGAAAATGATTGCGTCTGTTTGAATGAATGCCGACCAAGAAAAGCCTTTCAGTTCGCTTCATCCAGTTCTTTCTTATACTTATACTTTTGATATCACAAAGACTGCATTTATTACTTCTTACCTTTATTTGTTTTGTAGAGTAGGCGTTTTCCCCCCAAAAATAATAGCCATATAGGTCCGCGTATTAATATAGAACAATACCAAATAAAACAAACAAGTTTCCGTTTAATAGCCTATAAAATAGTTTAGTGTGGGGCACCAAGTGATAATTAAATCAATGTGTTTAGAATGTATAATGCCATATAAAACATTTTTGCCCTGAAAGAAAAGTACTTGATTTGACACCAGCGACTAAAATCTGTCTTTTGTCGTGTCGTTTAGGTTTGGTTCAAAAACAGACGCGCAAAGTGGAGGAGACAGAAACGCTCTTCATCAGAGGAGTCCGAGAACGCGCAGAAATGGAACAAAACGAACAAAATATCCGTGGAGAAAGCCGAGGAGAGTAAGAGCGAGGCGGACTCTGACAGCTGACCGTGTCCGGGCGCGCAGGCCTCGGCTTGTACATAGAGTGGACAGTCTGTGGACTCGACCTCGTGGTGTGAACCGTGTCGCCATGTTGCACAGTTGTACATAACTACAGTTTATTATGTGTCTTTATTTATATTTATTTAAGTCTTTTGTAAAGTAAGGCGGCGTCAGGTGATGTTGTAATATTAAATGTTGTATCTGGCGTTTGATCCGCCGTCCATGCGCTCTGACGCACATGACGCAAGCTGTATGAACTGCGCGGGGAGATTTGAGCATCGTGTGCAGCCTTTATACACCATGAACTATTTTATTTCGCCAGAATAATAAAAATACTTAAAATGAAATGAGTACACATTAAAGTCAACCAAATATCAGTCACTTGTAAATTGTCTTATTTGATCCACGTTCGTTCTCATTACACAAACGGGACACACGCCTAACTTACATTTGACAATTAGTATTTTTTATTTATTTAAAAAAAAAAAAGAATACACGTACCGAATATATAAATGAATGTAGCACCTAAACGTTTTTGTTCAACGGGATCGCGTGCGTTTTTGCCCCGATCGCGTCGTTCGTTTAAAGTGTGAGTCGAGATCAGATCTTATTATAGTCTTCTGTTCCAGTTTTATTTTACTGTATGTTGGATATAAAATACAACCAAGCATTACCGACATTAGTCTGGTGTTTTGTCGATGCTTAAAAACGTCACATGAAGCATTTTAAACCACCTCAAATTGCATTGAATTAACACTGGCCGTTTTATTTATTTATGAACAAAACAGAAAATAAGCAATGTTTCGATTGAAGTAATTAAAATATGCACAATAAACTACGAATATACTGTGGATTTTACCATTAAAAGAAAAATCTAAAATAAATAAATAAACCATAATAATTATACGAAATAAATCAATGGGATAATTACCAAACCAAACCAATAAATCATTGCGCACTGTTTAAAATTCAGATCCATCTGACGTGCGTTTATTTAATTGGCCATTTCATTAAAGTTACGGGAGGAATGAGGAGGTTTTTTGGCCAAACCACCAGACATTACTGATAGTTTATTCTGTTGATTCTTAACTCAAACCCTTAAAGGCTTCCACACAAAAAACACAAGTGAAGTTATTTATATATATATATATATATATATATATATATATATATATATATATATATATATATATATATATATATATATATATATATATATATATATATATATATATATATATATATATATATATATATATATATATATATATATATATATATATATATACGACAGCAAAGTCTACTGAAAAAACCCCCACACATTTTGATTAACCGAAATTAAAAAAATCAAAATAGACTATTTTTTGTCATTGTTTTTTTTTGAGTGAGACAGTAACATTGGCTTTGTAGCCTGAACCTGAATAATAACCAAACTGGAATTGTTCAGACAGAACTGACAGAAATGGGTCAGTAAATTATGTTTATTTTTCAAGAATCATTTGGTTGAGTACTTTCTCTTGGGTCCTTTTTTATGGTCACTCACTCAAATCACTTTGTCACTATTTCCAGCACACCTGAAATAAAGTATAGTTTAAAGCCTGCTCCTGCCAGACATAACAATTCATTTGGACACGACGTCACATGATGACTTTAAGTATAATGAAAACCCACCCAAACGTTGCAATAAATTTCTTCTTCTGCAAATGTTTCATTTATTTTTTTAACCAATTTTCAGATACCAACATGCTTAAATTGTAACATTTTCCTCTCCAGATGGCCACCCTAGACTTTAGACCAACTTTATTGATCCATAAGGGAAACTTGGACACATAAACTCACACATTACAATATAATAACAAACAGCACAAAAAATACGGTAATCCAAGGCCAAAACAGCAAAAGACGTGTCAGATTTATATGTAAGAACAAAATAAATATAAATTATATCAAGGTTATGTTTTGATGCTTAAGTAAATGTACAGACACAAGAGAGAAAAACCTAAAAAAATGTACTTCAATAAAAGTTTGGAAGTACCAGTTTAAAGTTGTACTTAAGAGTAAAAAGTAAAAGTATTTTATGCATATTGTGAGAACTGTTAATACGTTAAATGTAATGATTTTGATAAAGAATTTAGCAGATTTTTTTGTCAACAGTAGCAATTCAAATCAATTTCCTAATTTTTCCTAAAAGTATTTATTTGGTTTCCTTAAATCCGGGACTTGAACTCAAAACATTTACACAGGACGTCACCATGAATGTGTTGAAAATAACCCCTCAAACTACATGTTAAAACATGCGGTGAAGTAACAATTTACTCAAGTACAGTACTGTTACGTTTGCACTTTCCACAGTGCACGGATGTAAATTGTTTCTTGTATCGTTCACTGAAAGAGCATTTACCATAAGTCTGAGTATATTTGTGCACTGCGTTTTGCTGACTGCCTCTCTTTTGTCATATCAGTTTGTCTATAGGAACAGAGGATAATTACAGCCCTCAGCACAAAGTCAGCCTTCTCCGTGACCTTTCCAAAGCAGATTAAACCAGGGCCAGTTCTGCTGCATTTGGCTCTCGCTCAATCCCTATGTTCAGCGTGATTTACGACGTGTTGCCGTCCACCCAGAACCCTCACACATACATCTGTTTTCTCAGCGGCAGTAATTTAGCATTTCAAAAAATTTAATTCATTTCTTTTTTTTTTCTAAAAACCATTATTTCTCCGACCTTTTTATACGCAGTTTCCCAGAACTTGGAAAAACAAAGGTGGAGTCCAAGAAGCGTTTTGAGTTTTCTTTCAGCGGAGATAAATCCTGACTTCATTTGCAAGTATTAGAAGTTTGAGGGACATGGTGATTGTTTTTTACAGCATATTTGGAGTATTGCTTTTAGCTTTGTGGTAGTAATTTTATATAGGTTGTCAAAGCAGTAATGGTAATAGTATAGTCACATTAAAAAACCTGTGGTCACTGAAAAAAAAGTAGAAAAAAATAATATTGTTACAAAGATTAAGAGGAAAGTTAAAAGAATAAACACAGCAAAAGCAGTAAGATTTAGTGCCCCAATTTTATTTTTTTATGATATCAACCTGGTAACAGACCCTTTTTAAGTTTGTGAGCAAATACATTTTTAATTAGTGAATGGAGGCAAATGAAGAAAACATATAATGCAATTTGAACTGGATTAGACAGAATATCTCAAAACTTAACATTTTGACAACTCAGATACATGTAAGCGATATCAATACACGGTTTAAAGACATTTACAACTGTGTTTTACATTAGAAATTGTTTATTTAATAGGAGTTTATGATAGATACTTGGCATTTTTGTACAGAACTGTCGACCCCACAATAAATCTTTACTATACTATCTACCTCTGCTCGTTCTTTTTGTGAATCTCAAATGCTATTTCGAGGCTAGTTTTTCCCATAGTTTGTAGAAAAGCAAACTTACTTCTTTTTGTTATAAAGACTTAAAATCATTTAGAGAATAGACAATGTGTTACGGTCGATTTTGTGGCTCCATTCACGAAATGTTAAATATTTTGACAGTGCATTTAAAAGGGTCTATATATTTAAATTTGAAGTATGAGCAGTAACATTATTTAAAGGATGATTTGCAGATTTGTCCTGGTGTGGGCCCAGTTTAGCCCTGATGTGATGTGTCGTCCTGTTCTAGTCCTACACGTTGGGACTATAGACAGAAACTAGTCACGTTTTTGGGTCATTTTCTTTTTTTGTCTTTTTGTATAAAACAAAAACAAACAGAACACGATAGTGAAAAGCCAAAATAAAAAAGGCACAAGACTAGCCCAAAGAGTAAACAGATATCAATCAGGCACATGTTTCAATTGTCAAAACGGACACATCTAACTCTTAAATGTCTTTGTAAATCTCTTGATGTTGAAATGTGATCTTTTTTTTTTTGATTCTCCATCGATAAATAACTCGGTACGTACTTTAAAATGTCATGTTAACTCATTGGGGTGACATTTACAGCCCACATGATCCTTAAATGTAGTAAACTATTTATAATGTGTTAATAAACACGCTTATATGAGCCCTATAAGGCATTTTATCACTTGGTTATTGAAATTATTTTAATGAACATCACATAAATTCTCTTACACAAATATTTTTTACATGGTTTATTAACATTCATGTTTTTTGTCAACATTTATACGGTATTATAAGCCTCTATATAAGTGCATAAACAAACGCCTTGTGCTTATTAATGCCTTATAAACAGTTTATTACTGACCCTTATTTTTTTCATATTTTTTTCAATTTAATAATACACAAAATAGAAAAAGAAACACAAGAAACACGACCAGATTGCAAAGAAGAATAAGAATAATAATACATATAAGGACAAATAATAATAATAGCACAATATGATAAAACATAAATACTTGTCCCATCTCGCCCAAAGTTTATCAACATTTGTAAGGACCCTTATTTCAAAGTGTTACCGATAGATTTCAAGTGTCATTTCTTTACAATTATGGACATTTCTACTTGGCTCACATGTTTTCAAAGGCGCCGCTGTGGCAGGGGGCGCTGTAGGTCTCCGGTGAACAGGCTTTGCTGTGTGATGCTGTCAGGAGGACACTGGTCATCAGACCGGAGCGGGCCGTGGACTTGGCGCGCGGACTTGACAGCTTGTTGGGTGGATTCCTGCTCTAAAGATAGACCCGGGAGTTGGCTTGTCTGTGGTCCACTTTCCGAAACATTTGGTAAAAACGTCCTCCCTCCCTCCTTCCCGCCCTCCTTCTCTCTTTCGCCTCAACCACTCATAAACGAAGTACAGATAATGCATATTTTTACAAAACATAAACTTCCTCCTATATGATTACTGTGTTTCGTGCGGTAGGGAGTTTGTTTTTTTGGCTATTTCTTACGCCGCCGGGTCTTTTTTCCACGGGGCCAGGGTTTTGAGGCAGGATTAGGGCACGATGGCTACACGGATACGCGCTCGTAGAAGTACAAATACACACAGTAGAGTAGTACCGCAGTAGCTCAAATACCACATGTGGCGGCACTGAGCACTGAGCTGCCTCACCATTGCGGCTCATTCTCACCAGATTTACAGGATTAAATGTCTTAGTCGCAGCGCCGTTCCGGACCAGTTTTAAATAACTACGGGCTTCTTTTTATGTCGCATGTACGTTTGGTGAGCGACGTCTACATCTGGGGTTTACGTTAACATACATTTTAAACTCACATATTCAGTAGTTGCCATGCAGTGCACAATTTTACAAGTTTATGGTGAAAATATATAAATAAATAACTAAATTGAGCCCCTTTTAGTTTTGCTGTGGACTTGGTTTTGTCCTGTGTCTTGTCCTTGTTCAGTCTTGATCCAGTTGAGGGTTCATTTTGAGTTTAGTCCTGGTTTAGTACACATTTTGAGGTTAAACAAAATACTGTGATATTTTTCCTCATATTGTTTAATAGCAATTTAAAAAAAAATGTTTTCTTATTAAAAACAATTACGTTAAATTCCAGAACATTCAAAATACATACTTTGAATTCGCCATTTAATTATAATATTTTTTTTAAAAGTCAAATGCGTAACTGACCCAAGTGTAAATGACGATTAGAAATGACTGAATCTTGATCTAAATTATAATTTAATTAATTGCCCAGCCTTCATTTCTAAGACATTTTTATACTAGCACTATTATATTGTCTTACAGTGTCGTACTTTAACGATATTGATGTCCAAAATCATCATCATTTAAAATCTGAAGCCATTACACACTCTGCTAAGGGATTTGCGTTGGGAAACACTGCACTAAACTAACACTGCGACTGATACGAAATGTATTTTGGGGCAAAAAAATAAAAAGACAAAGAAAAATATCTATCAAAAACTTTAAATTATTACACGTTATGGCTGTTTTGTTTGGTGTTTTGGGGTTCACTGTGCAACAACCACTGACACCTGTTAATATTCGAAAAACAAACTTAACTGTTGTATTATAATGATTTGTGACTCATTTTGCGCAGCCCGATGTGATAAAGTGGTTTACATAACCTTTATAAGCTGTTAAACTTGTGTTGCGTTTGCACTCCTGCACTAATGCGCTCCCACCAGCTGGACTATCGCTTTACTTTAAATATAACTGCAGCGGGTCGTGGTTTTTATAACACCGTTTCACAATCTCACTATTTTGTTTAGCTCCAAAAGAATGAAGTGTTTCAAACCAACCCAAACTCCAGAGGGGAAACTTGAGCCTTGAGTCTTTATTTTTGATACGTGTTCCATTATTGTCAAGATATTAGTATTAACCATAGTAGCATTATGAAGTAGTTAAAAGTAGTAGTTTTAGAATGATCATTTACGTTGTTCGTATTGTGATTTCAATGCATCTTGCTCATGCACTTTGAATTACTTGCCTTTTCTTTGCCTTAATACAAAAGCTAATCTAAGTTTTATTGTTTTAAGTAGTAGGAGTTGCAATAAAAGTAATTTTCAGAGAGTTTATCAGTGTAAAACTGTAATACCCAGCAATAACTGTGATTATCTGGTTATGTACTCAATCACAAAAGGAGGAGAAAGTAACAAAGTACGAATACAGCGTGACTGTAATGACAATAACTGTTCTTTTACATGTACTTGCACTTGTTCTCGCCGTGTAATTGCAATTAGCTTCATCTGAAATCATAAAAGTGATACTGAGTACAAGTTCAGGTTGTCCCAGGCGAGCATACACATACAAACACACGACAATTACCGCATCAAATGTGGTTTAAAGCGACAAATGTTCGCTTTAAACTGTTAAATTAATCAAGTTTTGTGTATTTCTAGAGCACAATTCATACAAGAAGTACCATAAAAATACATTCAAATAACAACACAATAAAAATCATAATAAAAAATAAAATAAAACAATATATATATATAAATAATTACGTTTTGAGCCTAGATTTGGATATTGCCAGACTCATCTAAAATATTAAAAATTATGGAGCGCACCAAAAAAATAACTTACAAGTGCATAAAAAAGTAACAATTTGGACTACGGTATTTGTATGTTCCAAATATTCTACTTAGAAATTCTACTTATTTTGCCATGTAACTGTACTTTCAGTTGAGTAAAAATGTTCAGTGCTCTTTGCCCCACTGGATATTTTAAGTTTTCGTAAAAGTAACAGTATTATGTGTACAACAGCCACAGCAATAGAAGTAAAATTAATGTATACAAACGCAGTACTCCCACTAAAGTATAGCACTGTTTGTTTCCTTGTGTCACACTTTAAACTTATTATTTGTACTACTTTCACTTCTTCCACTTGTACTTACCACACGTGGATGTAAAACGTTGTCGTTTCATTGATGCCACGCTCCCCCAGAACGACGTTTCGACCCACTGTACCTCCAGCTCTTAAGTGGTGAACTTTTTCTCCTTTTTCAGAAGCCGCCCTCAGACCGAACCACAGCGACGGACCTGCATGGGACATTTAATACGCCTGGTGTTTTATGGGAAATGTGTAATGTGTTTTTGATGCTTCTAAATCACCCCAGTCCAGCCGGGCCTCCCCTTTAAGACCACATCTCCAGAGGCTCCGGCTCAAATGAGTGATTCAGTGGAGTAAATGCAAAAAAGAGCTCGGGCCAAGTTTAAGGAAGAAAAGTACTCTACACACTGTGCTTGTTTACAGAGATACTAAATACTAAAACTACAACTACTACTACTACTAAGCTGAAAATACTACAACTGTAACTACTACTGTAGCTGCAACTACAACTCTTACTACAACAACAGCTACTACTAAACTGAAGCTACTACAACTTTAACTACTACTATAGCTGCAACTACAACTCTTACTACAACTACAACTACAACTACAACAAATACTAAAACTACAATAAATACCACTACTAAACTGAAGCTACTACAACTTTAACTACTACTACAACTATTATTACAACAACTACGACTACAACTACAACAAAAACTACTACTAATAATAATACTAAATAATAATGTTATAATGTCGTAGCCAACGTTAGTAGCCACAACTACGCTGGGGCAGATTGACAGAAATGAGGCTGCCAATCTGTGCCACAACAACAACAACGACAACAACGACAACAACGACAACAACGACAACAACAACAACAATGACAACAACGACAACAACAACAACAACGGTCAGGAGGATTTGACGGTGCACGTTTTAAGTTTTAAGTCACCTGTACTACTAAGACTACTACTACTAGTACTATTACAGCACTTTCAACTACTATTACTACCATCACTATTACTGCTACTACTACTTATATCTACTACCACTACTACTATTACTACTACTACTAAAACAAACAACATCTTTGTCTCCAAAAAGAATAAACAAAAGTACAGTAAAGAAGACAATTATTTTCATGAATGGCGTACTACATCTACTTCTACCACAACGAATACTACCACTACTACAGTGTTGCTCAAAGTAAAAGTAGCAATGTAATACAATTTCTCACACAGAAGTTCCACGTTGTTCTAAAAATGGCATAAAGTACTGGTAATCGAGTCATACAGGTCAAGTCTCAAGCCTTACGGCGATGAATATGCACATTTTGAACTCTCAGGACAAAATGAATAATGTGGTAATACTTTGTGTGTAGTAGCTTAAAGTAATTACCAGTTTTATTTCATATTATTCTTAACAACTAGCAGCAGAACCATGAGCCATCTCTTCATCTACTCTCCCTTACTCCGCTCAGTCAGGCTCTAAGTTTACCCACAAACCTTTTAGTACGCCTCTCAAATGAGTTGAAAGTTAGCAGTACTTAAAGTAGCAGTTACTTTGCACTTAAAAGCCCGATGGTCAAGTTCAAGTATGATTTTATTGCTCGAGTTAGCGCCCACAAAAGCTCTTAAATACGGCAATGTTCTTTGTGACAACCCGTGTAATTACAGCAGCTGTCAGCGCACACGTCAGCGCACACCCGTCGTACCCTGACTTCAATTAGACCCGCCCCGCAGCCGAACCCACCGAGGAGAGAGGGAGGAGAAAGAGCGAGAGACAGAGAGAGAGAGCGAGAGAGAGAGAGAGAGAGAGAGGAGGTGACGGTAAAGCCCCTGTGACAGCCGTGCCCCGGGACAAGCCTCTACTGTACGGACCGGACAGGACGGGACAGGAGCGCTCTGTGTGGGACCCAGATCAGAATCACACTTTGAAACCTGACAAACTTCGGTGTATATTTTCTGTTCCCATCATTTGCTCGCATCAAAAATTGTGACCAAACTGGAACAAACTCCGAACTAAACCAGGACAAAAAAAAAAAAGAATACATTTAGACTCAAACTGGGCTAAAACTAGGAACAAAAAAGGGGCAAGTTCGACCTTTTCCTTAATTAGCCTTTATTAAACGTGACTTAAAGACGGGTTGGACCGCTCATTGAACTAAAATGCAGTTAAGATAAATATATTTAGAATATTGCAAAAAATTATAAAAATGTAATCACAGAATAACAAATTTTTTAGGTTTATAATTGCACTTCCTGTTTGTAACTGATGACATCACACTATGAAATGACTAAGCAAACACTGGGCAAAAACTCCTCTAAAGTCACATTGTTTATATTTGACAAATACAAATGTACGAGAGCAACTTTATTTTGTTAAATTAATGTTTAGAATGTCCAAAAAGTTTTTTCTTTGTCTAAAACTTTGACTGGAATGCGTGTCCCTTGCGTGATGTCACTTCCTGTCATTTTCCACAGATTTTTCAGCGTTTTCCCCACAAACCCGATTGGTGTAAAACTATAATTTATATGTACAACAGGTATAAATACACCAAATAAAGCCATTATTAGAAAATCGTAAAAACCTGTCATAGGCACTTTAATTCATAATAAACAAACTGTTTATGAAGACAAATTCAGGCTTAATCACTACTTAATTAAGCAGTTACTAGGCCTGAATTTGTCTTAATAAACTGTTCATAATTAATGCTATAAGTATTTGTTCATGCTAAAGTTTTGTTATGATTTTAACCCTGTTTTCTTGACCCCTGGATGAAGCTAAATACTTCCTTAACAATTGTTCAATTGTGGTAGTATTAATAGTGTAAACAATGCACAGTCATATTTTACACTGTACATACATCTGAAGTAAGAAGTAATATGACAAATATAAAAAAATAAACACTATTTACGACATTGTGATGGCCGCATGGTTAGAAATACACTTATGTCGTCATCTTTTTTGTTGTTCAGTATCATAGCATACTGCAGCGAAACATAAACTGTATATCATCGGCCATTTCCCGCAGACTGGAAGTATATATATAAAAAAAATAAAAAAAATAATAAAAAAATAATAATAATGAAAAATAAATATATATATATAAAAAAAATAAAACATAAATAAATAAAATACATACATAAAAAATACAACAATAGAATACAATAGAATAGAATACAATAAATAAATAAAATAAATGTTTGAAAGCTTGCTCGGGGCTAAATGTCTATGTGGTAATTAAACACAACAAGACCTACACTTTTATTTAAAATCTGTTTATGAAACTGTATAAACCACCAAGTTATAACATTTTGCCAAACATTAAATATGAAATGTGTTTCCTGGACTGAAAACACATGCATCATGGACACAGTTTTGATATGGCTGGTTAACCTCTGTTCTGTTCAAAATAGTTTACATTTTTGAAAAGTCGTTGGAAAAACGGATGGAAAACGTGCTTCCGAAACTACAGTGGGCTTCAAGCAGGACTGTTGCGCTCCATTACTGTTGTGACAGAAAAATGTACGTCCATTGCTTCATCGTTTTCAGTTTAGAGGTTTGCCCCTGTTGCCTTCTGTGATACGTGTGTGCCCCTCCCCGTGTTAAAGGAGGCGGAGGGGGGTCAGGCGCGAGCCACTTCGAGCTGAAAACGGAGATTAAAAATGGAGATGAAACATACCTCTCCAAACACGGGCACACGCCACAGACTGGGCTAATTGTGGTTTTCCAGTGGCTGCTGATGGAGCGACGTCCCGCTGCTGCCTGGGGTCAAGCCGAGGCTGTGGTGAGGGGCGGAAGGGGTGAATAAGGGGTACAGAGGTGGTGTGTTCAGTTGTCAGAATCCGATTACAATATTGTGAATGGGCTGTTTGATATAGTCTGTCTCTTTTTTTGACCCGACAAGCTTTTTCGATTGACAGAGAAAAGGGTCCTCAAGTTTTCTGGGACAGATTTATTGTGTGTCCCAAGAATCTGGACCAAAAAAAGCGAGGCAGCGTTTAGTTTCTGTGCTCTTCGTTTGTGAAATACACGTCAATTAAGATAAATTCTTTTTAATCTGGATTTAAAACATTACTGTTCACTTCAGCATTTACATGAATTTACTGTATTTGTATTTTTGTATTGTCTTGCATAATGAACTGTTTATTCTGTGGTCATTTATATTGGTCTTTTTAGGGTTTGCCTGCGCCTGAATTGGGCTTTACCTTGCCTGTAACTGCCTTGTACTTGAATCAGGAAGGGCATCTGACATGTAAAACCATGAACCTTGAAGAAAGCATGAGCTCTTCTAAAGTGTTTTTAATAGAAGCATGTTGGTCCATAATCAGATTACGAGCTGAACGTCTGTTTGCTGAAGGAGCAGTGGTGCAGAGTTGACCTGCCTCAGACCGCTTGGCCCCTGGTTCACCGCGGGCCCCGAGGACTCTCTGGGTTTGTGGCGGCTGCTTCTGTCACAGACATTATCCAGAGAACACTGGGCACCACCTCTCTCCCCCGCAGCCTCCCTCACAGTCTCCCCCCAGCACAGGGACCGGGTTGTTCCTGACCTGGGCCTGTCCCCTGTCCTCCTCCAGTCTGTCTCCTAGCTGCCGAGCGCAGAGGTAAATAAAACAATCTGTGGATTAATGATCAAGTGATTTGAAAGCTGCGCCAGAGCAAACCGCTCTCTATTTACCCAGAGGATAAATCAAAATTATGGACTGTATCAACAATGGAAGCGCACTCCCCCAAACGCTCATAGAGATAGATCATGAGAGGAACAAAGTCCCCTCTGTCTGTGATCTGATAAGACCTTCACACGCAACACTCCGGTCCACTGGCTGTTTAACTGGACAGTGTTAAACGCATCAGAGCGGAAAAACATCACTAATCTGACTTCTGACCTGAACTGTTGGTGACAAATCCTAACGTTATATTTGTTTGTTTATCATATGCTGAAAACTAATCCATCTAAATCCTTGATTCATTTTTATTTTGTATCAGTTCATTGTCATTCAGTGCATTCATGGAGCAGGTTTAATTCATCCAGAAATAAACTGTTTTAAAAAATGCCACCTTGTGTTCCATTTGAAATATGTTGTTGTTTTTTTTTGGCGTATAAAAATATACAACTTCAGTGCAAACCTCCCTGCTGCACGCCCCTGTGGCCCGCTGCAGTGACATTCCTCTAACACACTCACTCACTTGTACTTGTACTTGTACTTTTGGGTCCAGAGCTCAGTGTTTTGTCTCCTTCAGCGCGTGTCTGTCCTGTATGAGCTCCGTGCCCCCCAGCTGCCTCTGCTTAGCCCCACATGCAGCAGGAGGAGCAGGAGCGCGCCTCGGTCACTGTTGCATTAGATTTGCTTGTCAAGCTGCCAAATCCCGCTTAAAAAACAGCGAGGGGGCAGCAACACACGCGCTGTATTTACACACGCGGCACAGACGGATGACATGAGGAAGGACAGAGTCAACATGCCCTCTAGTGGGAGACTGTGGTAATGCAGTGAAAGGCTTGTACAAATACAGTTCATTGCGATGACGTTGCACTGCATTTTAATATCAATTTTAATACAAATGAAAGATCAAAAATTGCATCCTTGTTTTATAACTGCAGTCAAAAATAGGTGCACATAATACTTGAATGTCTCGTCTTGAATGTAAACAAAAAAACCCCAAACAAACAAAACAAAACAATTTGGGCCACACATTGTCGTCTTTAAACAGGAAAAAAAAAGAAGGAAAAACATAAACGAAATGCACTCAAAATTAAAATAAATACATTGGATGAGTGCATGTTTAAGCGCAGATGGAAAGAAAAAATATCTGTTCAGAACATTATGAAAATGTAATTATTCTGTTAAATTTATCATACTTTTTTATTGTTAATGAAAAAAACTAGGAGTTTGCATTGGCAATATGGTGCAACATAAAACAGGGAATAATAACAATAATAATAATAATAATAATAATAATAATAATAATAATAATAATAATAATAATAATAATAATAATATGATTAGAAAATATATGATTAAAAAAGGGCATCTGTAAAATGAGGTGTTATGCAAAATATACAGTATGGAAACTAAAACATTATACATGTTTATTGAAATGAAATATTATAGACAGGTTTGGAGGGTCCATCCTGTGTCATTGCAAAGTATGCATGTAAATATACAATGCTGTAATTGCAGGTCCACATGAGCTGATCCGTCAGACCTTGGTCCATCCATACGTTGTTTTTAATTAAGACTTTCTGTTCCAATCACAAACCTTGTCATCCTCCTCAGGGATCTGATATGGAGAGCGAGGCCAAAAATCCACTCTGATTTTACGGTCATGGTCGTGGACAGGTTCATGGTTTGATTTTTTTATACTATGTGCTGTACCATGCGGCTGGTGTTCGTGTGTGGTCGTGTTTCATGCTCTGACTTATTGTTGGAGGTTTCACAAAATCACAATCGACGTGTGACTTAAACAAATGACTTTCTGTTCAAATATAATGTCCGGCACAATTACTTCACATCTCTGTTTAGTCAGAAACATCACACATTGTACTATTTAAGGTAGACTCGATAATAATATATGGTATTTGAATTTAATCGTGAACATTTTATTTGATCAGTGTAAAATTGTGTATTCTACATACTCATATTTACAGTAATTACAATTGTTCCACATATAATGTCATAGAATTATAAAATTAAATACTCACAAAATAAAATATTGCTAAAAAGTCTAAAACAGTTTTAAATAAATTTGATTTGATTTACATTTTCTTAGCATTTGTCATTGTTTCGAATGAAGTTGTATAATAATTCTGTTGAATATTTTTCTGATGATACTAATATTATTAATAGTTTACTGCTACATTATGTGAAAAAAAAGAAGTGAAAATTAGTTCCTACACATTTATTTTGATGCAAACGCTGGGTTAAGTGATCCATTGCAGTTCAAAGGTCAAAATCACATAAAAACGTCATGTTTATTACCATAAACACTCAACGTTTCAGACGCTTATTCTTCCGTTTGTAGACAATGTCTCAGAGTTCATTATATTTTTATTTTTTTAACCACAAATGCCTGCAGTTCTTTTGTACGCTATCATTAGTTGTAGAAGTCCCAACACCTGCAGCTGACAGTGAAGACGTGTACAATATTTGAGCATTTCATTATATTTATAACACTTAAGGGCACTTTTGGTACAAAACTGCAATTCAAAGTGCTTGACAATAGTAAAAAGAGCATTACAATATACTATTAAACAATAGCAGAAGTAAGTCATATAAAACTATAAAAAGATAAAACATTCAATGCAATTAATTCAAGAAAAAACATGTTTTCAAATGTGTTTTAAAAGTGCAAAATAAACAGCTTCTGAAGCGTTAGCTCTGGGATTAGTTGACAAAAGCAGCGTTACACATTTTATTCCCTATTATTTTAGTGACTCTCTTAGTTTACAGAAGTGCAGGTGATGTAGTCTGAGCCTTGGCTTTATGATTGAATAAAATATCTTTAAAATATATTCTGAAATGTACAGGAAACCGTGAAGTTAAGCGAAAACAGGAGCTACTGCACATCATCTCTCTTTCTTTCTTTGTGTGGATGAAAATATGAGCAGCAGAGTTTTTGATTTGCTTGTGTTTACATCAGCGACCAGATACATTAACGTTATAGCTCTCGTGTCTGGCTTGAACCGAAAAGGCCGCTTCAAACTCTGTTGGGGTCACACTGGGGTCAGGGTTAAAGAGCGTGTGACAGGTTTTTACAATTTTCTAATTTTGACTGTATTTGGTGTATTTATACCTGTTGTAAATACAAATGATAGTTTTACACCAATCGAGTAGGTATTTGTGGAGAAAAGTAAAAAAAACATCTGTAGAAAATGACAGGAAGTGACATCACACTAGGTACATAACTCATTCCAGACACAGTTTATGCATAAATTATACAAAACAAACAACTTTTTAAAAACATTCTAAACATATTCCTACAAAATAAAGTTGCTGTCATATATTTTCATTTGTCGAATAAATAAAAAATGGTGACATTAGAGTTTTTTCCCAGTGTTTGCGATGTATTGTCCTAGTGTGATGTCATAAATTACAGGAAGTGAAACAGGAAGTGAAATTATAAACCTAAAAAAATCTGGGCTAATTTTTTTTCATATTTTTTTCTTAGCAAAATGTTAAATATATAAAACTTTCCTGCATTTTAGTTCAATGTCAGAGGCGCTTTAACGCACCCGTAACTTTCTGTCCGCGTGAAGTCGTGTGTATACTTTATGACGCAAACCAACGCCCCCCGGTTCTCCGTCTGATCTCGAGTCCGAAAAAAAACGGCCGACATTCATTCGCGCAACCTCTGCCATGCATCACTTTGAAATCCCCGCTTTAGACCCGCTAAAAACTCGTAAGCGTAAATATTTAGCCTAGCGTTTCAGGTGAGTCAAAGGAGCGGATAGATGGCTGGGATGAGGGTGAGGCTGGGGGCAGGTACCGTTGTGTTCACTGACCCCTGGGACACCGCGCCGCCGCTGTCCAAAATCCAGATGCCATGTGACTAATTAGAAGTGAGCGCTTATGTATTTGCACAACCCGCTGACAGCATATTTCCACTCCTCGCTCCCCCCCACCCCAAAAAAAAACCCCAAAAAAAGGTTCTGCTAATCAAAACGCTGCTCTTTCTGCGCCGTGTATAGTGACAACTCCGGCTACAATGCGAGGTGACAAAACAAAACGTCAACCCGCGCGCCCAGATTGGCCCGTGATTGTGTACGTTGTAGGGTGCCGCTGGGAGGTTACGGGTGGGCTTTTCGCAGGCCTTGAAGTCAGTTCGCAGGGTCGGGATGAGAGCAGCAGGCCCCCCCACCACCGTGTGTGTGTGCTCTCAAAAGCCCCTTGTGCGGAGCGGAGCTGATGGGTGGGTTGCGTGGAGGTGCGTGTGTGTGTTGGGGGTGAGAGTCAGGGGGGGAGTCGTGCGCACAAAGCAGACGTGTATGCATGTGGGTGGTGGTGGGTTTTAGATGAAAATGAAAGGTGGATTTTTCAAAAGTTTGTAGTTTGATCCGTGTATTGATCCACAGTCAAAAAGTGACATTAAAACTTCATGATAACGAATAGACTTAATGAAGCTTGAACAAGGACTTTATTCAAACAGTTTATTACAAATGATTCACGCTTACTTACTTACCCATCACTCCTAACCTCTTAATTAAGCTGTTGATACCAACCTTAATAAACTTTTTGTTCATTATGAATTAAGTCTTTGTTCACGCTTATTGAGGCTAATTAAGGTCTAGTTATTATAAAGTGGCACCTAAGGGAGTCATACTTTTTATTCACGTTATTGAGGAATTACAAAGGAAACTCTCATACCTGAAAAGCAGATAAAATACTTGCTATATTAGTAAAATCCTTATAGTTGTGATAATAGTCATGATTCATTTCTGTTTTTATCTTGGAAGAGATAAATAAAGTCGTCTCCGAGGAAATGCTATTGCTTTGCTTGGAATGTTCCACGTTATGGCATTAAACTTACCTATCTTGGATTTATCACAGATGTTTTATTGCAAAAAAGGTGGTATTTTTTACGGTGAGGGATGTCGCCTTTTCACATATTTGACCTGTAACTTGGCCCATTGTGGCGTCTCCTGCTTGTCTCTGTGGCAATAGCTTAGTTTGATGCTGTGCTGTGAAACATTCCGGACCAAGCACATAAAAACATCACCATGGAGACAAGCCGGTGGCAGGCCATACGCCAAACAAGTCATGCAGATTAAAATACTAAATTAGAACTATTTTGACACACGATCGAATTGTGATTTTTCCGACAAACATTGCGATCAGCTTTGAAATGTACGTTTTAATAGTTTTATTCTCATTTTAAATTCTCATTAACATTTGAGAAAAGACTCAAATCTGAACTTTTTAAAATAATAGAAGGATCAAACGCTTTTCATACCATGTTAGTAGAGTCCAAAGGTTACATTCAAACGAAAACGGGATATTTTTGTTTGCAAATAACTAATACTAATTGTGCGATTCTGACTGTGGCATATCCTGCAGCCGTACAAAGCAGAACCATTCAAACGGTCGAACTCAAGCTCCTTAAATAAGTAAAGCCGCAATCAGTCAACGTGCACTTTTTAAATCCAGCATATACGTTCACGTTCTGGGCCGTGGCAAGCCTGGCATTCCTCTCTCAGGATGGACTGTGCCGCCGCGTGTCTATATCCAGCAGATCCTGCAGAGAGAGGAAGGAGGGCCGGTCACGTCCAAACAACGAGCACGAGACATAACAAATCGTAAAACGTTATGGAGTTATCGTTGAATGAGCGTGAGTAATCTACTGTATGTGTCTGCATCCGTCTGAAGAGGAGCGCCGTAGACTTTTCACCGCTTTGACGCGAGATTTATGGGGGGAATAAAAGTGGAATTTGCGGGATGTTTTCTCAGCTGCGTCCTGACCCACTGACAGTGTGCTATGCGGAGCGTGTCGGCTGCACCGGGCCGAACCGGAGCGCCGTCGTGTTAGGAAAATGAAGAGCAAAGTTCGGATTGGAGATAATTCCGTCATCGCTAAACATCTCTCGCCTTCGCGCCGGAGCTGCTCATCTCTGCTGATGTGTGAGCGCGTGTGCTGTCCGAACGCGCAGAGTCCGAGCAGGTGGAGATCTGCTGTGCTTGGCTTTCAAAATCAAGTAACACTTTAGAATAACTTCGCTTTATTTGGCCAGTTTTGACTTTATGCGCTGGGAGAATGTCTCTTGGATGATAGTTTTACGCCAAAGCGTCAAGTAGTGAAATGTCAGGACGAAGAGCCCATTTCTGAAACATTTATGACATCATACTACGGAGACATTCACACGTTTTGGCACAATTTACATGTTTCCAAGCCTTTAAACATAAATTAAACAAAACAGGTGTTCTTATATATTCTATTTGTCAAATATAATCACTTCTGTGACATTAGAGGAGCTTTGGCCCAGTGTACAACGTGGTGATGTCATTATTTACAATCTGGAAGTCAAATTATAAACCAATAAATTGCCAAAGTGGGATAAAATATGTGACATCTTTAGCAAAATCTTAGATATAACTGTGTTTTAGGAAAATGACTTTATAGTGAAGCATGAATTAAGACTTTAACGGTTCAGGCTCAGTAACTGAATCATTCTAAATAAACTTTGTTAAGTTTATTATGAATGAAGTCTTTGTTCATGCTTTATTAAGGCTAATTAAGATGGAGTTATTGCTTCTCTATGCAACTTTTGTTGTTGTTGTTGTTGTTGTTGTTGTTGTTGTTGTATGTAAATGATATTGTTGTGTGGTCCTGTGTGGTTTTTATTTGTTTTGCTTATTTATTGCTATTTTATTTTGTAATGTTTTTGGTTTAATTTGATATGACTAGTTATTCTTTAGAAAGAGTAAAATCAAGCACTTTTCAAACTTTGCAGTTTTTTATTGTTTTGTGTCCACACAACACTTTAAACAGGTTTGTTTGTTAAATGTCCTGTATCAATAAAAGTGATTTGATTTTTCTGGTGGAATGGTTACATCCTGCAAGACAAGCGGACCCCTTTTCCCGAGGTTTTCTTGAATAAATGCAAGAAAGAAACATGTTTCATGGGCCACTGAGGAACATTCCAGTCACCAGTCTCCATGGATACGAACAGTTGTCTGACTCTCCAACGGAAAAGTCACATAGAGCACTTCTAAGCGTACATTTGCAAGTAATAATTCAATCCCGAGAAACTATTGAAGAGATTTCAATCAAGGAATGAAGAGCATGATAGATTTTTAATAAGATAAATACAGGAGCATTAGCCGTGATGAAGAGGAGGAGATGGAGAGGCTGAGGAGGCTGAGGAGCCTGAGGCGGCTGAGGAGGCCGCGGAGGCTGAGGAGGCCGAGGAAGCTGAGGAAGCTGAGGAGGTCGAGGAGTTTGAGGAGGCTGAGGGGGCTGAGGAGGCTGAGGGGGCTGAGTAGGCTGAAGAGTTTGAGGAGGCTGAGGAGGCTGAGGATTCTGCTGCTGTGGAGATGGGGTGAACAAAGGTTGGTGCACATATGCAGGAGCTGAAATAGCACGAGTGCGTTGGCTCGAGAGATGATTTACTCCACGTCCAACGTCCAAAAGTGCGGTCACTCTTGAACTTGTTTGGTCCCGGTTTGATTCCATTAAAATTCTGATGTAAACTTGACTTGGTCCTGTTTAAGTCCTGGCTTAAGCCCTGGCCTACTTGTGTGAAAGAGACATCAAGCAGTAAATACACACACACACACACACACACACACACACACACAAAAGCTACAAAACAGTGTAAAGGAGGCTGTTTCAAGTCCAAGTTTCAAATGCACCTCAGCTTCAACGTCAACAACTTTCATTCCCGCTTTCATTGATAGAGACATTTTGAAATCCTCTCATCACTTCATATTTCCGGTTTCCAACGCGTGGGAACGAGGCTGTCCTAATATTTGACAAACTATACGTTCTCTCCTCTTTGCAGGTCTACAGTTCACGGCCCTCGATGATGCAAACTCCCCAAAGTGTGCGTCTGTGTGCGTCTGTGTGCGTCTGTGGTAACACAACCTAACCTCTGCTTGGATTAACCAGGGAAATCACTGCAACGAATGAGGTGAAGAGCCAAGTTATACAAGTAGGACGCTGTCTTTTCAATGCGTAATCTAATATGATAGGGCTTTGTGGGAAAATCAGCTTCACGGATTAGGCCCTATCTCCCTCCCACTTGCCCCCAAACCGAGGCTCTTCTCTGGGGTAAGCGACACGAGCAGAGGGGGGGGGGTTCAGGCCGATGGCTTACGGAGGTGTTCCATTTTAAAACGCCAAAACAATTTCCGACAACTTTCCCCCGGTACAACTCACAGTCTGATTGGGAAGCCCCGTCTCGCTACCCACAATGCACCTCGGGACATATTACACCCGTGAACCCGTGTTAACCTGGAGGGGGAGGAGCTGAGAGACGGACGAGCTCAAGGACTCCCGTGCGGTCAGATGTTTGAGCAAAGGAAGAGAGGAATGAAGAACTGGAGATTGACTGAAGCATGTTTTTGGAAGGCCAGAAACAGCAGCACGTAAAACAAACATTGATGGGATTACAGAATATAATCTAGAGGACAATGTGTGAAATTATATAGTGAATACAAAAATAAGTTGCAGTGTTGGCTATGGTGCGACACATTGTTCTTCAGAAGTTCATCTTCTTTTATCCTTTTATCCATATCACTTCCACCACATGCACAAAGTAGTGACATGAATGGCTGAATTACTTTAAGCTTGTATTTTTGGTTCTAAATAGCCCCCCAATAGAATTAAACACCACTTTGTTTTTATATTTTGAAGTCCTTTGTGCTCATCGCGGATCGATAAAGCTCTTTTTTTTTTAAAAAGTCAGTTTGCTCTCTCAACATATAAACTTTCATGTGGGATTGACAAAACTGTTCACATTTCAAAAGTACTAATATGTCCTAATAAAAAAAAGTACTAATATTGAAAACTAAACCTGTGGCTGTATCAGTATTTTTGATTTATATGTCTCAAATACGTGCCATTTTACATACATGCTGAACGATGTGTAACATGCTTACATTTTCCCTTACATTCATGTCAGTAAAACATGTTTCAAACGGATGTATCTAAAATGAACACGTATTTCTTTGCACCTGCTGTATTTTTGTTAACATTTTAAGTTTGAAAGTCACTTTTTATAGTTATTTGGTACCAAAATATTCTGCTTTGCTTTCCAAAAAACGGAGCCCAAACTACAGCTACTACTCCTGGTTTAGCACAGGCGTCGAACAGGACCAAAGTGTATCAAAACTAAACAACAATAAAGTCTGTCTCAGTCAGTCTCATAAACTTCAGCTCTTCTCTCTCCTCTCTCGTTTTTTCCCTCTCTCACCCTCTCTCTCTTTCCCTCTCTCCCTCTCCCTCGTCTCTCAGCCTCCTCTCACCTCTCATCCCCCCCTCCTTCCTCCCCGCCTTCTCATCTTCCTCGCTACCCCTCCGCTCCCGGCCCTCTCTCTCTCCGTTCTCTCTCTCCCCCTCTTGTCCCTCCTGCTCCCCCCTTCGTCTCTTCGTTCTCTCTCTCTCGCTTTCCCTCTCTCCCCTCCTCGATCTTCTCCCTCGTCCTCTCCTGCCGTGTGATCCTCCCCTCCTTTCTCTCTCGTCTCCTCCTTCCGCCTCTCTCCTCCCCGCTCTTGTTCTCTCGCTCCCCATTTGTGGTCTGCCACCGGATTTTGGTTATGTGTGCCTCCCTCTCGTCTCCCCGCCCTCTCTCCGTCACTCCCTTTTCTCTCTCCCTCTCCGCGCTGTCTCATCCTTTCTGGTTTTTTCTCTCTCTCCGCCTCACCTCTCTCTCCCCCTTCTCTCCCGCCGCTCTCCTTCCCTCTCTCTCCCGCGTGGCTCCCCCCTCTCGCTCCTTTTTTGCGCTCCGCTCCTCCCTGCTCGCTCCCTCCTCGCTCCTCTCCTCCCTCCCCTCTCTGGCCCCTTCCCCTCCCTCTCCTCCGTCTGCACTCCGCTGCTCCTTTCCCACATATCTCTCTTCCCCTCCCATCTCTTCCCCCTCGCCTCTCCTACCTACTCGCCTCTCTCTCTCCCCCACTCCTCTTCTCCTCGCCAGTCTCCTCTCTCTCTCTCTGTCCCTCTCTGCCGCTCGTCTCGTCTTCTCCCCTGCCCCCTTGCGTCTCTCCTCTCTCCCGCTCTCTCTCCCTCCGCTTCCTCCTTCCCCTCTCTCTTCCCTCCTACCGTCGGTCTCTCTTCCCTTCCTCCTCCCATCCCCTCCTTCCTCTCTCCCCCCTCTCCTCCGGTCCGTCCCTTTCCTTCTCTCTCTCTTGCCCATCTCTCCCTCCTCCCTCCAGTCCCCTCCCCTTTCTCTCGTCCGCCCCTCTCTCTCTCCGTCCCTTCTCTCTCTCTCTCTTGCTCCCTCTACTCCCTTCCCTCCGCTCTCTCTCGTCTCCCCTCTGGTGCTCCCTCCTCTCCTCACTCTCTCTCCTTCGCCTCCTCGTCTCCCTCTTCCCTCCCTCCCTTCTCCCTTCTCCTCACCTCCCTCCGTCCCTCCCTCCGCTCGCCCTTCGGCACCCATCTTACTCTTCCCTCTCCTCTCCCTCCATCCTCTCTCGTCCTTGCTCCCTCTCTCACCTCCTCCTGCCCGCTCCTCCTCCCCTCTCTCTCTCCCCCCCTCTCTCCCTCCCTCCTTCTCTCTCTCTCTCGCTCCCTCTCTCCTCTCCCTCTCTCTCTCTCCGCCTCTCTCTCCTCCCTCCTTCTCTCTCTCTCTCTCTTGCTCCCTCTCTCCCTCTCTCCCTCTCTCTCCCTCCCTCCCTCCATCCCTCCCTCCGTAGCACGTCCTTGCACTAAACCAAATCTCTGGCCACATTCACTTCACTTCTCTCCCTGTTACTGCTGCGCCGGGGCACCAACCCATGCATGACCACATGTAATATAATCAAAAAGTCAGCTCTGTGGTTTATACAACCAATCAGGGCCAATCAGTGTGAGGCCTGCTTGTGATGGGACGTTAGAGGGACCTCGGGTGGAGTCCTGGTTTGAGATCGGGGTCTGCTGAGGGGCCCCTGCTCTTCATCAGTCTCCCCAGGCCTACAGCTGTTTGGATTGCCGTGTTTGGATAAAGCAGATTGGTTTGCACTTAACCCTGTAATATATGCAAAACTATCCTCTTGATAATAGTCTTTAAGGCAGCCCAGTCAGCGAAGAGGCAGAAGCAGTAAACGCACAAGGGGCTGAAGAAAAATGGTGGGTAATAAATAGTGACAGTTTGGACCCTGGAGGCACATGTGCAGCCGTGGTAACAGGCAGCAGGAGCAGATATGAAGTTTGACGAAGGGAGGTACAAACGAAGGTGAAGAGGTCAAAACTTTAAACTGTGTTAGTCTGTGTACACGGGAAATACTGGCATCAATTAAGGGCAGCTACAGGCAGATGTTATTAGATTAGGAGCATTTTCAAAAGACGGAACAAATGATCTAGGACAAGTATTTTAAAATGTACAACACGATTTCTGAAATGTGGCTGAACCAGGGGTGGGACGAGACACAGTTTCCTCAAGACGAGACATAAGATTGTTTCCATGAGAACGAGACAAGACGAAGATTTTGAAATAATGTACAACAAATAAATAGATTGGTTCAGTTCACATATTTAGCCTCACAATTTTGGGTTTATTCTTTTTTTTCCCCCTTTCTATGACTGTTTTTGCTTCCCAAATGCGCTTAACCCTCTTTTTTTCCCCAAGCCAAATGTAAACACATGGGTAAAAAATATAACAAGTTCATTTTTCACAATCTCACCAGATCTTGTGGTAGACGATGTCCCCTCCTAAACTGATCTTTTTGGTGAAAGGAACACTATGTGACTTTTCTGCTGGAGGGTCCAACACCTGTTTGACTCCATAAACTCTGATTTTGTGTGGAGTCCTATTTGTCTTCAGAGAGACAGGCAAAAATTGCAAGTTATAAAAGCCATACTGTGGAATATTCCAAGCAAAGCAATAACATCTCCATGGAGACAACCAGGTGGCGGACCCTCCTCGAGAAAAAGTGCTTTATTTGGTTTACCTTAAAATCATGTTCTTAACACAAAATATACTATACAAAAAAGATGAAAGACATTAGGATTATTTCATACTAAGTTAGACAATGAAGGCAAATTCATTGTTTGCTTCTGTCATCTCTGATGCAGGTTTGTTCCCTTTCTTTGAGTCATGGTTGTACAGACAGAAGACCAACAGCAGGTGGCAGCACAGGAGAGAAGAATACACTTGAACAGGTTTAATGAACAAGCAAGAAGACAGGAGTGACTTTCATAAGCTGCTTTAAAATCAAGTAGGGGAGACCAGTGCTCTACTTTTTGGAGCTACAGCTCTCAAACCTTTACACAAAAGACCCACATTTGTTGGCCACAAAATGCACCTATTTCAAATAATAACAGACAACATGAGCTGATGTTAACTCCAAGGATTTCCTCTGCTCCCACCTTCCCGCCAACACATGCTGGAGAGGGTTGTAACAATAGCAGCAAAAGCAGGGAACTCAAAGGCCAATAGAATATAATGTAAAACTGCAGTTTGGAATAAAGGATTCCAATGTCTGTGACTGTGCTTAACTCCAAAACTGTTTAACTGATGAACTGTACATCTTAATGAGTCTTAATGAGTCCACTCACCAACGTCTATTACAGACAATTTGCACCTTGTTTTTTTTATTTTTGAATCTTTTTTACGTTTATGCGCTTTAAAACCGATTTTGAACATAATTTTGTGTAACTGTGTTCTCATATAGTTTACTCTTTTGATATTCAGAATACAGTTACTTTCCTAAAATCAAAGGAGTACGCGGCAGTACTTCATGCAATTTAGGTTTAGAAAAGCAGGACAAATAGAAAACACATAGAGCTGTTTTGTGCCATGTTAATAAACTATAATATAATGCAGCTTAATGCGAGTATTCAGAATACAGTTCTCTGATTGGACCATGTGACCAAATGCATTTAAAACCAGTATTCAGTATCGCAAAACATTTTCCAAGTCGACACAAAATATTGTGCTCAAAACAACACAATTAAGAGAACACATTGAGACTCTCATCTGCTGTTTATCGCCACAGTCTTTCACGTACTTAACTTATAAAATAGCCGGTTGGTTCCAAACTAAATGAGTTGTTTGACATTTTTAGGTTAAAACATCCAGCATATTAATCCCCATCGCTGACGTCGATCGGAGAAGTGTCTTTTTGGAGTGAACATTTCCCAGACCTGAGCACAATTACATCACCTGCAGGGCTCTCCAGCTTCCACTCAGCAGGAGCCGGAGAAACTGCCTAAAAACCCCACTCCACATCTCACTGCGGGCCTTTGATCAGAGAGAAACAACAGAGAGAAACAGTGATGAGCTGTCAAACCTGATACCACGCCTTTCCTGGGATTTGTAGTTTTACCTTTCTCACATACAGAGATGGACTTAAGTATTCAGCCTGTCTGTCCAATAAGTGCCAGAGGAAAGAGCGTGGGGAACAGAAGATTATAAGGACTTCAGCTATAAAAAGTGCTTATCTTGCAAATGTGTTCATGTCATCTATTTATACTTTTGCGCATAACAACTCATTTCGTGTGCAGTCGCAATTCTGTGGAAAAGTGGTTCACTCAGCGAGAAGTGAACAAGTTCAAATCCTGGACCATGTCAGGCCTTTCATGTGGAGTTGCGTTTTCCAATGTCAATAGATGGGTTTCCGGATTGCCAGTTTCTCCCCAAAAAATCTATAGAAAGCTGCGGTAAAAAGATACGTCAGGTCTTCAAAAAACGGAACGTTCTCTGCGCCCTGAGTTCCTACAGCAAGCTGTTCCATACGAGGAAAGACGCCTCGCCGTGAGTGCGTGTCCTGATTTTAGGACTGACTAGGAGCCTGCTGCCGGAGGAGTGCAGGGGTGAGAGGGTAAAAAAGACCCAAGACCATTGAGACATTTAAACAGCAGTAAATGAACCTTAAAACTGATCCTAAAACACAAAAGGAGCCAATGCAGTGATTTTAAAACCAGCGTGATGGGATCCTGCGCTTTGCTCTCAGAATGTTGTGATAATTGTAAACATGAAACACTCTTTTTGGGAAGAGCAGAGAGCAGGGCATGACCGTGGTCTATGCGACTGGTGATACAAGTATGCATCAGCGTCTCCGTGTTGGAGACGCTAACATTCTGTTAAAAAGAGCATTGTCCTGGTGTCATCAGGAGACATGTGGGGACATGCAGAAGAAGTTACAAAGTGCACCTTTAAGTTGCTCACCGCTACTGATGACATTGAAGATGGGTTAATTGCAAAAGACATTCAAATTTGACCTGTCAATGCCGAATGGAGTGCCAAATCTAACTGTCACGTTGGATTTAATTGTAGTTACACTTTGATATGCAGTTTTCCGTCTTGGTCAATAGAGGGCACTGATCCACTGTTGCAGTATGAGTTCTTGACATAGTTTTTTTATCAACCAATCATTGCTTGTCTTTTGAAGTAACCCTGTAAAAGCCACAAAGTTTACACTATTCATAAAATCAACAATGACATCCCACCCTACAAAGCTTGCATCGTATTAGCACCTCAAACTACCACGGACCCCTTTTGCTTCTTATATGCCACAAATATTACTGAAATTCATCAAAAGCAGCTGTTGTGATGCCAACATCAAATGATTCATGGCAGCGTGGCGGAGGTGAGGAAGGCTTGAATTAATGCATCCTTGTTCTTTGCAGCGTATCCAAATGAGTCTCCAGGGGAATCAGAGGAGACGCGAGCGCACTGCAAACAAAGACCAAGAATAGCTCCTGAGCACACAGCCATTAGTAACCACTGCACACACTGAGGTTAGGGCTAATATAGCCTTTGCCTGGGCATTTCAATTAGCTCCTAACCAAAGATGTTTTGGATTGAGGTATTGACGTGCATGACAGTGTAAACATGAGAATGAAAAGTGAGCTGTCTTTTTGTGAGCTATTATAAGGTGCAGGAGGCAACTTGTAAATATAAACTTTAAATGTTGCTGAAATGTACAGCAAAGAACCGCTGCGTTGTTCTTGTTTGACCTCGAAAGTCTTCCAAACCGCAACCTCGCACCGTTCTTTTCCTAACGGCTTCCAGTTAAACTTAGACAATAGCATGAGTTTTCCTGTGCCTAGTGAAACCGGTTTGTCAAAATGGGGGGGTGCACGGTGGCAGGGTACACCGCTTTCATACCAGGCAAGGTGGGACACTGCAACAAAAACTGGTCAGAGTGGGAATTGAACCTCCACGATACGATAAGCATAAATAAAAACACCGCTACGATACGATGCACATATCTGTAAACAGCTCATATAGATACGTACAAAAATTGGATTCCTATCACAATTATTTAAGAATGCAGATACGATACAGTTATGATGATAAAAGTAGGGACAGAAACCCCCCAAAATAAGACATTCTTGACCTGTAGATGGCAGTAACTCTCTACGTATCCTGCCCAAACCCACAGCCGACAGTCCAGTTCCGGACTTTTCGCACATTTTCATTCCGCCAGCAGCGTCCTGTCGGCACGAGCTCCAACTTTAATATGTATATTTTCCGACGGCATAGGCCCACTTAAGTGCTGCACAAACAGGGCTAATTATTTGCAGATGGCAGATTGCAGAACCTCCCTGCTGACCCCTGTTACCTCCAGCGCTTGCCTTTTCGCAATGTCTTTTTTCTTCTTTCAGTAGGCTATAATTGCCGTGATCTCCCGCTGGCAACGGGGACTGGTTGAGAGCAATGAGTAGCGCAGAGTGGCTGTGAGAAGAGATGGGTGGGTTAGGAGTACGGGCGCTAACGGAGGATGGGTCCGAGACAAGACGATATCACCTCTAATGAGAATGGCAGTTTGCACGTATGAACCGGGTTTTGAGGGCAAGTTGCTTCATTATGGGTGTGACCGCAGACAGCGAAGGAGAAATCCTAATCAAATGCATCGATTCAGGATGGATCCGTGGTGGGAAAATGGTTTCACAAGCTTCAAGAGTCTCTATAAGTGGACGTTTGCAGTGGGCAGCATGCTGTTGAGTTACTAGGCGATGTAATTAAATCAAATTCGAATAATGATTTGATACAATACATGGCTCGCGATACGATATTGCACAGGATATTCTGCAATACATCACTTTTAAAAGAGACATATTGTTTTGTTTTTTTCCAGAAACGCATTCAACTATAACATTCATAGATCATCATTTTCCATTTTGTTCTTTGTAAGCCTCAATATTGATCGAAAAGGCTAAAAGAAACCGGCTTCTACGTGCCGTGACTTGCTGTTCAAAACTGCAGAACTGATGCCTCTTCATCGTGATATTTCCCGGTCACAAGCAGTGGATTTTCATTTACATGTTTGTCATTTTAACTCTACATGTATCACTCGGAGTATCCGTTTTAATCACAGCTAAGTACGGGGATGAGAACTCGAGCCACAGTTGCAGGACAATACAAGATTACACAAATATGAAATATGTCTACTTTAAGAACCAATTACATCTGAACAAAACTACTACCGGCGCAAACCTTGTATGAAGTACACTTATTTTAATAATCAAAATAGAGAATATGTCAAAAGCATTGCATAAAGTTTCCTTTCTCTGAACAAGCAACACAATTTTAGAGTCGTTACAAATTATTCTAAAATATACAAATAATACTCAATGGTGATTAAGTATGATACTTAATCACCAAATTTAATATTACAATATATCAATATTTCAATATTTTCGCACATCTCTAAGTCGCAATATGTAGTATGCGGTACCTTTGTGGTGGAGGGTCTGCACCTCCATGGCTCTAATTGCTTTGCTTGGACTTATCTGTCTCCATGGAGACAAGCAGGTGACGCCACCAAGTTACGGATCATCCTTGACAAAGAGGTTTCAATCGCAATGTTTTTTTTTTAACCAGGTAAAATAAAGGCAAAATAAACACATTTTAAAAATATTCAGAGAAGCAACTTTTTTTTAAAGTAAGAATGTATTTTTTTGGTAATAAAAACATCATGTTAGAATGCCAACTTAATTTAATGTCACACTGTGCAACATTGCAGGCAATAACATCTGCATGGAGACAGGCAAGACTTAATGGTGGACCACCCACTAGAAAAGTTAAATAGTGCACCTTTAAATGGTAGCTTAACACAAAAACATCTGTCACATTTTCTACGTATTCTGTCTTCTGACATTTCCATTATTTTGCTCAAAACAATATGATTTTATTTTTCAGCTCACAATGGACTAACGCCACACAATATTCACACGAGAACAAATGAACAGCCGTTCAAAGTGACAGCAAAGTGAAAAGGCGCGTTTCAGCTAAATGAGCTGCATATTACGCTGCAGAAAACGGAGGCAAAAGCCCATCTTGTTTATTAGCCTCAAGGACATGTTGACAAATGGGAATCAAATGGAAGCGTGCAGTGACATTGCCAAAAATGTTCAGTGGCCCACTTCTCTGTATTAAAGCTGCGGTGGGTCATTACGGTGATGCACATACTGTTAATCAGCTCGATACACCTGGGCGGGTTTGAGAGCAGTGACAGCTGCATGGTGGGACGTATTTGACTAAGCACAATGGGGGACATGCTCATCATATAATGTCTCCCCAAACAATACCCGGAATATCAGGTATTTCTCAGGTCATACAATTAGCAAAATTGATTCACGTTTCGTTACCAATGCCGGCTCATTTCTCACTTCAACACAGTGACTGAGTGCACTAGCAGTCTCACCTCACCGCAAGAGGGTCGAGTTTAACTCCCGGACCGCCTTTCTGTGCGAAATGTTCACGTTCCTCCCCGTGTCTGGGTGAGTTTCCTCTGGACACACGCAATAGGTAAAGTCCTCCAGCTAAGGTCACACCAAGCCGAGCTCAACATCTGGAGATGTGTCCCCGGGGGGCTGCACGCCAGCAACCACTGCTCCCAATAGTTTGCCCCAGCGGCCTTGAAAGATGGGTCAAATGCAGAGGACACATTTCCTTATGGGGATAATAAAGATTAATCTAACCTGAGCTAAAACGGCCATTTAGTTACACCCTCAGACACCCGCAGGAGGGGTCGAGGTGATCGAGGGACAACTGCATATTAATGAACGCGTAAGAGTAAGAGTACGAGAGCGTAAGAATAACGCGAGTAAAGCACAGTTAGATCAGCTATCAGACAACACTGAAGACAAAATAAAAACATTACAAATCAATAAAAGACCAGTTAAAAGTGCTCACATATTTGGTTTTCCAGTTTAAGGCGCATTTTGAAAGTTTGGGACCTTCTCTTATTGTCCGAGGAAGACTACTGCAATAATTAGTCCATTTAGTATCTGCAGTTTTCTCATGGAAGGGGGCGATTTTCCATGTAGAATCTGTTATTTTAGAATAATCCTTATGAAAGCCTTGAATCTGAATCTGAATCAGAAAATTCACAAACATAGGAACTTGTTTCGGCGTTAAGGTGCAACAAACAACGATGAACAATAATAAAAACAACATATATGAAATCAAAAGGGCATGCATTCAAGAAAACAAACAAATAAAAATAGGCTTACTATGCGCACTTAGTATTTACAGTTAAATTTACAGACACAGATTGATATGAGCACTCTTATTATCATGTAAAAAAAAAAAAGTCCTCTCTCTGCCATTTGCTTTTTGAGAGAGCTTTGATCAAATGTGATGTTCTGTCTTGTGTTTGCATGGGTGCACAGCAGATCCAAACACAGCTGTGGAGGTGCCATCACGTTTAGCCTGCTGTTCCAGTGAGTCAGAGGGTTCCCGAGCACAGAGCTGGAGGTGAGATTCTGTGTTGTTGTTGACTAAAGAGGATTTGAGCTAATCTTTTGAGATGAGACGTTCTGGTTTGGTTTGAAAGAAAACACCATCTGAATGTGTTTAACTCGCCGAGGCCCATATGCTGCGCGGCTCACACCTTATGGCGCGCACAAGAAAAGGCATTGATTTTGTACTTTACGCCGCATGGATTTAATTAAGATATAAATAAAGGTAAGAAATTAGCCCAGCTGCAGGGTTTGCGGAGAAATGGTTGTAAAGACTGGGTAATTATGATTGCTGGTGTGTAGTTAGCACTTTAGTCTCACAGCAGTGTCAGATGCGGCGCGCGCATTGATCAGTCTGGGGACAATAAAGTATCTTGCGTTATCGTCGGCTGTACCTGATTTCTGTCCATGCGTCTGAGCACAATATGTCTTGACCCCAGCACAGATTTAGTAAAAAGGGTCAAAGTGATTCATGTAGGGTTCTAAAATGTCGCGTAGGCTATTATAAAAAATAAAATCACATAAATGTCAAGTGGGGCTTATCAGTTCTGCAGTTTAACACGAAGTCAATGGATATTTTTCTATTATCAAGTTGTTTCAGATCAATATTGTGGTTTACAATGAACAAAATGTAAAATTATCTACTTATGTTATAGTTCAGTGTGAAGTACCTTACATTTTATTTACTTATTCTTAATGTGTATATATTTTTTTCAGAATGAATTAAGTATTTGTTGATGATTTATTAATTCATTATTTATGATTAGAAGTGTAGTTACACCTAATGCCTGTATCACTGATATGATGACTTCGATTCCCCGGCGTCCAGCTCCTTCCGGGTCGTGTCATGGCTGTGCAGGTAAGCGCCAGCTCAGGCAAATTGCATTTAAAACATTTCAGAAGTTTAGTAAAGTCGCTTCAGCTGCAGCAGGCGAGGATTCACTGACTGCAATATTCATTTATATGAGAACAATGAAGACACAGATCAACTTTTTATGCCTTATAAAATGACAAGTAAAATATAAATTGAACATTCCCTGTTGTCATTACATCCTGAACTTACTGTGTATTTTAAACTATGAATTCTCTATGAATTCTATTAATTAAAGTAGCATCGTTCAGTTAAAAGACGTAATCCTCATCATGCCACAAGAGGTTTACTGTAACTTTTGAATGATTATGATCATTTCCTTGACTAAAATGCTGTTTTAATCCATCCAAGATTCATGGTAATTGTGTACAGACACTTCACCTTTGCCCGTATTCACTTATGTTTAGATAAATGAGGTTACATTTTGCCACTGACTAGAACCTACAGAAAATAGCATACATAGTTCTTCTTTGACTGCAGAAAATTGCGTATTGATTTGTTGGTGAAATTGGTAGTAAAGAACTTCCAACTCTGTAGATCTGTAATAAACTCTATTGAAAACTAAAGTACCCATTTTGATTTCTTACTACTATGCACAGTACATATTTGGTGTGACTAGAGCTGATAGAATTAGAAAATCCTTCTTCAACAATGTCTTCTACATGAAGCATCTAGACAGTTTAATCTGCTCCAGACACTTAGTTTGAGATGTAAAGGAGCTTTGAGCTTTGAGACGGAGCTGTGGAGCTGTATGCAAAGCAGAGATAGTGTTCATTATGTTCACTCTGCAAACATGAATCTATCAAGTCGTTAGATCATTAGGTATTCTGATTCTGATTCTGAGGTATACATGCCAATTTACTTATTTCATAGTTTATTGTTGGTGTGATCCCTCAGAGTTAAATGATTTCTTGTGCAATTTAGACAAAGTTCTTAGTTAGATTTTTACTTTAGTTAGTAAAATATCTAGAGCAGTGTTTCTCAAACTGTGGTACGTGTACCTCTGCTGGTACACAGGCTGCCTCTTTGAGTATGTGTTTTATTTAGAAACAAATCTATTTATGTTTTTGGGTTCATTATAACATGTTTTGGTCCGGTGGTTCTCAAACTTTTACACCAAATACATCCAAAGAAAATATTGGGATTTCTGATTACCGTAAATCAGGTCTATAATGGGATTATTTCAGGACTAAATTGGGGCTGAACCAGGTCTTAATTAAGAATACACCGTTGCCACAGTAGAAAAAATACTCAAGAAAGAGCAAACATTTTGAAAAAATTAACTATCAAGGACAGCAACACAAGAACTGAAGAGACGTCCGTGTCCCACCTAAAGGACCTCGTGTACCACCTGAAGGACCTCGTGTACCACCAGTGCTACATGTACCACAGTTTGACAAACGCTGCTTTAGTCTAATTTGTGATCTGGATTAATCTAATTTTAGATCTGGTCTAGTTTATTTTTAGATCCAGTTGATCTCATTTTAAACCATGTTTAGCCCTAATGTTTAACTGATGTAGGCCGGGTTTAGATCTGGTGGTACGTGGGAAACCAAATATTATCTTAGAAGGTACTTAGAAGGTAATTGACTTATTCCGGGACAATGTTCATTATTTTCAATCTCAAAGAAATACTGTTTGTACTTTGAAAATGGCATTATAATAATATGGCTAAAATGTCGGCTGAATAAATATTTTCTTCAACTTTAACCTCTCTATGATTCGACCGTATCTATCTAATTTCACAATTAGAATTTCCAACTTGAGCTCTTCTGGGTGAGTCCTTGTACAATTCTTCGCGTCCAGTGTGAATTTGCCGATCTGATTTTTAGTCCAGCTGCAGTAGTCGACTCTCCCAAAGCCTCTGTGACACCGGCAGCACCCTGGACTAGATTCTGTTTACTCCCGCGCACTGACTTTGACAAATCGCCCATACTTACCTTATCCTCATAGGTTCAAATTGACCATAATCAAGATAAATGCTGCTCGCTGGCCCAATTACATCCATATGGCCGGGGGCTCCTTTGGCTCTCATGTTTTAGCTGCACTCGAATCGATAAGTTATTTATTACGGACCGCCCTCCTATGAAGTCTGACGGCGGCGGTGTGGGAAAATGTGGGGGTTTTGATTCACTTTCACAATAATCATCAGGTTATAGACGGGAAAATTGGGTTTACCCGCTGAAACGAGTGGATATGGAACGACACACAAACTGATACAAAAGTCTAACGCGGTTAAACTGTGAGAGTGCTGAAAAGTGCATTATCTGAAGTTTAACATGGAGTAATACAAATAACTATCAAAAAGAGCGGCATATAACACATTCATTTACTATTTCCTGTTTAGTACGGCCTTTATTACATTAGGTTTTGTGACCTCCGGCTTGAAACTGAAAGGACATCTCACGTAAAATCTGCTTTGCAATCACTTTGAAACTAACGCGTTCTGGAAAAACTTGATAAAAACAAAAACAAATCAAAACCACAAAATAAACAAATAGTTATACAATGCTAAATGCTGTCATATTTAGCTATTAAATACATAGTTTAGGTTGCACACGGCTCGCTGTGCACGGAAATGCACCTCTGTTGCCACAATTTCCCATTGTCATCAAGTCGTGTTTTTCTTTAGTTGTCTCCTTTTATGTATTTATCTAATTATTCTTTTCTACTCTTTTTTGCATTCTAATTTAATTTTAGGCAAAGCAAGATGTGTTGAATTGTAGCGCAAGGCAATTTGTAAAAAGTCATTCAAATTGCTTTACATAACAGCAGAAGATGCATTCAAATCACAGTACAAGCAGATAAATACACAAATATTCATTGACATTTTATTTTTGCTGATTTGTTAGATTTGATGTTTATTTTGAAATTATTTTTGATTTTTTTTAACATACTTTAACACTTCTGTTCTTAGACACTTACACACTTACTAACCTGTCACTATAGCGCCCTTTAATATGTAGTTGGAAGTAGCAGGGCTTGCTTGTAAAAATTGTACCTCACATTCAGATATAATTTTGTTTTTCAAGTTTTGGTGGTCAGTTATTTAAAAAATAAATAGAAATAAAATGATTATAATCTGTGCATTGCTTAATAATTAATCTGTCGGATTAAACATTATCATAAATCAGATGTTTGTGACTCTTACTTCGGGTATCTCTTCTCTTAAGTATTATTATTTGAAAGTTGTGCTGCCCGGTGGTCGAGTGGTTAAGGCAGCAGCTGGCCACAGTGTTGTCAGTTCGAATCCCGGCTCTGACTGTTTACTGCATGTCCTCCCTTCTCTCTCATCCCCATTTCACGCTAAACTGACCTGTCTAATAAAGCCAATAAAATAGGACATGTTTTGATACCTATTGAAGCAAACTTATCTTTGTGCGTGCTCCGTCTCCTTAACTGACCCTAATAAGTCAGATGTTGTATGGTAATTGGTCCCCCGCTCTCACAGCAGACGCAGGTGAGTGATGTTTGTCTTTGGAGATGAGAGGCAGTGACGATGCCCTATTTTCTCTGCACAGAGTGATTCACTGGGGTTTTGGATGTGAGATTGTGACAGTGACACATTTGTCATGTTCAGAACCCTCCCTCTGGATTTAAACTTCACTCGTGTATCCCGGCAACCTGTAATACAGCGCTTAAAACCTGCCTTTGACCTAGTTTGTTCGTCTATCAATGTCAAGCCAACAAACCAGAACAAAGGAATTAATAAGTCAAAATCTTACCATTGCAAAAAGACAGAGACAAATATTTGAGGTCAAGTGATGACTTTATTGGATTGATAGACTTTGCCATTGCTCAGTGTGTATCTCATGCTGATTCATTAAAGGAGACACACTATGCTTTTTTTTAAGGTTCTTAGTATTGAACTATGACACAAGTAGATCATAATTTAGCATTTTGTTGATTATAAACAGCAATATTTATTTAAAACGGCCTTGCAACAGAAACAGGCCTATTGACTTCCTGCGCAAAACAGATAAGCCCCGCCTCTTCATCGTTACGTTTCACCGCAACACGCAGCGCATCATCATTGGATTTGTGAAAAGTGGCTACAGGGCATTCTAGAACCCAGCACGAATCACTCTGGGACTTAATTTGTCAAGTAATCGCAACTAAGCGCGGTGATGTGGGCGGACATAGGGGGTAGGTGAAAACATGAAATTCCTGAGCACTGACAAGACAGGATTACTCAAATATGCAGGAATCAATCACAACACAACTTTGAATAAAATAATAATGAGGAAACTTTGTTGTAGCAAGGTTAAACTCTCATTAAAGTTGATTTAGCAGAACATGTCTTCTTAAGCACGCACTGTCTCATTAGATACAACAAAAATAAATGAATAAATAAAGATATAGACGAGAAGAAAAGTGTGATATATTTCTTTTTGGGAAAAATATTTCTCTTTCTGAGCAAAAGAGGACGCTTGTCAAACCAGCAGTAGCTCTGTGTAAAACCCGTATGAAACTAGATTTTGCTCATTAGAATGAAAAATAGGTGAAGTTTAAACTCAAGCGCATTACCAAGCTGATCCTTCCCTCTACACAGCCTGTCCTGGAAGCGAGTGCCAAAACAGCCCGGGACACATTCACCTGCACGTCCCCACATCCAAAAGAGAGGAATGTGAATTATTTTATTTTACCATGAACTTTTAACCCGTCCCAGTATTCAACACCAGTTCTGCTCATGTAGTTTCCCTGCACTTCAAAGATGGCCGAGTGAAAGCAATGGCGGAATTGGTTGAACTCTTTCTCTCTCGCGCGCGGTCTAGCTCCCATAGAGATACACGGTTCAGTTCTAATGGTGTGTGGCCGGGGTAATAATCGAGCTGCGGGACAGGGCTTCTGGATGGAGCTGATAAGTATGCAGACAAATGGCCCGGTGCAGGCAGGGAGAGGGGGGATGAAGGGGCATGGGTGCGCTCTGCTCTCCTTTCACTGGGACCTAGTTTGAGTGTCGTAAATGTTCTGAACAGGTTTCATACGTGCTTTCATGTGTGTGTGTTTTACTGGTCAGCTCACAATAATTTATGGCTTTATGTAAAGGTCAGTTTGGAAATGTATGTGTGAAGTTTGTAATGGGGAACTTCCAATTACATAGTGTCTTATCAACTGGTTAGCACTGTCGCCTCATGGACAGAAGGTTCTGGATTAAATTCTCTGACTATATCCATTTCTAAAGGCTTCTTTGCTCTGCGTTAAACCTACCACACATACGTGCACACACAAACACGTACACACAAAAAGTATATGTAATTAAAGATTCAGTTGTAGTTGTACCGGTAGTCTCAATCTTTTTCTACATTGGAATGCTCCTCCTGGACAAATGAGGGATTACACCGACTATATATAAATAACTTCAAACTACTAGTTTCAGGTTAATGATTTGAAATGGAATAATTCACACTATAGATTATATTTCTTGAGTAAAATAGAAGAAGACAGTTTAAAAAAACAATTTGCCAATCGGTAATTAGTGAACATGTTTTTACCCCATTGGCAAATATTGTGTCTTTAAAAAGAATTAATGTTGTGAAAGATGTCAAAAACATCTTCAAACAAGTCATCAAATCATCCCGCTTCATCAAGAAACCGAAGTAAACATAACTAATTAAAATTGTTGCAATATAATAATAAATATTCTTACTTTCAAGTCATTTTAACTCATCTAGACCAAAAATGGCTCATGGTGAAATTGAACATTCATCAAAAGTCAAATATGTGTAGTTTTTTTTAGTCATTAGACAGAAATACCTCCTTTAGGTAATTTTTTCCCCATAGCCCAGAACACTGAATTGCGCTGAAGGATCAGTACGCTCTCGGCTCCATGTTCGGAAACACGTCTTCTGTTTGGTGGAGCCCGGGTGAGTGTGTCATGTCTGGATGTGTAGCATGTAATTACGTCCACAGAGAGGAAGTCCTGCCCTGATCAAAGCGAATAAGAGATGACTGAACACTGAAACGCTGGAGCTGGAACCGCAAACACGCGCCAGTTTGTTCACAGTCAAACCTACCTGCAGTTCACAACGCAATTCATCAAATCAGTCGAAAGTGAGGCCGTTTCAGATGTCTATATGCCAGCGAGCACCTCTGTTGGCCTTGAAATAGAAGAAACAACAAAGAACAGTTTTCAATAGTTTCACATGTGTTGCAGAAATTTGTATATATTTTTTATACCTTGTCAATGTTCAAACCATTCATCTAAATCAATAAAAAATTATCTTGTAGAGCACAATTTCATATGAAATGTAATTTCAAAGTTTTAACAGACATTAAAAAGGACATAAAAAAACATACATTAAAAAAAAGGCCGTTAGTGCCAAATATAGAAACAAATTTCATCCGAGGCCTTGTTTTTGTATATACACTCCAGCAGAGTTTCGTTTCAAATTAAATCAAATTTGTGAAGGAAACAGCCTTTTGAGGTAGACTACGAGAGTGTGACTGACGCAAAACAATATATTTTTGACAAAGAAACAACATAATAATATAATTAAAGCTGCATTGCCTGATTGTCGAACTGCGAGAGGAGGAAGTATATGTATTTAAATCGACTTAACCTTGTTCTTTGCTCTCAGTTGTGCATGTAGTCTTAAAACACGTCCGTCTATTGATCATTTCATCAGCCTCTCTTTGTTTCAGTTAAACCCAAGTTATTGTCCTCTCTTCTATTGCTGTGAGAAATTAAAAGGACAGTTTAATACGCTGTTTTCCTGCAGGTGGAGGTTTAACATTTTAAGCAGTGGTTCTTTTTACAATCCCTTCAATACATTTGAGAGCAGGTATTGATATATTTTTTTAACTGGACTGAATGGTAGTTTTCATATGGTTTGTGGGGTTACTTTTAACGCGTTCATGGCTATATTCTGCTTAAACGTTAACAAAAAGTACACAAAAAGTAAACAAAAATGTATACATTAAATTGACAATGAAAATTAGTACATTTATTTATTTGAATTGCTACTGTTGACCAAAGAGCCTGCGCGATTCTTTATCAAAATCACTACACTTAAAGCTTAAACAGTTCTCAAAATCTCTTTTTATTCTTTTTATTTTTTATTTTTGTTTGTGCCATTTTTACTTGAATATTTTTATGTTTATGTTCTGAGCAATTCTCAGAACAATTCTTAGGGTTGTAGGGTCACTGGTTTACATCAGTCAAATTAAGTTTATATGGTCTTCCGATAATAATACATAAATTAAACAAAATCAGGAAAAAAAAAGACATTACTTTAGTTTGACTGTAGCTCAAACTGTTGGTCAACAGTAACAACATTTTAAAAGTGTTTAAACAGGTCAACTCAAATGTAATTAGCCTCATTATTTAGTTTGATGTTTTTATATAAGATACTAACTCATCACCAGCGAGTGCAACTGTTTTCTCAAATATTATGTCGGACTTTTTAGAATGTGCTCACAAAGTTTGTCTCATTGGAGAATCAAAGCCAGGGGACAGAACATGGCCTATTTTCTGTGATGTGTGAGAGGACGTCCCACAGTCTTCTCCCTGCTGATTGTGCTGCATTTGTGTTGGGAACAATTAGTGGAGGCTTTGGCGTCTACGCACCAGCGCCGTCTCCGTCTGAGCGATGGAGATTATCTGCAGAGGATAAAAAATACTTAAAAATTACAAATAGTGCATTCAATTTAAATAATGAAATAGTATGAATTTCAAAATTAGAAGGACATATGCTTGACAAAGTTTTTTGTTTTTTTGGACCACTCTGCAATCTGCTTTTGAGATTATATACATTATAAATCATTGTGGATGAAAAAAACAACCTTTTAAGCCATTTTATGACTTCACAGCTTGTTGAGTTGATAATTTATAGCAGAAACCAGATTAATTATTTCACTGGCACTGGATCAAGTTTTTAAAAATTATTTCTTTTTATACAATTGCTGTGTACAGGGTGGAAAAACAAACAAACAAACAGGGGAAAGTTACCGTTTTTTCTGCACTATAAGGCGCACTTAAAAACGTTTATTTTTCTCAAAAAATGACAGCCTTATAACCCAGAGCGCCTTATATGTGGATTAATACTGGTTGTGCTTACTGACCTCGAACCGATTTTATGTGGTACACAGCGCTCAAAAATCCGTCAAAATGTTTTATTACGACTTTGGTAAACTACAAAGCCGCACCGCTTGCAGCATTACGGTTAAACTTATACCGCGTTGCGCATTAAACGGTTACTGTAGCCAGGAGCGTGCGGAGTGATACGTGGCTTCACCATAATATTACATGTGTGTGTATAAGGAATTTGAAGGATTTGTGGACGAGGAATAAACTGAAAAAGTGAGTGTATTGTGTTTTATTTTAGTGTTATAGTGTTACTGAACAATTTTGAGTTACTGTGAATATGCTAACGTTTGATTTAGCGTATCAGACTGTGTCAGAACGTGTTTCCATTGAACAAGGTTGGAGTTATTGCAGATTTGCTCATTACCGTTTGAACAATGTTAAGAGTTATTGTGAATGCGTTCAATAAAGCTTGACTGACTGACTTATCTGACTGTTTTGTTTAGCTTAATGCGCCTTATAGTCCGGTGCGCCTTATATATGAAAAAGTTCAAAAATAGACCATTCATTGACAGTGCGCCTTATAGTGCAGAAAATACGGAATACATAATTGCAATACTTTTAAGCAACTTGTAGCTTGCATTACCTGTTTACAACCTGCCAGCAATTATTACGACAACTATTCAACTATTCTCACCTTCATATTTCAGACTGTAGTAGTTTTTACATAGATTTTTCTAGAGCTTGCAAACGATTACTCGAATAAATCGAATAATTCGATTACAAAAAAGCTTCGATATTATTATATTGCTTCGATGATTCGTTTATTTACATATTTAATTAAAAACACGTGAATCTGTGGCGCGCGGAGCGCAACCGAACGACTTGTGGCGCTTTGTTTCACACGGAGCTTGTTCGCTCTGACGAAGGCGAAACAAGGAAGAGAGCGGCGCGTTTTTAAACTCACGAGTGCGACTGGGAAGAGTTTTGACGAGTGAAGAAAGAGCCATGGATCTATTATAATTACATCCGAGCTGAACTCTAAACACCGCATCTAGCTCACGCCGACCCAGCCCCCGCGCGTCGACACGCCACCGCGGACCCGCGCGCTCCCCATCAACAACTCTGCTTTCCAGTCCAGTCATACTTTTAAACAGCAATGCACATGAACAGCACAGAGGACCGCGGTTATGTTATAATAATCCTGTTGTGAAACAGAAGTCCGAGACGCGGAGGCCAAAAGTGACCGGCACACGAGCCAAAACGGCCAAAACGCAAAATGCGCCAAATGCTTAAAACGCCAGGGACCACCGGTCCCACCCAACATAACGTTTTAACAAATGTCAATGACAAATTGATATGAAATTAAGAATAAAATGTGTTTATTGTAAGCAGAAATTCCTTATTTTGTATTTGTTTATTACTATGAGCTATAACGTTTATCTAAAAATGATTTAATATGTGTTTTAAATGGTTTACTGAATGTACAAAAAAATTAACCAGATTACTCGATTAATCGAAGAAAAGAATCGATAGATTACTCGCTATACTAAAATAATCGATAGCTGCAGACTAGATTTTTCCCCCTTTTTCTTACAGAGCAGAGTCGCGTTGTTGAAGCAATTATCAGCTCAATAGAGCAGCGTGATTCTCCAGAGCCCTCTGTCAACATAGTGTAATTAGCTGTAATGTTGAAACATGGTTGTCCCTTGCTATAAAAAGACCAAAGCAGAGGGTTTAGGAGATCTATAGGTGCAAGCGCAGGGACACGGACATGAGATAAATGTCCTAATTTACCCAATTTACCCCCAGCGCACTGTGGTAAAGACTAATTAGTCTCAGACTCAGGCAAATGAAGCTCAAGGCCAGTGTAAGCAGAACAGGGACGGAATCTGTGATAAGGCAATAATATCAGTTTGGTGTGTTGCATGTTTAAAGGCAGATCGATACTGATACGCCAATATATACAAAGACAAACGTATTAATGCCCAAGTTACAGTGAGGCCACACACGAGCCAGGAAAGAGTACATTATTATTTCTCAAGAACAACATTAATATTTGTCATTTTTTAGATATTTGTTGCCTCCATCCAATCATTTAAAGACGTCTGGCAAACATAAACGTGTCAACTGCCACTTTAAGTAATGAAGAGAATAACTAACTGCTACCGAGTTGAATGCACGCAGGTCAAATTGTACGGTTAAGATACTATGTTTTATTGATTATGGCACCTGGATGTCTCAAGATCGTCTGAATGTCTCAAGAGTCTTGTAACCTCTCTTTAAGAATTACCTTCCAATGTCTTCGATATATAAGAATCCCCAGGGCTTGGAGAAACAATGACCTCACAATGTGTAAAGTGTTCAAGTCTCCCAGGCATGTTCGATTTGTCATAAACTTCCTCTACAGAAGACATCCCTACAGACATCCTGCCTTTTCCCCAATATCCTAAGGACCATCTGTAAAACCTCTACAAAAAGTAACGCAAATTAACACAAGGAGCCTTTCAGAGTGTACCTACATACTTACATTATCCATTTAGTAACCTGGTTGGGACTTGAACACCTACAAAAGTCTTTTAGTGTTCATTTGTGTTGTTTAAACCATCACATATCTGTATTCAATTAATATTGTTATAATATCACTAATACAACCCATTTAATGTACTTAAATTTAACAATCCTTCATTTATTATACTGTAGCTCTCTTGAGTTCCTTTATGTCAGGGTTGTCCAAACGTTTTATTGTGTTGGGAAGGGAAACAGATATAGAACAACGAAGTGAATCATTCAAAATGTTGCATTTGACATATTTGACTGAGCCCTCACACCTTTATTAAAGCTTGGGACATTAATGTTAGGTCTGTATAGCATCAAGTTTGTTATTTAGTTTTTTTTGCAGTGAAAAGTACAAGTTTTGTTCATTTGGGCCAATTCAGCAGGAAGCCTGGCGACCAGCAAAAATGAGTCTCAGGGCCGCATTTGTCCCCCAGGCCATAGTTTGGACACCTCTGCTCTCGTTCTGGTGTTTAGGACTTGTGTTTTGTACAGTTTATTGATGCGTTTACGGAGCTAACCTGCCTTGATGGTGAGGTTAATTCTTTCATGACCTTTCAATACAATATGTAGTCGAAATGAAAGAAAACATGATTCCGAACACAACCATTTAAAGGTGCACTATGTTACTTTTCTGGTGGATGCCTTGAACGTTCCACAGTATGACATTTAAATTTCACGATGATGTTTATAATGCTGGAAAATACTTTGAATAACATGCATCTACTGTGAGCATGGTTGCCACGCCCCAGACCACCAGCTCGTCTCCTTGAAGATAACTTTAATGTCATGCTTTGGAACGAGCAGGTCGCCTATAACTTTCACCAGAAAAGTTACACATGGCATCTTTAAAGTTTACATCTCAACTGTCATTGCGACTAATAACCTGAATTTTTTTTAAAATTTACATTTAATTTGCATGTAATCAAGTGAATTTGCCTTGATTGATTTACACAGAAATAACACAAAGTAATAAGTTGAATGCAGTTAAAGTGCATGATCCAGAGCATGATAAGTAAATAAATTCAATAAATACATGCTTGAGGATTTCTGGTGCTGAATAGAATACCAAAAGTGTTAACAGAAATCACAGACTTTGTATTTTCTGGCCTGTCAACTTGAATCTGTGTAACTAACTTTGAAGTGGGTCTGCACACTTCCACTCCTCTCACTCCTCTCACTCCAGAGACTCGACTGGCTCTCGGTTCAAGAGAGCGATGGAGCCCACATTTGTGAAACCTGCAAAGCTCTGAGCCGTCTCTGGAAAAAAGACATTTTGACCCTATTCAAATATATTGTGTCACATTTTTCAATTCAAATATTTGGGGTTAAATTATTTGCTTTAGATCAACATAAAATAAGGTGACAAAACAGGTCCCCACACTGTCAATTTTTTTTTTTTTTAATTTAAAAAAACCTAATTCAAACCAAAAAATCTAATTTTGGTACATTGGCAATGATTTCAGATTATCATTTAGTGTTTGTATTGTATTGCATTTTATAATTAGAGTTTGGACTTTGTTAATGTGCTTTCCAATCGAATCTATTTTGCACATATTATGACATTTTATTGCATTTTCCTTGTGTGTTTGTTTTCTTAATAGTTCTAAATAGTCTTAATGTTTTCTAAATGACATAAAACTCAATTTACAAAAAAAAAGAAAATAAGCTTAACTCTAGTGGTGCTAATATAACACTGATTTTATTCTGCAGAATTCTGTGTAATAATGTTTGACTTCATTTAGGGCCAGAAAATCACCTTGGATAATGGCGTGAGTGTTGGATGGATGCCTCTTATGTCCTCCTTTGTCATCTTTCTATCATCATCTTTCTTCCACACTGAATGGACCAGTATTGCTCACTGCCCGGCTCTTCTGAACACTTTTCAAGGTTCACTTCCCACGAATAACAAACACGACCATCAATAATTCATAGAAACATACAAAGGTAATCCACATATGCACCTGTTCATGTCACAGCTCTGTCTCAAGAGTCTTGGTGAGAGAAGCCAAGAAATATTATGAAGTAGCCCACATACTTGTTTCACAAAGAACAATCATAGCCATACAAGATGACTTATTTTTTTATTTGCGGTAGGGAAGCATTCATTTGCAAAAACTTAAACAAAAACAAGCCATTATTCCATCCCTACTTTATTGATCCACTTAACATAACTTTCTAGATTTTGTTGCCCGTAGACTTTATTGATAGGAAAGTTAGAGTGAAATGGGGGATGAGAGAGAAGGGAGGACATGTAGCAAATTGTCGGTATTCGAACGACACTGCAGCCGGCTGCTCTTGGAGCCTGGCATACGTGCTGGGCCTTAACCACTCGACCACCGTGCAGCACCACCCAACATCACTTTCATTGATAATACTGGTAGATGATAACAAAAGTAAAAGGTTTTGACTTCCATGGTTTGAGCCGTCGAAATGCTTTGATTTCTAAAACAGTGCCCAGATGACTACCTCTGAAAACTTTTCTACCATGGACTACACCGGGACGAAGAGGGAAGTAAATAAACACCAAATGCAATACATCTATACGATACAATAAATTCAAATTTGTCAAGCTTTTGTGGTGTTTCAGAAGTTTGATGAAGTAGAAGCGCTGTTTCTTTGATGTTCCTTCAAAACGAATCCTAAAATCAAGCGGAAGTACAGTATAAAGGGGCAATAAGTGCATTTTCGAGTGGAGGGTCTGCCATCGGTTTGTCTTTTGCACTCAATTATGATTTTATTGCAAAAAAAAAACCTTGAAAAACACGCATTCTTACTGTGAACGGGCTGTGTCTCGGCACAGATCTGACCTGTAACTTTGTCGGGTGGCGTCTGATTGTCCCCATGGATATGTTGTGCCATAAAAGTTACCTAATGCACCTTTAAAATGTAATAAAATGTCTACAAACTGTTACAAAATACACAGTTCTAAATGTCAAGAAACAAATGTGTCGGTCAATAAAAAAACAGCTTTACAACGGAGGAAAACATTTAAATGCAGATTTGATATGTGCAAATGTCGCTTAAAAATAGTCACTGTTGCCACCAAGTACGAATAGGAAAGAAAATCAGAAAGGTCACCCGAGTAAATAGGACTTATTACTCCCCCCCCCCTCTTCCATGCTACATTTTCTGAGTCACACCACACTGTGAGCGGCAGAAATGGATATGCCCTTCATTTGGAGAGAGTAAAAATATCCCCGCGCTCGGCTGTGATGTGTGAATAAAGACAAACTCCGCGGGGCAGGAAGGCTCTCTCAACCGACCATTAGAAAGTCATTATTACCCGAGCCTATGATTGATCCTTTTCCAGGGACCCTCGCTACGCCTTAACAATTAACCCACAAGCTATTAAACGTTGGCGGTGAATAGCAGAGCGCCAAATAAATCACAGTTTTACACCGTCCAATTCGGGGAGCGGAGGACTTTATTAAAATGGCATATTGAATTAATCTGGAAATATGGAAGGAGAGGAGTGGACGATACAAGCAGAGAGAAAGAGACAGCAAAGCAGCTTTACAATGGATTACATGTGTTAAATGTCGTCATGGTTTTAATGCTGTCGGGTTTGTTTAGCACAGAAGGCTTGGATGAAATGGTGTAACAAGACCTTTGCTTCACTGTAAACAGCTAGGGGGGGTTATTCAGTGCAGTTAGAGAGATATCCAAGCCAGTTCCTTACCCGGGATGAATCAGAGATGAAGAAGCTACTTGGATGAGTGCCAAAAACGTATTCACTCTAAAAACTTTTGCAGTTGACAGAATTCCAACTTCTTTTCCTATGGCGTAATGTAAACCATGATTACGTAATGAAAAAGAAGATGACTCAATAGTAGTTATTAAATGAGTGTGTTGGTAAAAGGATATAGATTATATTTAAAGCTGCGGTACGTGATTTTCAAACTGCGAAAACAGTACCTATACATTTAAATCTATCTAACTAGTTTTCTCTCAAATCCTCTGGCACATTGTTATTATTCGTATAGAGCAGCATTTTTAGCAGACTGGAACAGCAGCACTCCCCAGATGGGAGTGTGAGAAAGAGAGACCGTGCAAACTGACACAGGTGAACTAAAATATTAAATATTATTGATATGGAAAGTAGGGAGAAGGAGAGGAGAGTGCTCAAGCTGCCATACTTCCCCGAGCATAGGGGCTCCTAGGGCAGCATGGCTAAAACTGTGAGTTTTATCTGTGCTCCAAACTAGCCTGACCATAAGCTATTTCAAAGAGGATTTTTTTTAAGCCTGGTCTTAGATATAGAGACAGAAGTATAGCTACAGGCAATTGCTTGGGGCCCCTTGATCAGCATAGGCCCCCAGAGGGCAGTCCTTAGGCTACAACAGGCTCATTACAGTAATTACCGGTACATTTCGTTGACAGGTCTTCTTCTGCTTCTTCTTTGGTGGTGTTTTATGGCGGTTGGTATCCATAATGTTACATTACCGCCATTCTTTAGACTTTATTCATTAGACCCCACTCTTTAGTTGTTGTTGTTGGTGCTTCCAACGGTGGCCAGCAGTCAACCGCAAAGGCGCATCCTTCTTTGGCTTTCCACGGCGGCTGGCTTCCACAGTGCCACATCACCACCACCCACTGTAGTTGTACCTCTTGGAGTCACTTTCGCTGTTGTCACCACCCTCCATGGCAGTCGGCAATTGAGCGTGCAACACTACAACGACGCACCCAACTCTACAATCTTCCAATTAACCCTGTGTTACATAAGTAAGTAACTATAGCCTTACATGATCCCTGTGACTGGATTCCTGTGATTGAATTCCTGCCTATTAGTTTGAAACCATAAAGACAATTCAGTTCTTTCTCTTTCATACGCCGACACTGAAGCAGCACATGCTCAACAGTTTCTGGTTCTTGACAGCGATTAACCAAACCGGTAGGATGTTGCCTATCCTACTCTCTCTTTGCCTGCAGTTATATACTTTGACATACTGTCCTCAGTTATAGGTTTTCAGCAACTGCAAAAACTGTGGCATTAGTGTTGCAAAGCAGATGGCACAATATAATGTTTATAGGCAGATTCTCATCTTTTAAGTTCAACAGTAAAGAGAAGACGGGATGGAGCCCCTAGACACCCTTGCAAAGCCACTGCGTACAGACTGTGTCCAGAGTTTTATTGTGAAAAAAAAAAAAAGATTTAAAAAACAATGTTCTTACAGTGAGCGGACTTGAAGTTCCACAAACCTGACTCATACTTCCTGCTTGTTTCCGTTGCATCCGCTAATCCACAGTATGACACAAAACGCATCTCTCTCCATGAAGAATGTTCCACAGTATTGTTTTAAATTTCAATGTAATTGTGCTGGAACTTTCCACTTCCAGAAAAGTACATACTGTGCCTTTACGAAGAAAAATCTATTTACGAATACGTAGAAAATTAAATTTGGGTCTACATTGTTTATGGTTTTATGTTATATCTTTTTGATCTTCATTTTGGTAGGCATTCCTTCAGCAGCCAATCAGCTCTCTGCCCTCTGTCGCTGTAATGACTTATGCGCATCCTACTGCACCAACCCCATCACGACCCATCTGAGAACATTAAATTCAATTCTTCTTTTGTGCAGCTTTTCTGATTCGACCTGATGGAACTGGCCCACACCGAATGTAATGTGCTTTTATTCCACACACACAGTCCTCCATCACCCAGAGTAGAGGCGGGAGACATGGACAAAAATGACAAAACAGTGACAATGTTCTTTAAAAATGTGCTAAAATGTGCTTGTACATGTCTGGAAAAGATGAATACGATGATTGAATAACTATCTAATCTACTCTACACGCAAGGTGTTTCATATCGACAAAAATGAATATCTCAGTGTTATTTTGGTGTATCTTGATCAGCTCCATTTTTTTTTTTTTTACAATTAACAATATACTCGCTAGTCAAATGTTGCATATCTTCAAAACAGCATTCACAATATCATCTAACTTTCGAAATATTGTCCACCTCCACTTCTTCTTTATTCTTTTTTTATAATTTGTAGTGTGTGTTTGGATGAACCCACATCAGGGTCACACAGGGATTCAGTTTGACTCCTCAGGCTCAGATCCAGTGGAAGCAGCTGTGTGGAAACTTTGTGTGGGATTTTCCTCTGTAGGCGCAAACAAAAACTGAACTGCTTTGGAGAGACTGCACATGCAACCAAGATTTAAGTTTTCTTGTTTATTACGCAAACTTACCAATGCTAAAGGCCAAAAAACGCAACAAAGAGGGAGTTAGAAATATAGAGATAGGTGAAACACTGGAGGTGAAAGTAAGACAAATGTTTATTACCGTAAATGTTGTACTAATGTTTTCATGTATAAATAAGGCACTATATGTGTAAAAAAATGCACATATTATCTTTGTTTCTTTCTCCAGAGAGTTATGACGGCTTTTGGCTTCATTTATCAAGCATTTGCTGATGTGCAAAACAACTGTGCTAAAAGTGGAGTCTCACACAGACACTGAAAATGACGTAGTCTTTTTTCATTCTAGTGAATTAATACACAAAAAAGGTCAATATTTCAACTATGAGAGCTAAGGTTTTGCACACGCAGCAATTTGCCCACTGCAGAAATGAAAAAATACTCCCTTTTTAACTGCAACACTTTGGCCCAGCCTCCCACAAGTATTTCACTGAACTGGAGCGTTCCACAAGCTGCTGTTAAAATAAAAGGTTTCACGATTCCATCAAAAGCTTCTCGATCCAAACACGGTGCGACATTATAACCTTTTATACATGGCTGTACTCTCACAGACACAATATAGGAGCAAAGGTACGCTCACGTATGCACTCGCTGAAGGAATAATATGGACGTGTTGTATATAATATATACAACACGTCCATAAATAGAAAATGCCATTTTTCATTTGTATTTACATGTCATCTTGAGAGATGGCTGCAGGTATTCCCTCCATCCAATAGACCAATCTCAAAACTATCCTCCCTAGCAAAACTCTTGAAGAAGCTAATAAGTAACCAGGTGCGTGCTTTCATCATCAAATATTACATTTTAACACCAGAACGCCCAAGGCCGTCAATTTGACGGTTTTCAGAATTGTACGTCTAATTACTCTGGTTACGTTGCTCTTTCAGATTAATGGATTCTTGACTTTTTCTTTACCTTTGTGTATATCATCCCCATTTTGCAATTCAACTGAAATAAAAACGTTAAAACGAGTTCTGAGTAATTCTTCCGTCTTCTTCTCCCACCTCCCTGAAGGGAGTGGAGCAGGCACATTGATGACCTGTGGATCCAACTGCTCCTCAGCTGCCTGGAGAAACGGTCTCTGCTCCATATGAACGACTCTTCATCAGCCTCGAAGAATTGGTTCTCCTCTTAAGTAGGTCCGGCTCCACCGTCTATCTGCAGATTGGGGCGCGTCGGCCTGTCCGTCCGAGGGACTTTTTCCCAGAGAGGTTTGGTAGTTTTTCCTGGCCGAGAAGGAGGGTCTAAGGACAGGGGAGCTTGGGACATCTGTCTGAGGACACAGGATGCTGGGACATTACCAAGTCCCTATGAACACAGTCTATTCTGCTTTTCATTCTGCTTTTCACTGTCGCCCCTTGAGGCAACCACTGTTGTGATTTCGAGCGTAAATTGAATTGAATTCCTCTAACCTCCACACCCGTCAATTTGACGGCTCTATTAGTTACACCGAGGATGACAGTGCCGCACGAGCGTTGCATCACCTTTAGTGCCTCTCACAGCGAAGCTAAAGGTACAATGGATTTGAAGCAATTATCCGTACAAGAGGCCCTGGCAATGCTTCAAAACATTGATGAGGTTTCATTCGGGAGGTGAAGACGAGTCAGACGAGGACTATTGGGTTTTGGGCAGCTCAGCCGAACCAGGTTGCAAGACGAAGAACTTCGTCCTTTGCTCCAACTACCCCGGTATGAGCGGCATATTCTTGGCAACGGCGACAATATTCAAGGTATTTATGAATCCTGTGTTATAATAGTATTTGCCTGGCTTATTTTTAGAGGAAGATGGGTCCAGATCAATGAATGAATATATTAAATATGAATGAATATATTGAATATATTCTCTGTAACAGCGGCTTCGCTATTGTAAACAACCCACATCCTCCTCCTCCTGCTCCTCCTCCTTCCACTGATGCTGGTCAACTTCGCCACTCTGAATAATGATAATATTCATTAAAGAGGCTAATAGACCAATTTTTAGCGTGGTAGAAGAATCATTCCTTTGATTACGTCATCGTCAGAGTGCAACCGTCAAATTGACGACTTGGGAGTTCTAGTAGTTCTAAAATCCTGGTAGTACTAGTGTTAAACAGCTACCAGTCCAGCTTTAGACCAGGGCATAGTACTAGCACAGCTGCTACCAATGTAATAAATGATATTTCTGTTGCATTGGACAATCATGAAGAATGTGCTATGGTTTTCTTTGATGTGTAGATCATTGTATTCTCTTGGATCGTCTGGATGCTATTGGGTTTGATACAAATTCTAAAAAGTGGTTTGCAGATGACCTCACACATAGAGCGGTCTATGTTTCTGCTGATGGCTTTCAATCTGAATCTTCTTATTTTAACAAAGGTGTTCCTCAAGGGTCTGTCCTTGGACCACTTTTATGTACAATTTATATAAACTCAATTGGGCATAATCTAAAACATAGTAGCATCCACATGTATGAAGATGATGCGATTCTACATGCTAGGGCGCTGCACAAGAGAATTAAAATATCCAAGTGGATTTTCATTCCATCCAATAAAATTGTGTTATTGCACTTGGTTTGACAATGGGACCGTGGCACTGGAGATGAAATAGAGTAAAAAAGTTTGTTACTAGATACATGTATGGATGTGGATGATTCAGCAGCAGCCTAGAGTGGGCTGAAGACACTAGGAGGGGATTTGGAGGATAACACGGAGACGGTTGTGGAAGGAGATGAATAAACCGGTAAATGTTTGGCGAGCGTGTGGGTGTGGGGTTTAGGTCAGAGACGGTGCAGCGGGATTTGATGGCGCTGCTCTGTCATTTGAGGACTTTTTTGCAATTCAAAAGATGTAATATTTAGTTTCAATCATTTATCACAATCTTAATTGCTGATCATTCTGAAAACCTATTGACATGCTCAATGACTCATTCTTAATGTTTTATCAAAGTCGTATCTAAAATAATTATTTAAAGATTTCCAAATCTATAAAAAAGCATTTATACAAATACTTTATTTTTAAATCACATTTTACACAACATCAATAATCACATAACAAAATAAATAAACACAATAAAAGTAGCAAAAGACAAAACAATCCATGAAAGACAGACAAAAGATTGCACAATTCTCATCCCAGATAAAATATCAATGAGTAAAATTGTGTTTTTAAATAATATTTAAAAGCATCAACTGCTTTCACAAAAAATGTAACAAGGCAAGTGTGATGGTTCCTCTATATTTACCTCTAAGTAATGATGACTTTGTGCGTTCTGATCCTCCTCCTCTTGTGTCTCATTTGAAACTACATTACATGCTTGTTTATTTGCTCGCGTTCCCACACAATGAGCTCAGTAGTTTCCATGAATATTACAGCGGCAATGACTTTCCCAGTGATGAGCAAACACAGTCACAATTGCAAATCAAACAAGCGCGGATACAAATAAATTCTCACATGTAATCCAATCTTATTCTAATATGGAGTTTACAATCTCCGGGAGGCAGAGGTCCAATGAGCCGTGTGAACATTCGTATTGGCTGTGCTTCAGTGGTTATTATGGTGAAGACAACACTCCACCTGCACATAGAGATCAGCCTTAGTCGCCGCATGAGACAGTAGAATTACATGCTCAATGAACAGGAGGGAAAGGCATTCACTTTGCTTTTAAAATGTTTTTTTATGTACAAATAATCACTTCTGAGAAACACTTTTCCCACTGAGTTGAAGGTTGGCGGTTTGATTTCTGTAGCTGGCGATGCCTTCTGTTGTTGCTCGAGCAAGACAATCAATCTGTCTGATATTTGGGCACTCAGGGCCATAATATGTGGGCGCTCAGGGAAATTCTGGATCCAGCAAACGGCTTTTCCATTGCTTTACACGCACTTTATAATGGGCAAAGACAATTACTAATGGAAGCACTTTAAGATCATAATTGTATTAATAATTAGTGTAGCTAGTGTAGTGTGTTATAATACACACGGAAAGTTTCAGGCACTTAAGCCAGGTTACAGTTAGAAGATTTCTTCATCAATTATAATTGACCTGAATGATAATAATCTCCAATGCTAATCACTGACTAGTATTTGATGCAAAAGTCGCTGCAATAAAGCCAAGTTTGCAGGTTTTAAATCAGCTGTAGTTTTATTCAATGAAATTTGTTGTCGACTTAATCACAGCTCCACAACTAAGATTAGGACTGTTCTGATATTTGAGCTTTTGTTTATGTACATTTCCATTACGTTTACATTAGTGACTAGAGCTAATATGGCCGCAGGTGGCATATCGGGCACGTGTCTGGCATGAGGCGATTGCCCTCTTCTCCTCTACTGTAAACGTGTAACCAAGTGTGTATAAAATGCAAGACACACAAGTGAATACAAACAAATCTTAGAGATATCAATTTGAAACATCTGTAGTTTATTTACATAGATGTAAATAAAAACAAAGCAAGTCTAATCATGTAATGATGAATTTCATATTAAACTAAAATGTGTGCGTTCGATGACCATGGGCAGGTGGCAGCTGTTGCCAGTTCAAAGAGGAGGATGATTCCAGCCAAGTTCGGATGGAGGTAGTGCAGATGTTTCGGAAGGAGAGAGCGAGCGAGAGACCAGAGTCTGCTGTTGACAGAGGTATAAGAAGACTTTTGGGAAATGGAGGTGTGGTCCGAAAACGGTGGTGAAGGCATCGTCCTGCTCACCGACCTCAGGTAACATATTAACTAAATTTGTTGTTCCCACATAAAAGTTTATTAGTTGTGAGAGCGAACTGACCCCAAACGCACTCTAAATGTCCCAAATAATGGGCCAAAATATAGACTTTTGTCGTCTGTAACAGTGGTTAACAAGCGGACAAATGTTTATATGAAACCGTGACAAAATATGTGATATTCAACAATGTTCTATTTTCACCTTTCCTGGCGTCTGCTAAAATGTATTAATACTATCTGTCCCTCATTTCCACAAAATCAATGTGTGGTGTTTAAAGGTGAAGCTCCGTCAACACTTCCCAAAGCATCGACCTAACAAGTCTGAAAGCATTCAAAATGTCACCAGCCCACAGGTACAAAAGGGCAACATGTCCAGTCTCATATCATGGAGCTATTTTATTTATACACACGTACACAAGTGATGTATTTAGAAAGCTTCATAGTCACTCTTATTAAGCCCACGTGTTGTAGGTGATATGGATCATTGAGTTTTGATTGTAGCTTTTAATGATGGAACTTTTGGCTTTTTTTCCCTAGATCATTTTAATTACAAAAAAAGAAAGGTGTGATAACATTTCCAGCAGGTGGCGGGTTACATAAGGCGAAATGCTGCAAATAAATGTTCCTCTTTTTTGTTTTGCAATCAACATCTACGCTTTCACTGGAAACAACAACATTGTCATATCCAACATATGTTTTATTGTTTTCATTTAATCAATTTACAGCCACACATTTTATAGGACATTCATGTTTATTTTATTTATTTATGTCAAAGGTTGTTTCTAAAGAGGCATTTCTCATATAGGGACATCAGCATTTACACACACCAAACTTTACAGTCATGAACATAAAAAGATTTTGACAGATCATACCGAAGAATTTGTTTCTCAGTCAGCAAAAAATTAGGCGAAATTAAAATTTTTACACACATTTTCAAACTTATCTACTCAAAAACTAAATAATTAAAAAAGTTGCTGATTTTTTTTCAACCTGTGAATTTTTTTCTGATTAAATATCTCAAATGGGCATTTTTACACATAAAATGCCCTGTTTTCATATTATTTTATTTACATTTATGTAAACAAAATAAACTACAGTTTACGATGTTTTACTATTTGCCTGCAGTGTCTCGTCTTACTCTTCTTCTTTTATCCATGCTTGGAACTGTCACACGGAGTCGCTTAATAATAACTTCATACAAAATGCACGTTTGATTAATTTTCAGAACTTCTCCAAAACCTCCAGAGTTCCCCCCCATTGCTTTAGTCTCCTGCTTCTGCACGTTTAGACTTTCTGATGAAAAATGACTATTGCGTTGCACCCTGGGAAGTATCAGCCCTAATAAGCATTTTCGTTTAAAATAAAGCATCATATTAATCTGAGAGGCAAACCGCCCTACTGCTGCGATGAAGATAATGGATCACATGTGCAAATGAGGTGCAATACATAAACAGCAACAACACTATATACGAGCTGCGTTTACTGCAAGCTGTTTGATTAACTTCTGCTATGAATAATAAAACAATTTGACCAAAGATGATCATTTGATTCGAATGGTGTAAAAACAGCACACGTGGACTCAAGTGGTGATGGCAGTGATTATAAATGATAACAATAAAAGGCTAAAAATGACCAGCTGAAGCCACTCGGTTCAGCAATATCATAAGCAAAGACGTAGCAAAATGTAAATAAAGTTCAGAAATTAGCAGAGAATATGGTTTGTACGTGTGGTTTTGTAGAGAAGGATTGTTCATTTCAGTGTTTGTACTTCAAACTGACTGCTAGATATTGTGGCAAATGTGCGATTGTAAATACAGGCAGGTGGTACAGTTAAACAGTAGATTAGCATTGTGAATAACACTGTCGGCTGTATTTTTAAGCTCTCTTCGTGGCATTTATTAAAAAATGAATACGTATGTACTGTAATAAGTGGATATGGTTTATGTGCTGTGGGTGTGTGCAAGTGTCATAAATAAGTTTACAGCGTTTTATGTATGAAGGGTGTTGCGGTGCAAAAACGTAGCAGTGGTGGCAGTGGGGCCCAGTTTGGTTCCCCCGGTGGTGCCCTCCAGCCACTGCATCTAGAAAACAAACAACATGTACAATAGATAAAATCCTCCTGATAAACTGGTCCTGACCAAGCTGCGCTCAAGATCTGGAGATGGTCTTACTGCAGAACCTCACTGCTCCTGACAAGTTTCCCCAGCAGCACTGGTTGAAGGATGTGTTTTGTTAGACTTATCAGTCCTTTATTCTGTAGTAAACATTAATATAAATACTGTATGCCCCTGTGAGAAGCTCAGAACTTAAATTAATACAGAAAGTCTTGGTGTCAAATCCCATAAAAGCAGAATATGTCATGAAAAAGTGCTCTTTTTTATTTCCCCACATACATAACTGAATATTTGTGAGGCAGATAAATTGAAAATCTGTCAGTCTGGTAATGTTTTGAATGTGGATACGTGTTTGTTGCTTGTGTTGATTCCCGTGACCAATCATGCTTTTATTTCTAACCTTGGTTTCGATATACGTACAAAATGTTTTTCATCACTTTACTGTGACAAAACTGTGGAGATACAAACGTGATAATATATCCAGCTCGCGTGCTCGTATATGAATTATGCATGTTGCTTTTGCTGAACTACTACTCGTGCATGACAATCAAAAACGCATGTTATTACCATATGGCCCAGTTTAACATTGTACAGTGAATATGCTAATCCTGTCCTGTGCCCTTAAGCCACCTCGGGGTGCAGTGCTCATTGTTTACCACGGTCCAAATCTAACAGCTGTGGTGAAATTCTTCTGCTTTCCAAACCTTATCTCCTAATGGTGAAACCATCCAGGCTGATTACATTATGATTCACAGTTGCCCTCAATCAAAGCGCTGCATTTTCCTCAAATGAAAACTTTTGATTGCTTCATTATCTTTTGTTGTCTCCGCTTCTGTCTGATGAGTCATTGTGTAACTTTGAGCAAAAGAACAGGCAGAGCAGATGAATTGCGTGCGTTTTCTATAGTGTGTCTTCTGAAGGTAATTACAGGGCCTGTACTCAAGTTTCTCGAGCTCACTCAGCTCCTCCTCTCAGTCAGATGTTGAACAATGACAAACAACTGTCTGGGATTGTTGCAGGCAGTTGTTTCAACATGGTTCTTATCCAACAATGTCTCTGATTGGATAAGATGAGTCTGTCTGTCATTCAATAAAATGCCTTTCAAATGTATACAAACAATTTCAATCAATTTCAATCAGTCAGATATACTAAATTGGTTCAAAGTTGTTTTCCTGAACAATAGACGCATTTATGGTGAGGTACAGTCCAGACCCTTGTAGATTGACATCAGCATGTTTTTTATGCTGCCATCTAATTTAGACACAAAGACCCCTAACTTTCTTTGACTCAAATCTAGGAGCTTCTTAGCGTACTAACTAGAGGTCAATGCTCCATGTTTTATTCATGGCCGATTGTTTAAAATCCAGGGAAACTGATAAGATGAGCTAAGTAGCACTCAGTTTACTAGTAACTAATAGTAACAAGAGCCACTTTTTCAATAAATTGTACAACTTGAAGTAACTTTTTGACCCTAGTTTTACTCCTACTTGAGTTGTATCTTTTTGAAAGTAAGTATGATTTACTTTCTCACATTTTTGTGTCAATCCTTTTAAAGTACAAGATATATACATAAACTTAATTCTTAAACTTGAGTAGTGGTTTTCCCAAATACTTTTTGACTTTTACTTGAGTGAAATCATTGGCTGCATTACCCCCTCTGCTGATAAGCTCGCCAATATGTAGGGCCAAATTAGATTATTTTCCCAATATTATACTATTTGCATTTACTACAAACTCATCCACAAACATGCTTTATTGCAAACTGGATGAGAGAGCAGTGACTTGTACAGTTCCCTCTTTGCATAAAAAGCCCCAGTATGTATCTTTTTAGGCACTTTTTAAAATGTTTTTTTTTAATTTATTTTTTATTACACTAAAAAACATTTAAAAAAAACACGCATCCTGCTATGATTATATATTTATTTGAATTTTTTATATGTATTTTTATGTACTTACTAAGCATTGTTTTATCTTTTACTGATTTAAGTAATTACCATGTTCTATTTATGTTTCTTCTCCCTCTTTCTTTCTTTTGTTCTTTCACAGTCTTCTTTGCAGCGCTGTACATCTCTTGTAAAAAAAAAATATATATATAAAAGTGGAGTAGTCTCTTGTTTGACCTTATAAGGCTGAAATAAACTGGATGTATTGACATAGTTGTATTGATTTATAAACCACAGCTTAATGGCTCTCATCCTCCTTGACTCTGGGGCAAAGTGTGGATGAAGAGAAGACTTGCGTCCCTTGTGCCGTATTTACCGGGCCGCAGACGCGCTGTAACCACGCCGTCACACCTGGAGACTGTGATTTAAATGAGTTACGCTCCCTCGCAACGCCTGCACTCGCTTGCAAATAGCGGTGATTGAAGACGGGCTGTAAAGTTTGAAAATGACGGCAAAGCATCGAGTCGTCCGTCTGAACGATGCGAGAATGTCCTCATTACAAAACTGTCTCCTGGCTTTGGTCCGACTGATGTTTTTAATGTGTTGGTTACAAAGAAAAGAGACTGTGCGCGACGGCATCTTCTACAGAGGGTTTTTACTGTGGTTAGTTATGGCCACAACAACCTTTGGAATAAAAGTTCTGCAAGGAAATGATTGGAAAAGGTGAGCTAATAAAAGGAGAGCAAAGAATGTAAAAGTTGTAAAACCATTACGATGATAAACTCTTCAACAAACACGTACAAGAGCTGACAAATAATCTTAAAGCCAGATTGTTATTCTTCTTTAGAAATAAAGCATGTTTTCTTCTTAATTGGAGAAAAAAGTTAATCCAGGCTACATTTCATACAGGCTACATATATATGCATTCTACAGCAACAGTAGGAACACCTCTGAACTCGGCTTTTCATTCAGCTCTAAGGTTCATTACAGGAGAAGGACACAGAACTCACCTGTCAATTATATTCTAAAGTAGAATGGCAATCATTGAATGCACAAAGAGAACAGCACTGCCTTTTGTTTGTGTATAAGGCTCTAGTTGGTATTTTGCCTGATTATTTATCATGTTTATTGCACATCAGATCAGGTATTCATCGTGTCAAAACAGAGACAGGAAAAAAAGGCTTTCAGCACCTTTGCTCCCTCCCTGTGGAACAAAACCCAGAGACTTTTTAAATTAAATCATTTTATGCCTTTTTATGATTTTAAAGTACGGGTCAAGGACTACCCGCAGTGCCGATGCACTTGTTTTAAATAATTTAGTCTCGTATTGTATGTATAAATGTGTTTTATATAATTTTATCTCATATTGTATGTATAAATATGTTTTTATGTATTGGTTAATTTTATTGAATGTTTGTTGTTTATTTTGTGTTGTGTTTTAACAGCGTACCTATGAAAAAGAAACATTTTCTCATTGGGTTTTCCTTGTATATATAAAATAAAATGAAAAATATGAATTTGTTGTTTCACTGTGCTCATTATGTTTCGCTTGATTATGTCCGGCTGATTGTAAAATTGCCCTGCTCCGGTTTGGTACCCAACACATTCTTAAAACAATATACAAATGTGCAATAGTATGTTGGTAGATTAATTTAGATTAGGACTTTTGATCTAAGACTTTGTTTCTGACCGGAGCAGGAGCTGTGTTCGCATTGCCGGCAGTAAGTCAGATCTGTTCCCAGTGCGTGTTGGACTCCGCCAGGGCTGCCCTTTGTCACCGGTTCTGTTCATTGTTTTTATGGACATGGACAGAATTTCTAGGCGCAGTCAGGGCGGAGGGGTCCGGTTGGAGAGCACAGGATCTCATCTCTGCTGTTTGCAGATGATGTTGTCCTGATGGCTCCATCAAACCTGGACCTGCAACATGCACTAGGACGGTTTGCAGCCGAGTGTGAAGCAGCTGGATGAGAGATCAGCACCTCCAAATCTGAGGCCATGGTTCTCGACCGGAAAAAGGTGGCTTGCCCTCTCCAGGTGGGTGGGGAGTCCTTGCCCCAAGTGAGGAGTTTAAGTATCTCGGGATCTTGTTCACGAGTGAGGAAGGATGGAGCGTGAGATTGACAGGCGATCGGTGCAGCGTCTGCAGTGATGCGGTCGCTGCATCGGACCTTTGTGGTAAAGAAGGAGCTGAGTCGAAAGACAAAGCTCTCGATTTACCGGTCAATCTACGTTCCTACCCTCACCTATGGTCATGAGCTTTGGGTAGATGACAGAAGGACAAGATCGCGGCTACAAGCGGTCGAAATGAGTTTCCTCCGCAGGGTGGCTGGGCGCTCCCTTAGAGATAGGGTGAGAGCTCAGTCACACGGAGGAGCTCGGAGTAGAGCCGCTGCTCCTCCACGTCGAGAGAGCCAGCTGATGTGGCTCGGGCATCTGCTTCGGATGCCTCCTGGACGCCTCCCTAGGGAGGTGTTTCGGGCATGTCCCACCGGAGGAGGGACTATGTCTCTCGGCTGGCCTGGGAACGCTCGGGATCTCCCCGGAGGAGTTGGAGGAAGTGTCTGGGAAAAGTAAGTCTGGGAGTCCCTGCTTAGACTGCTGCCCCCGCGACCCGGCCCCGGATAAAGCGGAAGAAGATGGTGATGGATGGACTTTGTTTCTTTCCCTACTCTGATCTCAATCGCTTTAGTGTTGGTGCTAATGTTACAATCTTCTATTTTTTGATGGAAATAGTTATTGTAAATTGGTAAATACAAAGAAAAAACCACTTCTGTCGTAACCTATTTATAAGACCTTCATAAGTGTGTTTATGCACTTATAAGCCATTTAGTAGCATTTGTAGAACTTTTTTTATTAATAATATTATAATGTCAATAAGCCATTTACAAAAAAAAAAGGTGTGTAATAAACCATGTACAAAATGTGACTTTGAATTAGTAAGCAATCATCAAAAAATTTTAAATAACCAATTGAAATGCTTTAAATGCCTTATAAGTGTGTATGAACAAAGAGTGCTTAAATAGTGCTGATTAACGTCTTATAACCAGTACCTTATTTTAAAGCGTTACTAAACATAACATTCACGTAAACTATCGTGATTGTGCTGTTAATGTGAGTGAAGTGAGAATGAGCGCAGTCTTAATGTAAAATCATATTAAACTCATTTTACAGAGCTCTGTATTGATCATAAAGTTCACATCACTGAGCCACGTAATTGAAGGAGTTCAGCACCTTGGACACGACAGGGCCAGTTTGACGATCTCACTGCCCAATAAACACCTTTCTCAAAGATGTCAAAATATAAAATTATAATAATAATATATAATAGCCTTCACGTAATGGATCCAGTGATACTATGATGGGTTATTTCAGCAAAACAGTTTGAGAGAGATGTTTACCGGGCATTATCTGACAAACCTGCTCCCATTTTTGTTTGTTTCTTTATCCAGAATTGGTTCAGTGCTGTTTTAATCCTTGTTTAGTCCTGGTCCAGTTCAGTTTTTAGTTCCAATGTTTGTGCAAACGTGATGTTTTCTCTTCTTTATCCATCCTACACCTTTTTACATCAAATTTGCTGCCGTAGCATGTTAGATTCGAAGGTGAGGTCCTGTGAGCGAGAGAAGCAGAAGAATAGAATAAGCCAGAGGAACAAATCTCTTTTTTTTTTTTTTTTGGTCCAGAATGACATTTTCCAAATCCGTCCGCCTACCTTATTAATGATAAAACATGCAAAGCGATAGTCTGGGAACAATACTGTGGTGTCAGCTTTTTGGGATAATGCCTCCACAGATCCACGCCCGCTCAGAATCTGCTCCCAATCCTCTTTTATTCATTCTTTCGCTGTATTCCCGCATATCAAAAGTAAGACGCGCATTGGAGATTTGAAACGACTTGTCACAATTTTCATTCTGGATCTTTGATAATTAAAACACAGCAGCTCTTCTTAGACAAAGGGACGTGGCATAGAATTTGAGCGGTTTTCCTCAAGTTGGAAGAAGAATTAAGGCGGAGGAATATGCTGTCAGATGGAATAATGGAGGCTATTCATGAACAAAAAATGGACATCCTCTAAGTTTTGTCTGAATTAAAGGATAAAACTGGCAAATAGGCAATAATAATGGCCATGTGAGCTGTTAATAAATAAACGAATGCCACTCTGCTTGTAAAGTTGCAGCTTTCGAGTAAAATAACAACTGTAGAATGCTTTAAAACAAGAAAACAATATAAATTTTTTTTCAAGTGGAGCAGTGGTTATCTTGTATGATAATTTTGTCCTAGAGCTTTTGCATATCGCCTACATAAATAAATCTTTATTCAGACCGTATTGCTTGTAACATACATTATATATAATACGTTAAGGGAAAACATCTCCACAAGCAAGCACGGGGAACTGTCAAACATAATAAGTATTGTGTCTGAAAGGAGTGGGAGGAAGTAAATATACACAATAAACAATGGGCTGTCAACTACCTGCGCTTCATTACGTTTGTTTAATCAAGTACTTGACAAAAAAAAAAGAAAAAAGTACTTATTTCAAGTGTTTGAAAGAATATCTTGAATTGTTTTTTGGACATTGTTGTTATTCCTTCTTTTTATTCCATCATTTGACTCCAGAAGCACAGGCACGATTGCGTATTATTAGTGATTTTGCTTTGCCTCTTTATTTCTTGGCTTTGCTCATTTGGTTTGACTAGGTAATACTGCAGTTGTCAAGAAACCGATACCCAGATACTAATATATACTAAAACTACTGTATACTGAAACTAGATACTCATTTGAACTAGTGTTGATTCTGAAAAATTACATGACTAGGACAGAATTGAACTTTTCCCAAATCATTTTAGAACCGTTTGGATATCTGGATATCAGAACATGGTGACGTAAAAAATAAATACTAGTCATTTGTGTTGAAAATGACATTGTTAAACAGTAAAATGGCAAAAGGAAATGCTATGACAAGCTCCACAACAAAATAAATATCAAAGTCAATTTAGATGCTGTGAAAATGCTCGATACCAATTTTGAAACCACAATGATTCAAATTTACATAAGTATCTGAAATATTTTGCTCCTACTTCTATTCGCCTTTAAATTTAAATGTAGATGCAATGTATTTTTATTGGTTAATATTTACAGCTATTTTTTGTTCAGAATCGCTCCATTACTGCTCGAAATAACTGCCCCCTGGTGGGATTAATACAATTTGAAAAACATATTTTTAGAGAACAGAATGCCATTTTAAAGACAGAATTATAGCAATTTCAATAATATTATTGTCATGTGGTCTTACACTTGTTCTCATTAAGATTAAATCTCAAATCGATCAGGAAACGTCAAACTTTGTCCTATTTATTGGATTATTTGTCCAAATGTTTATACTATAAGTCGCTCCTGAGTATAAGTCGCACCAGCCAAAGAAATGCATCATAGAGAAGATAAAAAAAACATATATAAGTCGCACTGGAGTATAAGTCTTATTTTTGGGGGAAATTTAATTGATCAAATCCAAAACCAAGAACAGACATTTTATCTTGAAATGCAATTTAAAATAATAACAGATTAGATTAAATAAATAAATAAATAAATAAATAAACAAACCCCAGAAAATGATAAACCGTTCTTCTGATTTTTCTCCACCGTCTTTTATGTGTAAGATGCGAGGCCGCCTACTCTGTGACACTTGAGCCCCGTTCGTACTCCTTCCTCCCACTCGCGCTCATGTTCGCCCGGCCCGGGTTAAGTAGAATGAAAAGCCAGTGCACAAAAGGCTGCCGGGGATAGGACGAAAGCCGCCCACAGCTACCTACACTTTTATTAACACGGTGAGGGTCTGCGCGCATTGATTCCTGCTTCATTCATGGCTCAATCAATGGCTCTTGATCAAGGTGCAAGTGCGGCGAACACGTCAGCCAAGTAAATCAGAAGCTACAGAGGCTAAGATGTGTCTGCCAAAGCATTGTCTATGTTCTTTCTCCTGACAATAAAGTGGAGATAGAAGGACTTCGCAGCAAACCATAGCCTGAGGTATTGCAACGGGAGAAGTGGAACATTATTATTAGATGCAAAAAAAAAAACAGCAGATATGGGGGTGAAAGGCTTGAAAAATATCTCAAGCGCACAAATGTAATGCTTCAGACGGATGGAAATGTTGCACAAGTGGGTGTGAAGATGGCAGTGATGGGAAGAGACCGGAGAATAATCAGAAAAGGGTAGTAATTACTCTACGTGTCATGCGGTTTCTGTCTGAAATAGAGCTGCTGCACCCTACACGGGACTACACCTTCTGAGGACACCATTAAGGCAGGGAAGAAACTGCGGCAACAAGGCAACAAGTCGGAAATGTAGCTTTTGGAGTGTATCTTTGTCATTAAATTAAGCTGTAAATACCAATGCAATGTTACTGATATTGCATACAAAATGCTGTGATCTTGATAAAATAGTGACACAAAATGTGCACACAAAAAACACCCAAAAAAAATCACTGGTCTCACTTTAGTTTGTGATTTTATTGAACAGTCAAATATGAAAAAAACAGTGCTTTAGGAAAGCGTTTGCGATCATTTCTTTTCAAACTTTCACTTAATTAATAGGTAACACTTTATAATAACTAGACTTATTCCTGCCTTAGTAAAGCATGAACAAAGACTTAATTCATAGTGAACAAATAGTTTGTTGAGGTTTAACTATCAGACAAATGTGAAATGTAAAATGAATCACAAAAGTGGAGTTTACAGCATAACTTTTTTCATTATTATTTTTAATCAGCTACTATAAACGATATACTGGATAATCAAATGTTGCATATCTTCACAACAACATTCTAATCCCAATCTAAACAGAGCTTCTTAGTTTTAGCTAAATCATGTGTTGCTTGTTTCATTACTTTGCTTTATTCCTACATTTTTGCCCCTCTGTTTATGTGAAACGCATTTGTTTGTTGATTCAAGTCAGAAGAAAAGGAAAATCTTGTAACATCTCATCACATTCTGTTCGGTTTCAAGGACCGTGGACTCAACAGGCTGCAGTTCTCCGCTCCGCCGGCTCCCTAAGAGCACTTTTGTCAATATTCAAGACTGGCCTTATAATCCTTTGCCCTGTAATGTTTGAGGAACGCCATGTCCTACCCGCTGCGACTTCCCTTTGGTTCGACTTCTGTAATAGAATGCAGTATCACACGGTGCACGTTTGAAGTGTTGGACGGACGATGTCTGTTCTGAGGTGATGAGGAACAAGATGTAACATGTTTCCTCCAACACTCAAATTGGACCAGGATGTTTTTGAAGAGTCCTTTATTTCTATCTCTCTTTTTTAGCCTTTTGTAAATCAGACTTTTTTTATTTTTATTTTTTAACACAAATGCATTTCAACAATTACCTTTTTTAATATAACTTAAAGTGGAGTTATCATGTATTATTATGGCATTAAAGCTTTTTTCCCGCCCAGTGTAGTAAATGAACAATGAAATAACAATAAATAAATGAATGAATGAATAAATAGATAAATAAATAAATAGTTTGGAACCCAGTTTGAGTTGGGCTCAGGATGAGTGCGGTGATTAATTGTGGACTCGCACATGAGACTTACCGGTTTTTGATTTGTTAAGTGACTATGAGGGGAAAACGTAGTGATTTCTGAGTGCTCAGAGATGAAATGAATTTAAATAAAATAACAAAATAAAGACAAGTCAAAACAAGCATAATCTTTAGCGCAGGTGCCCAAACCCTTTTTCCCTTGCGGGCCAAAATTGATATGCATTAGCGTGTTGAGGGCCAAACGTAATTATGCAAAATGTTGTTTTTTTCTAAGTTTATCTGCAAATAGAGTTATATTTGCAGATATTTCAATGTTGTCTGCAATTACTGTGTTTGCCGACAGTCTTTTCAGCACAAAGTTTAATGGAATAGTCCTTACAAATCTGTTGGCCCTCACTTTGGGCACCTCTACTCCACAGACATTATCCCCTGCATGTGTTTAGGGAATAAGTCTCCGAGGCCCTCAAACTCCAGCTTTGCTAATTAGATTTTGAATGAACACTGAAGATTTAATGGTGGATATTTAGGTTATCTTTGTTCTGTTTAACTGCAGTTCACCGTAATACAAAGCAAGCAGTGTTTTACCAGCTTTTTTTTTTTGAATGCCAGATGTTGAGAGTGTAGTACTCAGGGACACAATGCACTTTGAGCAACGTTGGAAACAGCAACTTTTGAAATGTGCCGCTGTCCTCTCTCAAGTTTAATGTACATTCCCGTTCAATCCATTCAGTCCTATATTTAGTTTCATATTTTGGGCTTTAGTAATGTAGTTCATTATTCATGCATGTCATCCATCATCTAACTTTAAAGCGCTATGAAAATAATTAGGACTTACTGCAGGCAAATTGGCACATTAAGTTCAAAGATCAGGTTATATAATAGGAAGCATCAAACTGCGCTGGCCTGTTTTTGTCAAACTGTCTCTCACGTTAACAGCTCCTCCTTATCCTCTCTCATCACCTCTGCACAAGTCCTGTGTTTCCAGCCAATCAGCGGACAGCCCCAACCAGCTGACAATATAAATACTTTGGGCATAAAGACCCGTTTAAGTTAAAAAAAAAAAATCTAAATTGAGGCAGTGAGAGTCAAAAGTGAAGTGAACGATGAAAAAAAAAAAAAAATTAATTCAGTGGAGAAATTAGGATAAACTCTTTTTAATTGTAATGTTTTTGTAATTTAAATTGGTTATAATAGGAGATTCCTGTAACCACATAACATTATTTTTTTAATATATATATTCTTTATTTTAATTTTTAGGTTTTACATCATGACACTTATTTTAAAGAATCATACATTTCAGGAAAAGGAGTCAAAAATGTCTTGCAAATTCAGACGTGAGAACATACTGGGTGAATGTATGTGTAATTTGGAGCAAGTGGACAGCACACTAATGCAATAAAAGGCAGTGTTTGCACAGGGGTCAAAGTGCAGCGGGGGCTGTTGCTTAGTTTCCGTCACCAGTGGAACGGCAGGGGAGAAAACAAGGAGCTGAGGGATTGGTGGAAAATATGTTTAAGAGATGTTATGGAGAATGGCAGCTTCCAAAAAAAAAAGAAAAAAAAAAACAAATAAATGAAACTTCAGTCAGAACCACTGAATCATTGAACGCAGCCGCCTGGAACTGCGCACAGACTGGAGTTGGCGCGAGTGGACAGACCAAGCTGTTTCTTCTGAGTTCTCGAGCTTTTTAATTTTCTATCCTGACTAAACAAAATGTGCTCAAACAAATAAACAAAATGATTCTGCAGATTTTAGCAGAAGAGAAAAGGAGTCAGTAAACGATCAAAGTGCAAAGTAGCTACCTGCCTACACAAAGTTCTGGTTCTCTGTTGTCTATATATGGGTTTGGGCAGTTGACATTTCGTCCAAGGGTTTCTCACCAGTTCCTCGAGTATCTGATGTGGGGATAATTATTGGAACCCAGCTGAAAATGCAAACAAACCAAAAATGTAAATGAACTTAGATGGAAAAAAATGAATGTTCAAATAAATTATGAATATGTACCTATAGACCAGGCCTATACGACTCATGGCCTGTATCAACCTGGTATCAAGTATCAACCCGGACCAATGTTCAAATATTAACAATATATTTTCTGGGTACTGGTTTATCCCTGGTTTAATTTCTGGTTTAATTCTCTCTAACTAAAACCTTCAAATCAAGAGAGAAATCAGGGGTGATGAAGCACTTGGACTTCGGTATTAACGGTATTAAGGAATAACACGGCCGCCCTCCTGCTGGTGTCAAGACTAAACTGGACCGGCCTCCTGCTGGTGCCAGAGTCAAGACTAAACATGGACCGGCCTCCTGCTGGTGTCAGAGTCAGTACTAAACACGGGCGCCCTCCTGCTGGTGTCCAGAGTCAGGAACTAAACACGGGCCGCGCCTCCTGCTGGTGCAGAGTAGGACTAAACATGGACCGGCCTCTGCTGGTGCCAGAGTCAGGACTAAACATGGACCGGCCTCCTGCTGGTGCCAGAGTCAGGACTGAACATGGACGGCCTCCTGCTGGTGCCAGAAGTCAGGACTAACATGGACCGGCCTCCTGCTGGTGCCAGAGTCAGGACACATGGACCGCCTCCTTGCTGGTGCCAGAGTCAGGACTAAACATGGACCGGCCTCCTGCTGGTGCCAGAGTCAGGACTAAACATGGACCGGCCTCCTGCTGGTGCCAGAGTCAGCGACTGAACATGGACCGGCCTCCTGCTGTGCCAGAGTCAGGACTAAACATGGACCGGCCTCCTGCTGGTGCCAGAGTCAGGACTAACATGGCGGCTCCTGTGTGCCAAGATCGGACTAACAGGACCGGCCTCCTGCTGGTGCAGAGTCAGGACTAAACATGGACCGGCCTCCTGCTGGTGCCAAGAGTCAGGACTGAACATGGACCGGCCTCCTGCTGGTGCCAGAGTCAGGACTAAACATGGACGGCCTCCTGCTGGGCCAGAGTCAGGATAAACATGGACGGCTCCTGCTGGTGCGATCGGAACTGGACCGTCTCTGTGCCAGAGTCAGACTAAACATGGGGAATCAGCGTTTCACAGTGTCAGTTTTCGCAGCTAAAATCGGGAATTCCTGAAGCTCTGAAATACGTTTTGATTGGTTAGTACTAGTTTAGTCCTGGTTTAGTCCTTGTTTATTCATTATGCTTTAGACCTGGTTTTGTCCTGGTGATGTGTGGATTCATTTATCTGATGTTGATAACTGAATTATCGTTATTATTGTGTATCATGGTCCACTTCACATTTGCTCCAGTCGGCCTCTTTATGACAGAACAGTTTAAAAATAATAAGTCACACAGCCCTTTAGTCCCCGCCCCCCTCCCTATCCAGCTTAACCTTGTCTACCATGCATGCAGACATCCATCTTTTAAGTTTTAAGACTCCACCCACACACATTTTCTCACAATCCATTTCTTTCCTAAACACAAGCTTTCCCCTATAACTTAGCGCCTGATGCAACACGACTCCACATCACTTTCCATTTTTTTGTGTGGCCTTTTTGCCGACTCTTGAGCTGTGAATTAAGACGCCCTCTGGTTCATGATCTCTTGTGTCTCTTCTGAATAGAGCTATAAGCACTATATTTCTGTACTGCCGCTGCGTCTTGTTCCTATAATCCTGTTGTAAGCTGTTGTAAATGCGCTGCAGGGCTCGTCCTCTGTCCAGGCAAAAGGTCTTCTCTGACATGTCTCTAAATTACCCACACAAAAGCCCAGTGCCAGGCTGATTTTTTACTTGCGACCTTTGCAACGTCTTCTCTTCTATTAAAATGTATTTATAGTGTCTTATAAAGAACGAGACAGATGAAATGTGCAAAAGCCAAATGTAGTGTGCAATATGGTAGAATTGTAGCTTAAATGTTGCGCTGAGAGATGGCAAAAGTATGGCCAGGTATATTGTGAGAAAAGGTTAGCTCAGTGTTCTGCCTGAGAAACTACGTAGCCTGAGACAACTTATAGGATACATACTGTGTTTTGTATTCTTTTCTTTATTGGGAGACTACAGCGACATTTTTTCCGCATCACATTGTAAAGCACATTTCAAGGCAGCATTTTTCCATCAGTGTTCACAGCCAACGCAAATTATAGTCTGCGAGCTGCGTTAGCAATAATCATAATGCAATAAATGCGTTATTTTACAGTATTCGTTTTAATCTGATTTCAATCAAAAATGTGCTGCTCCGGTTCAAGGTGAGACGCTGCAGGTGAATACAAAAATGTGTTTACATAAATGCAAGACAAAAGTGTATTACAACAGCTTTGTCCTCATGTACTGCTTTTATAAGACGTTTCACAAATGAAATGTCTGATAAAAACATTTCATGAGGATTTATTTTATTTGTATAACGGCCTAAATTTTACATATTTGGAACATAAAAGTCTGAACAAATTGATAGAGTCAGGTTTAAGAGGCAAAACGCTGAACACTCAATTGTCCAACTGCTCCTAAACATGTTTAATGGTTTCATGTAATCCACTTTCAAGTCTATGGGACATTATAACTTCAAATGTAACTTAAAATAGCACCTACCCACACCAAACGTTACAAACTTAATAAGATTGTATTTGTTGATATCTGATTCTAAGCCTTATTTGTTAAAGCAAATGAGGCTACATTTAAAATTTTAGGCTGCCGTAAATAAGCTGTCCAAAATCCACTCTGTATTATTATTATTATTATTATTATTAATAATAATAATAATAATAATAATAATAATAATAATAATAATAATAATATTATTATTATTATTATTATTATTATTATCATTATTATTATTATTATTATTATTATTATTTATTTAAAAAAAAATCTAATACAGTATTATTAAATGATATGAAAACATTATGTGATGAGCATTTTCTTAAATTTATGTGAGTAAACAACAGGAGAAGGTTCAATTTGATCAATTTTTAAAGATCTTTTTCCTATTCACCTTGAATGTCTCGAATTGAATTTCTTGCTTAATTTTGTTGACATATTAGATACAGAAAAAATTTGCAAAGGAGATTTCGGATATCGTATTATTTGCAATAACTAGCTCATACTGAAATGAGAACTTATTAATTAGATATCAACAAATCTTCAGTACAATCCGTCCTAATTATTATTTTTTTTGAATGATTTTACGTTTTTGCTTGTTTGTTGAGGGAGCAAACTGACCAAAAAATAAATTGAAAAATGTGTTTTGCCAGTAGTTTCTCCCATTGCGTTTGTATCCGTTTCTCTCATTCAAGTGAACTAAAAGTATTCCTGACATACCCCCTGCAAAAATGTTTTATATTTGATTTTTTACTGCATTACTAGGTTTACATATTTTAACCGCTTTTTGTACCAGATGCCCTTCCTGTTGCAGCAATGTATAACTGATAAAAAATGGCCCCCTGTCGCCCCTGTCGCCCCTGTGGCATTATGGGTGAAATGTAAAAGAAAAATTTCCAGAGAAGGGCAAAGTGTGTACCTCAACCTCCCTTACCGATGTGAAAGGTTACCCCGGCGTCAATGAAAGATGAGTAAAAGTTCTCAGGAATGCCAAATCCACCAACAAAAATGCACCTTCTCTCTGCACATTTTGTCTTCCCAAGCTCCAGTGTTGTTGAGCAATAAACTTCCTTGCAATTTTGTTCTCCAGAAAGTAAAACTTGTCAGTCAAACTCTCAAGTGACTCTTTTAGGTCGCCAATCCTCTGAAGAGATTAGTGCAACATAATGACCAAGCTCTCGTTAGTCAGTTCTGAAAAATCATGACACAGAACAATACTTGCGCTTGAGTAGGCATTTTTTATTTAGGCTGTAAATACTAACATTTCCATTTCCATAGCCAATTTCCAACCAGGAAGCAAAATTATAGCCGTCACCACAATGTTCAAACGAAGGAAAGTCTTAAATATCTGAGTCCAACCTGTCATATTCTCCATGAAAGTTTGAAGACATTCTGCCTTTTATGTAAAGCGGAGAAACGATCAAAAGAGGTAAATGGTCTTTAACTTTTCAGAACTTTAACTTTTCTTTTCCTAGTCAAGGCTGTGTAGCTGACTTTCCATAGAAACCATAGAAAAGACATGTATTGATTTGTGTCTGTACTGAAGAGACAACAGAGACGGATTGTTGCATTGCCAGCATGTTGCAGTTTCGACACAGAACACCTTTGGATTTCATGTTGTAACCTTGTATTAAATTCCTCTATCCAGCCATTTTCACATTACCACTGATGTAAATAATGAAAATAACATTTTATAGGTGGACAAATGGATCTTTTGTAGTCAGGATTGATCAACATTTGACCAAAGATGAAGGAGTGTTCAGTTTAAAAAAAAAAAAAAAAGGAGATATTGTTGTATGTAGTATTTTTAAACCAAATTGATACAATAATATATTTTTTTTAATTAACAACATTTTCACAATATGACATGAAAGTATTTGTTGTGCATTATTCTATTAAAGATGTGTTTATGACATGAAAAACATGTATTGCTCTCTCTAAATCTGCCACCATTCTGCCTTAAAAAGTGACACAATGCACCTTTAATGCACTATGTTTACAACAAAGTAAACGTCATCTTGTATTTGGAGCGGCATTCCAGTCAAGTGGACATTAAACCTCACATTTCCGCCGTCGTCACGTGGCATATTGGCGAGATGTGAGCGTTTATCAGGTTTAATAGATGAACAAATAAATGCACACTTTTACCTGCACATAATTCAAGTGTAATTTTGTCAGCCAAAGCAAACATCAGAAAAACGTTATTTGATAAATAAATTAAACTGATAATTAATGGATTAAAGATTATACGGACCGTAGTAACATAGTAAAGTCAATGAACAACAATGACAATAGTAATAGATTTTTGCCAGAGGTGGGAAGAGTCGCCAAGATTGTAGATATACAAAAAGTAGTGACTCAGGTTTTTACCCAGTGACAGATTTAACGTGTGACACATGTATTGACGTTAATGTAACTGCAAGGACAAAGCAGAAAGATAAGATAAGAGTCTTTACCGTCCAAATGTGGTCACACAAAGGACAAGGAAATGTAACTGATCACTGCACATCTCTGCTTTCTGCAAACAAAATATTTAAATTCCTTTAAGTGTGGAACTGTGGAACTGGAGGAAAAATAAAAACATGCGTCCCAAAACACAACATTTTGTTTGGGAACATTTCCCCCGCCTCGAGCGAGCATTTAATTGCTGAGCAGTCGTGTTTGCACTCTGCCGTTCTCCGCGGGCCGATGCAGAGTTTTAAGATGTTAATGTGAGGTGATTGAGCGGTTCAACAAGCGCGACATTGCCTGTGGGTGTGCTCCTCTTCCCCTCCTCCTCTTCAGTGGATAATTTGGACCCTGCAGAGAAGAGGCGCGCGATGCTGCTCGTTATCGCCTCCCGGTTCTGACTGGCCCTCGCGGACACAGCGGCTGTAGCTCTGCAGTCCTACTCCCTCCAAAAAAAAAACAAACAGCTCAGAATAAAGATGAGAAATATTGACTGTCCATCACCGCGGGACAAAGTTGGCCCACGGGAACTAAAAACAGCAGAATTGCAAAGTACGTGGTGGAAAATGTGATCCTACATGTTTTCATTAGGTATGACAGATGAATGTGGTATGAAACACTGCCAGGCATAACACGGCTTAATAAGGATATGACCGCTTTTTAATATTTGGCAAAATTGCCTTTTTAAAATTTTGTTTTTTTTAGCTTTTGAACACAAAAACATGTCACCAGTTTCACATTTTCACCACACAGTTGAACTACTTTGATCTTAGATATTCCATCATCAGACATAAACCAAAACAAATAAAACAATGGGGCTAATCAGATTATGCTCATAGGACCTATATGACCCGTTATTGCAGGACTATTCAACATCAGGTCCAGGGGCCAAATCAGGCCCTCCAAGTGATTTAATCTGTGTTGAGGATATTTGGATCGCACCAAATATCCTCAACACTGTTCCAATAAATGTAGTTAATACAATAAACAATTACCAATAGATTAGGTTTTTGTCAGACATAAAAAACAATACTTTGCAAAAATGCCTTGAACAAGAATCAAACTAGAACTAGAGTAACCAGGTCTGAACTAGGACTAACCTTGAATAAAAACAGGTCTAAAGCCAAGTTAAACCAGTACTAAACAAAGACCAAACCAGATCTAAACTAGTGCTAACCCAGAATTAAACCAGTAAACAATATTTTTGGTTTGGTTTTCATATTTAGAAGCTGGGTCGTGGCCCGGATTAAATCACTTGGAGGGCCTGATTTGGCCCCTGGGCCTGATGTTGAATAGCCCTGAACTAGAGTGCATTAGTTTCAGTGCAGTTATGTCCTTCCTTTCAGACTGATATTTAGGGCAGTGACTTGGATGAGTGGCAACATGTCTTCACTCGGTTCAGTGGTTTACCATCTGGAGTCCTTGTGCCCTCTTCTGGTGTTTTATGTACACAATTATATGCCTCAGATAAACTGCTGTGAAATGTCAAGGTAATGGTGTTCAAAAGTAGTTTACACATTGTGGCAAAAGGTCCATTGAACTGACCGAAAGTGTGAAATGTCACCAGAGTCCAATATCATTTACTAACTATTAGCATAAAACAAGTTTCGAAAGTTTAGTTTAGAAATTGCAAATAAGGGATAATATAAGTTAAAATATTGGAGATGAAATAACCTCATTAGCTATAAAGAGAGTGCAGCAGCAGGGCAAAGGTAAGATTAATTAATTTTCAACGAAACAAAACATCTAAACTATCTTTGTTCAACTACATTCCCCAACTCTCATGCTTTTAATTAGGAAAGTTGAAAGGAAGTGAAAAAAACGAAAAAAAAGAGCTGACCTGTGCTAATACAGACATTGATTAAATTCTTACTCAATAAAAAACTGCACCTTGTAAAATGTTAATGAACTAAGGGAGTGTTGATACTTTTAAGTCTTTGAAAAAAACTGGAGCACAACTTTTTTTTTTGGAACCGTGTACGTCTTGGAGCACCAATTACCAGTCTGACCACCATAAAATATTCACATGACTAGAAACTGCTGATTCACTTCATTCATTACTCTCTTAAGGGTTCTTCACATAATAGGTTGTGTTCAGGTCACATCACAATATAAAAAGTCTAGTTTAGAATTGTGCTGGAGGACGAATTTATATTTTCGGGTTTGTTGACCTTGTTTATGGTTGATACCTCTATCCAAATGAAGCAAAAACTGACACAAAGCTCAATGTCTTCTCTGTCTGATTATATAAACAAAAGTAAAAAAGAAAAATTCACAATAGCTTTAGAAAGTTGTGCCGTTATTAAACCCAAAGAGACATGATTATTGTCGGTTGGAAGGATTTAGATTAATACGGCAAGTTTGTGGAGCCATTCTCCCCAAAAATATACAATAGATTCTTATGAACAGACCTCTGTGACGTGTCTGGTGAGCTGATTTAAAAATAGTTTTTAACGGTCTGCCTACTTGGAATATTATGACAACAGTGCCATCTGCTGTACGACTTCTTCAGAGCTGTCTACAAGGCGTGAGAGAGTTGATATGCCCCCCTCGTCCCGATTTGCAGTCTGCTGAGCGCTTTTCTTTATCTTGGTGGTCTTCCCAAGCCAACAGTGGCTGCTCTCTGTGCTTGTGACCCAAATTTGAGATAGTTCTTCCTCTTTCAGTGGTTAGATTCTAGATTCACGCTGTTTCTTGTGGGGTTGTCGCTTAGTGGCTCGGGTGCATGTGTTGGCTGTTTCTTGCTGATGGCGCTGTGGTCTTGCTGCATGAAATAGGAAGAAAGCAGAAAAAAACAAAAGGGAGAAAAAGCTAAATGATCAGTAAGAAAAAAATAAATTGCTGGAGGTAAATCAAGCCAAGAAGGGGGAGTCCTCAAATACCACAGGAAATTAAAAAGATAAGAGGAGAAATTAATTACCTGACCTCACAGAAAATAGTTAAGAACATGATCTTTACCAAACAAAGATATTATGAATACAGATTTTCTGGATTATTATCCTGGAAATTTTGAAAACAACAAACTGAAAGAACACTTTTTAAAATACGGGACCGGCAAAGTAAGACAATCTTAACCAAACAAGACCAAATTCAATCGGCATTCGAATCCTACTATAAAAAACTTTTCTCTCACATTTCAGGAGACAAAGGTGAGGATATATATTCTTTCTGGACATCCTCAATTTGCCTCATGTGTCAGAAGAGCAAAACAATTAGGAGCTGAAATAACAGTGTTAGAAATATAAGATGCACTCAAAAGATTAAGATACCACCTCAGAGTGGTATAAAGCTCTAAAAGACACACTTACTCCTTTGGGCTCAACAACATTTAACTGGGCACTTATTATTAATTAATTATGCAGTGCTTATGTATATATTTGTGTTTAGTTGATGAAGAAATAGGAAGAAAGCACCAAAAATATATTTAAATTAGCTGACTGGGCATGTCACAGTAACGTCATGAGACACTTCTGAGAAAGGAAGCAACCGTCAAGGTATGATACAAACTGAGGTCTGTTCTAAGGAAACTATTGTATAATTATGGCAGAAGACTTAATGAACCTAATCAGATTATTAAGAACCAATCCCTGACAAATAATGAAAAGGTTCAATATTATATAGGCCCCTACGATCAGATTCTTGAACGCGAACGCAAATAATAAACAATCGATATGGTGGAGTTTTAAAATGATTACTGGTAGATTTTGTCGAGAATAAAAGCTTATGGTTCTCTTTTTACTGTTCAAACCCAGAGGCAAAAAGCAAAAATCGCAAATTCCGTGCAGACAATCAAACACATCACAAAACAGTCAATGAATTCAAATGCAGCTCATTTGTATGAAGTTAGGCCTTGTAATTAGGCAGATATTTTGACATTTGACAATTACAACATCAATCTACAATAGAAGACAGAAAAAAATATGACAAAATAGTGTGAGTGGTGCTGGGGAAGATGTGTGAACACAATACATGTTTTGATGTGGACATGCGTAATCCAGAAACAGTTGAAAAAAAATTATTTGAAGTTTTAAAGTTAATTTAAAGTTTTAAAGTGTATTCCTACCTCGGTAATGTATTGTATACGTGCAAAAGTATTCTTACTCTTCAAATTATGAGTTAGTCAGCGGCATTGTCTTTATGTTGTCAATACTAGGGCTGGGATGGCATGACATTTTCACAGTATGATCACTGAAACGGTACGTCAGGGAGCTGCATATTTTATAATGCTAAACAAAAACAAGTATTATGGTTATATCTCTTTGCTGTCCAGAGATTTGGCAAGATCAAAACAAGATACCGATAATGCCAATATACTGTATATATGGACTGAAATAGATTTTGGACTATTGTTGACTATTGTACACCATGTCTGCCATGATAAATGTATATAATGACCAAAAATAATGTATTTTTAACTAAAAGTGCGTATGACAGGTTTTTCTAATTTTACTTTATTTGGTGTATTTATACCTATATATATTATAAATTATAGTTTTACACCAAAAATCTGGAGAAAATTACAGGAAATTACATCACACTAGTGATACTCATTCCAGTGATCGTTTATGCCTAATTTAGACAAAGAAACAACTTTTTTGACATTCTGAAAGATTAATTTAGTCGCTCTCATATATTTTTATTTGTCAAATCAAAAAAATGTGACACTAGATGAGTTTTGCTCATTGTTTGCTGGGCAATTTCCTTGTGCGATGTCATCAATTGTAAACAGGAAGTGAAATTATAAACCTAAAAAATGTGCTATTCTGTGATAACATTTTTATATTTTTTAGCAAAATTCAAAATATATTTATCTTAACTGCATTTTAGTTCAAAGAGTCATCCGACCTGTCAGAGGCACTTGAAGGCTCTGAGTGCTGCTTTTTCCACAGTATATACCTTGTTACCGGTTGTCATCCCCACTCAGTACTAAAAGCTTTGAACATTTGTGTTTCTTGCACCACTCCTTATTATTTATGTGGTCCCATGTTACGTCCTGACAGATGCTCTTACAATGACCCTCTTCCCCAAATACTGGAGTCATTTTTTAACCACTACTACTTGTACTTATTCTTGATTACTTTTGTTTGTCCATTTTTAAGGCAAAATAGGCTTGTTATTCTTGAGTGATAGGTAATGGTACTCTTGTTTGAGTGACATTTTTTGGCTACTCTACCCACTAAAACAAAAGTAAACAGTTGCTTTCAAAAAATGAGTTCCTGGCCCCTCCATTGCTTGTGCCAAAGGTTCCCAACTTGGACGTTCTCGATCGTTACAGTAAAAGTACCCCCAGTTTTGCTATTTGTTTTGTGAATAGTACAACCACTTTCTGTATCGGCCTTGGCATTTGTCCCACACGGGTTGGCGATCCCATAAGAGCGCCTCTGTTGTTGCATTGTCAAAAAGGGCCAACAGTGTGACTTGCTGTGATTAAGTGCGCTATTGATTTCAATCCTTCTTCTCAGACACAACCCGGGAACTGTCTTTGCAGTGGCATCGCTGGTCTTTTGTTTTATTATTTGTAAGGCTATGGGATTAATTGCTCTGCTGTGCCAAGTGGTGTCCCGCTAGCCAAAATGCTAAATCTAACAGAATCTTAAGTTTGAAGTATAATCAAAAAAGGATCCACAAATGCTTTATCTAGACTGAAGCTTCTTGAGGGTCGTCATTGAGACACAAGGAGATAACGCTCGCTTTCACTTGAATTGATTGGGAGAGTGCTTATCCGCTTGTATTATAGACCAAAAGTGACTACTTGAAGCATATATGATCAAATTGACTTACATTTGTCATTTCTATCCCTTTATATCAACACATTCAATAATAAATTCACAACACAATATATACACAAATTACTCAAATAAAAAGAATGCACCTAAAATTGAGAATTGAAGCGATTATTGTAAATTATCGGTTCAAGTCTTGTTCTTGTGGATCCATCTCATGTCCTGTTATTACAAAAAATTCTGTCTGGTCCCATACGAAAACAAAAAAACAACTTGTGAGACTTATTTGCATATCATTAATCTGACTGATTAATGAATTAACTACTCAACGCTTCCATTGAGATCTTAATACTTTACGTAGAATGATCCACAGTAGGACATTAAATGAATCCCTTTCACATTTGTTTAAACACAGGCGTTTTATCGTTCATAAAGAATGTCACCTCACTGCAGATCTGACCTGTAACTTTGCCTGGTTGCTTCACCTGCTTGTCTCCATGGAGATAGATAGGTTTAATGTTATTCTGCAACATTGCATGCAAAGCAATAACATCTACAAAACATAAAGACAAGAAGGTTTCAACCAGAAAAGTTATAGGTGAGTTCACTTTCTACCCCTTGTTCGCGTTAGGGGTCGCGTGTGACTGGAGCCTCTTCCAGTGACTTTGGGCCTTAGGCGTGGTACTCCCTGTACAGGGCCAGTTCATCACAGGGTTAACGCAGCGACAGACACAGGGACAAACACTCAGTCTCACATTTATTCACTAGTGCTAATTTACAGTGGCCAATTTACCACATGCAGGAAGCGGGACCTAGAGAGACCCCCGGTAACACGGGAAGGACACGCAGACTGCACCCACAGAGATGAGAGCTTTTACCGCTCTGCCATCATGCTGACACCCCATGATTTAAATATTTCTTAGTGTAATTGAAGAATATTTTATTTGAATAAGAAGCATTATGATTATCACTTAAAGCGTTGTCTATCAAATATGAAAAAATAATAGAATATTCCTTTCAGTTTTTCAGCCAACATCCTCTGTGTGCTCGACTGAGAGTGTCTGGCTCCATCTGACGGGCGTTTAAGGAGGAAGTGATGGACAGATTTTAATGTGGATTTTAAAACAATCATGTCCGCCTTAAATGTCAGGAGAATTGTGTCCTAGTTAGTCCCTGAACTGAAATAACCTCCACTTGCACAGAAGTTTTGCCTCAGTGTTCCTGACTGAGAGACATGGGAACTTGTTTGGGACGTGTGCTTAGACTTGTCCTGTCTGGGGATACAGCACGAAGAGGCGTTTTGGCAAAGTGTGTGATGGTTCTAATGAATTTGGCGCGGTTCCCCTGGTCAGACTCCAGAAGAGCCGCAGCAGAGGCAGTGGACCTGTTCAGGCCTGAGGCATAATCCCTCACGGATGCTGACAGAGTGTCCAAACTGTCATCCCTGCTGTTCACTGCCTGGTTAATCCAGGATATATTAGCAAATCCAACCAATTAAGAATATAAGGGATGGGAGTGTCCATGGTATGGGTGTAATGAAGACCCTGACATGAATGTTGTAGAGGTTTACAGGCTTCTGGGTTCAAAAGCAGTGGAATGGTGCAACGCAGAAAGATCTATGGGAATCTGCTCAGCTCAGGCATTGAAACAAAGACATGCATCAAAAAAAGAATAAACAATTCCAGATTTTCATTAGTAATGCACTTTATTTATAAATGTTTAGTATTTAGAAGCCTTCAGTCACATTTTACTGATGTAAAATGGTCAATTATGTAAATAAAAGTCTCAATGTACAATAGAAACAGAGCACTTCGCTCTCAAAATGCTGGACTTCTGGTGGTCCCTAGAGTCTCTAAAAGCACAGTAGGAGGTAGAGCGTTTCGCTACCAAGCTCCTGTGTTGTGGAATCAGCTTCCTGTCCATGTTAGAGAGACCGAAACAGTCTTTTCATTTAAGACCAGGCTTAAAACGTTCTACTTTGAAATGGCTTACGGTCAGGTCAGTTAGGAACAGAAATAAAAACCTACAGTTCCCAAATATTCAATATTTAATATTTAATTTCACTTGCCATTTGTTCATCGCTTTTCCTTCTTTTTCTCCCACTTCCCCGACGGGAGTGGAACAGGCACATCGAGGACCTGTGGATCCAGATGCTCCTCAGCTGCCTGGAGAAACGGTCTCTACTCCATTATGAACGGTTTCTTCATCGGCCTCGAAGAATTGGTTCTCCTCCTGAGTGGGTCTAGCTCCACCGTGCATCTGCAAATTGAGGTGCGTCCCGAGGGAGTCGATCTCTCCTTCACTTGTGGAACTCCTACAGGTTTCTACTTTTTCCCAGAGAGGTTTGGTCCTGGCCGAGAAGGAGGGTCTAAGGACAGGGGAGCTTGGACATCTGTCTAAGACACAGGACGCTGGGACATTTCCAAGTCCCTATGAACATTGTTTATTTTGTTTTCCACTGTAGCCCCTCGAGGCAACTACTGTTGTGATTTTGGGCGTTACAAAAATAAATGGAATTGAATTGAAAAGAAATAAAGTCAAAAAAGAATTGCATATTTTGTATCCTTGTTTTCCATGTCCTTCTTAATGTGCTTATTATTTAAAATGTTTACGCAGTTCATGTCCTTTATTTTGACATGTGTCTTGCGTGTGTTGCTAGTTTTTCAGTTTTTCATCCTGTCTGTTGATTGTCCGTCCCGTCCTAATACGTTCTCCTGTTCCATGTGTCCTAGCGTATTGAAGCCCCATGTTTCCCCTCGTCTTTTGTCATTGTCCTGTCGCATGTGATTTCATTTTAATTTAGCATTTTGAGATTTCAGATTTTTCACACCTGGATTATTGTTGCCATTTAGTTCATTCAAATCGTTTTTCGCAACCTTCATGTGACAAGATGACAACTAAAATAATCGGTAGTGACAGCCCTACTAAAAACATGCCAAATTGGGCACATTGGCATTTGTTAGTCTGCTTTTACGCTCACAAACACACTCTCATTTATACCCCATGGACACTGGAGGCAAGAGGGAGTGAAGAGTCTTGCCCATGGACACAACAAATATGCATTGCCCCAATATAGCCCTTTGCTGCATTTTTAAGACGGTGTTACCAAAAAGTCCAGAAAAATAATTAAAAAATATAACGTTGTGCATTTAAAAAATAATAATTAGACTTTCAGTGCAGTGTATTTTTGTGTTACTTTGAATGACTTTGGAGTTTGGAGAGAGCAGAAAGTCCAAAGCAGGTTCAGAGGTCAGATCTGCAAGTCAATAAATCATGTTTTGTATCTTTGTCACACCGGGAGCAATTATATTCGATAAAAAAAGTTAGTTCTTGGCATGGTTTACCACATAAATTGTTTTTTTTGGTTATGCAGATGCTAACAATAAAGGTGATCTGGGTGAAGGTGAAGTTTTTAGTTTAGTCATCCGACAATAAAGCAGTTTTTACTTTCAGAAAAGGTCCATTAGTTGTAGTTTGAATATAACATGTTATTTACAAAAGTGCAAGATAAATTGATCTATCATCATCAATTTAGCAGTGGTCAATCATATATATATATATATATGTATGTGTGTGTGTGTGTGTGTGTATATATATTATATATAATATATATATATATATATTATATATATATAATTTATATACACATACATATATATAACTTTTGATATATATATATATATATATATATATATATATATATATATACACATACATATATATACTTTTATTTCAGCCCCTTTGTATAACCTGAGGGGGCAATGCCAGCTGACCCTTTTCACCTTGGACACAAACTATTTGACCCACTCATCACATGAACAGTCTCTTCCCCTCCGCTGTTGGACTCAAGAAAACGTAATGCACCTGTCACTTTAATAACTCATTTCAATATACTTTAATACATATTATACTTTTATTATTGATTGTTTTATCTTGCACTGTATCGCTGAAGCAAATTTCTAGTATAACACATTCCCTGACAACGGCAAAAAAATAAATACAAATAAAATCTGATTCAGAGGGAACATGTTAAATCCACACAGACATGATATTAGATATTTCATTAAACCATTTTATAAAAAATAAAAATTACTTGTCCAAGATTATTCATTGTTGTTCATGTACTTTATTCCCAGTGTCTTCTACTTTATTTTATTAAATTATTTATCTTCATTTGTTTATGTTTTTGTCATTCTGCTGCTTCATGGCAATTTTCCCATTACAAGGCAAATGTAGTGACTCATTTCTAATCAAGTTACAATCATGACACACATTTATGTCAACCTGCACTCTCCTCTAATTCAATTTCATGATGATTATTTATGTGTTTATCTGGTTGTATTGTGATTTTAATGATTTTTTTTTTCTGTTCTGTGACGCACTTAACTGAATTACAGAATGAAATGTTCTCCATAAATAAATGAACTCACCTTGCCTTGCTTCCTCTACTTTGTTTACTATTATTATATGACCTATTGCAGCATAAACGACCCATTGCATTTGGCCTAAACCATCAAAACCAACAAAACGTTTTAGTAGATAACAGAAGTGTAGAGGCGTTGAGCATCTGGCACATCTACCCTGCTCTAGTCGGTCACAAAAGCCTGGTTTAATGTCTTTTTCAGACCAGTAAGTCTAAAGCACATCGTTTTAGCCTGTCTGGTTTCCAGTGACTTACAGTAAGAAGTGTGAAAGATTACAGCACCAGCTCCACTCTGGAAAAGGCCAACACAATCACATTTTTGGCCCCCCATTCGACAGAGGCAGCAAACAGGTCAGGAATACCAATGACTAAGATAGAACCCGATAAAACCCCTGAAAAAAGCAAAGCAAAAAGTCCAACAGTTTTGAATGCTTTAGTGTTTTACGGTGAAGTTTGTGCCAAGGAGAAAAGGGTGATTTCCAAACTGAATCAGGAGTTGGATCCAGCCAGCCCTGTGAAACAAGAAAGTCTGTTTTTGTTGCTGAAACTTCAGCAATTTGTGAGTAAAACATGCACATTTAAATCACCAGCTAAACAGATTGCTCAGATTTGTTCTTGTTTGGCGGCCTTGCTTTTAGTTCTGGTAAGTCCTGATGTGGACGCGGTTTGGAGCTGTTCTAGTTTAGTAAACGCTTTAGTCCCAGTTGAGTTCAAATTAAATTTTTGCAAGTCCGAACACACCCTATCTGTCTTTCTCCTAAATGTTGTTTCCTTTGTCTGAATTACACCTGGAGCTGGGTTTTGTTTTGTTCATGCATATAGGTTTAGGCAATCCCCTTATACAGAGCCGAAAAACACTTGGACTCAACCTTATGATGTCATTAGGTGATGATTCAGGAAGTTATATTAAAGATGCACTATGTACATTTTCTGGCGGGGAGTCTGACATTTGTATCCATGGAAATGTTATCGCTTTGCTTGTAATGTTCCACTTTTGTTGTTATTATTATTATTATCATATGTTCTGTTGCTGCTAAACAGATATGACTGAGCCACTTGCTTGATAAGTTTAATGCCATACTCTGGAACATTCTAGGCTATAACAGGTGGTACTCAAATGGCTTTTACCTAACTGTTTTTATTGCCTCAGCAGAAGGCAAATCTTTATGGTCACTAATGGCCAAATGGGATTAAAAGGATTAAAATTCACCTAAACCAAGAATAAACCAAGATTTAAAGGAGAACTAAGTGAAATGTTTTCTTTAATAGTTGTCTTCACAAGTCCCTGTGATGTTAATTATGTATTTTTGGAACGTTTGAAGCATCTGTCCTCTTCCTCTGCTGTCTCTGGGCGGAAAACAATGCGACAATGGCAAACACCGACCCGAAGCGAACTCTCCGGGGAAACCCTGGCTCTTTTTTGAAATATTTGAAAAGGCTTTTGCGATGCCCGGTGGTCGAGCGGTTGAGACGGCAGAACATGCACGTATGCCAGGCTCAGTGTGCAGTCGGCCGCAGCGTCGTGCGTTTAAATCCCGGCTTCGACAAATGCTGCATGTCCTTCCTTCTCCTCCTTCACGCTGAAACTGTCCTGTCTAATAAAGTTTTCACACCAAAAAAAGCCTTCAAAAGAGTTATAGCTATAGCTACTCAGTTCTCAGTTTTAACTCTAACTAGTAGAAATGGTCTCAAGCAAGTGCACTGTATGAACAACTATTAGCATTTGATGACACCAACTTCAAGCATACATAACATCCTAACTTTGCGAAAACACAAACACGATGAAATTACCATTCATCAAAGTTGTTTACTTAAAAGATTATCTCCAGACTTTATCTTTGCCTGTTCAGAGAAGGTGCACGCTGCACTGATCAAATGAATTACGCAGTTGGAAAGCGGATGTCTAATTTCTGATGATTAATAGCGCCAAAGAACCTAGGAGGAGGAAGAGTCCGGAGGAAACGTTCGGCTGTACTTACACTCCATTATTGTCAAAGCGTGTCGTGCCGCTGTCAGCCTGGATTACACCGACGACCTCCCAATGATGAAACAGCCTGTGGAGATGAGCAGTGAGTCTGTTGGAGTTTAATCATGATCATGCCCTTTGTGAACACATGTAAACAAATGAGAGAAATGTAAAATAACACGAGAGCAATGGGGCTAATATACATTTGCTGGAGCATAAAAGGACTCTGGCTAAACCTTTATTATATCCCTTTTCAATGTCGAGTAAACCATATTTTTCATCACTTTTGTTTGTTTGTTTATGAGACAGAAAAGCTTGTTTTTACCTTGAGATGTTTCAGCGGGGTCCGCCAAACTCAGATGATAAAAGCGACACTCCAGTTGGATGATGCTTCTGAGGGAAGTTACAGCAGCTGTTTCCAAAATGTGTCAAGGAAAAAACAACAACATTTTGAACAAAAATATTGAACAAAGAAGACATTATGAATTTCATGAATGCCTATTTTTTATTGGTCAGTAGATGGGTTAAGTTAGTAATATTAAAAGGCGCAGTACCTGATAGTTCATGTAGTTTTCGCTTTTCACAACCTTCTTCTTTTTGTTGTTGTTGTTGCTGTTGTTGCTGTTGTTGCCCATAGGCTTTATTATACAGGAAAGGCCAGATTGAAATGGGGGATGAGAGAGAAGTGAGGACATGCAGTAACTTTTTTTGACACAGTAAAGCAAACAACAACTAACAACCTGTTTTGCTGAGAATAAAACACTATAATTAGATTCAAAGAGCTCACAATGGACACATTTTCAACCACATAGATGCTTTCATAATATATCTGTACTATGGCAAAACAGATTTTATTTTATTACATGAAAAAATAAATCAGGTACAGCTCCTAAGAATTCATATAATTATTCATTCAATCATTGCTATTGAGTATTTGGCTGTCCATACTCATATTTGTTCAAGACTAAATATGAAATGTTAAACATCCAGGGGGAAAAAATTCAACTGCGTCCATAAACTATTGACCAGAAAAATAAGTACACTTGTACAACAATGACATGTCCTTATAGTGCTAATAGAGACGGATAAGTCCCGGCTGCAGACTCAGACCAGGGCAGGCTCTCAGCGGCCTTTTGACCCTCTCCATTAGAGACAGACTCTCTCAGATCCCACACACACGCAGCAAAATGGCCTTGTGAGCCTTATGTTTTTCACTTGAAACCGGCTCTGGATTCATAAATATTTCATGTTATAACTTTTAAAGCTGCTCATGTCCTAGTCATCCTGCAAATAACCTGCGTTTTCTTATAGCTTTAAAACTTAAGTACCTTTTAGATTCCCTGTGAACTTTAAGAAACACAAACAAGTACTTCTTAATCAACCCACAATCACCACTCACACACAGCCAAAAAAACATCAGCATAACAAACATCAACTTCAACAACGTAATCCACGCACACGCACGCAACACCGGAGTAGTGTTACATCACAAGCAAAAGCTCATTATGCAAACAATGTCGACCGGTGTGGCTTCTTAGATTTGCCCAAAACCAAAGGAAAGAAGTGTGCATCCTCTGTCCACTGTCCTGTTTTTTTCCCCCTTCTCCAAAATGATATAACATAGTCCAATATGCAGAGCTGAAACTTGTTCAAGACCAAGTCCAATCAAGTCAGCTAAAAGTCCGTCAAGTTTACTAAAATATCAGCTGATATCATTCCCTTCTTTCTTCACATTCCTAACCACCTTCAGACACTACATGTTTAGCCACAAATCAAATCGATAAATGTTTACATCGTCTGCCTTTAAAATGTAATCAATTTAGAATGGACGAGCAACACTATTTGCTTTGAGTCTTCTCAGCAAATCCTGTGTAATGTGATTGGACACCACAGAACACCTCTGAATCTGCACCTCCAATCGAAATTCTGCAGGGCCAATCAACCGTAGAATTCCTTAAAGATATAAAATAGCAGCGATGGGCTGAGAACCAAGTCCCCCTTCTTTCATTCCCCCCTCTCTCAACTAAGTGAAAGTTTAATTAAAAGATATGATCTTTATTCACGGCCCACTCCTACTGCTAAGTCAGGAGGTTATCTGTCGTGTGGAGACCAGTGCAGTTACTGTGGACTCCTTTATTTTAGTGAGAGGCGAGCGTTGAACTATATTGACACCACACAAAGAAAAAGTCCTGTTTTTTCCACATGTTCAGCACAGAGGATGTCTCGTTTTGAGTTAGACATACACACAGTTAGAATCTCAAATCCACAGCCCAGTAATTGTGCAGAATTGTACTGGAATGAAGGAAGTGGTTGGGCACCTTTTACGTTATGGATTTTCCTTGTTTAGATATGGAACAATGACTTTTAGAGATTTGTACTTGTTTCAAAAAGCGCAGTGTCTGTGTAGACCTGAAGAAGCTACTTGGATGAGTGGTGAAATGTCTTAAGTTTCGTCTTAAAACTTTTTTCCAGTTGACAGAATAACATATCTTTTGCTATTGAAATGTCGAAGAATGCTTGAACGATTGATTGATTTATTCACCTTTATTCAATCAGTTAAATTAAAACATTGAGCTTTTTCAAGGTTGATCTGGGCCAAAGTGGGAAACTTGCAACACTTTTAAAACTAGAGATATTCAAGAGACTACACTTAAAAGCACAGAAAATGTTTGCAGGATTCTTGCTTTGTTTTTCAAAATAGCGTGAAAACCTGAAAAAGTCCTCATTTCAGATTGAAGAGAGTTCCAAGCTGTGGGAGCAGCTTTGCAATAAAGCTTGCTTCCACCAATCAGTCCGTACTCGAGGGACCAACAAGATATACATTTTGTGTATTTAGAGATTGAAGACAGACGAAACGAACCATATTAATGACTAAATGCACATAGAACACACAATGCACAAGTTGTGTGTTGTCTACACAGAGAAATTAAAGGTGCACAATGTAACTTTTCTGCTGCAGGAACTGTCACTTGCTTGTCTCTGTGGAGAGGATATTGCTTTAAACGTCGAGTATGTCCTTGCACACAAGCAGAAAGGACCAGACCAATTTACAAATCTGGGGTCTCATTTATAGAGCACATATGTACAAAATGTTACGTACATGAGCTTCCATGTTACGTTTGTTATCTATATAAAAAACATACAACATAGAATTGAGCAGAACTTTGCGCATCAGGACTTTCAGAGACAAGGAAGAAGGAAATATTCAGGACGCTTGTGGGAGTTTGGGTTTTGTCAGTATAGCTGGCTTATATAGTTGGCTTTTAGATTTTTCACATGAGACCCCACCTACACAACATTCTTTAATGCCATTAGTGCAACTATGCTATCTGAAATATTACACTTTACTTATTGTATCCACTCTATAAAAGAAAAAACAAGTTCAAAGTACAAGTATAAAATAATAGCTATAAGAGTCTGTTTTTCATAGACCCAGGAGACGCTGGAGATACTATGTCTCTCGGCTGGCCTGGGAACGCCTTGCAATCCCCCCGGAGGAGTTGGAGGAAGTGTCTGGGGAGTGGGAAGTCTGGGAGTCCCTGCTTAGACTGCTGCCCCCGCGACCCGGCCCCGGATAAGCGGAAGAAGATGGATGGATTGTATATATATTTTAAAATACAGATTAAGTGCACACAGCGTCAAATAATGTGTTACATCACTTTTAAATGGAGCATATTTTTCAAATTTTAATTAAAAGAATGTATATAAATTAAGAAAAAAAACCTTTTTTTTTCTTCTTAATTTATATATATTTTCTTTTGTAGATATATTGTCTTGTATATATTTTTTGTATTCAAATAATACAATATTCAAACCATACTGGCAAAACAATAACAACTCAATGGAGACAAGCCGAAGTTAGACAAGTGCACCTATAACAGAATAGAGCATGTTAATTCATGGTTTTTCACAATCCAAATGAACTCCCACAGCTTTTATTTTATTTTTAATACCATTTCAGGTTTTATATTTGACTTGTAGACTACCACTGCCTTCCTGCGTCTCCTTCAGTCGCAGACCATAAACCACCATCAGGGTCATCAGACGGACAGGAAATAGTTGCCTTGAGGGGCGGATCAGGACATACTCATTCTGCACCAGGGAGAAAACAAACACAAACAAACAATAACATTGAGTGACCCAGTGCAGACCTGCTATTCTCTTATTGAGATCAGGACAACTCCTAAAAATAATGCATGACAAAATGTTCCACCTGAAAAACAGCCACAGACAGACACTCATAATTACGATTAAAATATGTTAACGTGATATTTGCCACTTTCTTTGTAGATAGGTCAGACAAGGCTCCGAATTTGAGCATAAATAACAAACAAAAATACATCTAAAAATGGATTACAACAAATTTGGTGTAAATAGCAGAGGCTTTTATTGTTTCTTTGGTGAATTTCTTACAGTAGTTAGCAGTCTGATGCTTTTAAAATAGCACCGGCTCAGAGAGAACACATTAGACATGAGGTCAATCCAGTCGATTTTAGAATTAATTCATTTTAAGGTTTTGATTCTTGTCTTTTAATGTCTATATCCCGCTTGCCTCCATGTTGTTGTTTTGGAGTCTTTATTTATTAAGAGTGATTCGTGTATTGTCACAACTTAATCAGGAGGTTAGACAAGGTTAGACGTGTTGATTCAGTTGTTATTAATCTCTCTTAATCATGTGTTAATTCTTTGTTCATAATAGGGAAGAGAAAATACCTTGAAAAGTGTGCATTCTGTGCCTTTAGGTGACTGAGTGGACTACATGCATACCAAGCCCCTTGTGCAGCGACCGCAGCGTACTGACTTACATTACGGCTCCAGAAATTTGCTGAATGTCCTTCCCTCTCTCATCGCCATTCCCCACACTATACTGTCCTGTCTTTTTAAAGCCTCTGGGCCAATAAAATCCTTCAAAACAAAACAAAGTACGCATTGAATCAAACCAATCATCGATACTCCAAACATGCAGTGCTTTCTGTCCGTCAGTGTCACATCAACTGCAACATCATTTCTGTTATAAACGTAACACTAACATTTGTGAATCTCTGAAAAAAAGTTACATTTAAGATAAATTATATGCATCAGTCATACAATTTCTTCATCATTTTCAACATACTGCAGCCCAAGTCCTCGGCGCATACTTTACTGCCATCTCTAATCGCTCTGTGTCTGATGCAAACTTGATTCCTGGCCCTGTTATGAGCCCGGCCTGATTGTCACAGCCTGCCCAGTCTCCTCAGCTGCATCGCGGGCCGAGCAGCCGAGGAGTCATTAACCTGACACGGGCCAAATTGATAACTCTAATCGTGTTGGAGGGAGAATCCTATTAACCGTGCAGTGCCCTCTCCCGTGGGGCCGCTCCTGTAGTTTGTATCTCATGCCTTCATAATTATGTGCCCACAGCTCATTCACAGAGAGCATGAGAGGACATATCCAGGAGTCTTCGGATGTATTTAGAAACGTATTCAAATGAGTTTTGTAGCCCATTTGTAGACATTTAAAGCGCATATCAATCAACAAACTGGTATTGATTGGTGAATGGGTTTTGGTCATGATGTGTAACGCATGTCAACGTCACAAAATAAGCACTGGAAACCGTGTGTGCCGTTTACCGGATTTAAGATTAAAGTATTGTTTCGGTCAAAAACTAATAACTACACTGCTTTTGAATTATATCAGAGCCTGGTTTAGAGACATTCAAAACCTTTTTTTGCATAATTTTTTTAATAGGATGTGATTGAAATATTTTTGATGAAGGCATAATACAGATTTGTCGGTGTTTCTAGGTAAATATTTACAGAAATGTGGACGTTTTTCATTTTTCTCTACAGATATATTACATACTTTACCAAAAACTATTCTTTTTGTAATGCTCAAATGCTATTTTGAGGCTAGAAAAAAGCATTTCCCCATCCTTTTAAACAGAAAAGCAAACTAACTGACATTTCTACACTGGAAATTTATTTTTGTTTGATGTCAGTCCTGAAGTAAAGCACAAACTAATATCAAACGATGGCAACAATTATAAAAATAAAGTAAAATCAGGAGTATGCAGATAATTGCAATAGGATATGCTTGTCTTAACTGAAGGGGAGAAATGAGTGCTATAACTTGTAGGAAGTCTGAATTTTAGATCAGAAAAAAAAAAAAAACATTCCAAAGATTTCATCAGTGTGTCGTCATGTCAAAATGTTTCCCTTCAAAAGTAAAAGACAAACTTTAATGTGAATATTGTCGGTCTAATGCCATTCTACAGAGAGAGCGAGAGAGAAAGCCCAGAGGCATGGCATCCTCAGTGGAGTTTCTTTTGACAACAACAGCAAACAAGAAAAGGATTTAAATTTTGGAGAGAGTCAAAAAGTAACATCCACCATCAAAGACTCCCGCTGGAAAACTTGCATAAACACAAGACGAAAAAGTAAGTCCCCAAGTAAAAACTATATTTTGATGAAAGATTAAATAGTAAAGACTAAACATTTAGATTTATGGGACATGTAAATTATTTATGAATGAAATCACATTTAAAACATTTGCCTCAGGACTCTGCACTAAATGTGGATGCAATAAAACCAAATGCATAAATATACTTTTAACAGTATAAAAACCTCGAGCTGATCTTTGCAATGTACTGTTTTTATTTTATTCATATTATTATTTTCTTATCACAGCCTATGAAGCCACTTTCAGACCATACACTAAACTACACTATAAAACTTTAGTGTTAGGGTTATCGAGTGAAGAAATGTTTTCTGTCCATATGACAGCTGTACATAAGAGTGTTTATTATTATTATTATTATTATTATTATTATTATTATTATTATTATTATTAATAATACGATTATACGAGTTTTCTTTTTTTCTAAGTTATCTGTTTTTATTATTATACTTCTTTGCCTAATCTGTTTCTGTATCTAATCTTTGTTGCAACAAGTTATCTTAATATCAGAATTTTACAATTTTGACGAATGGAACTCAATTATGTCACTAGCCTTTTCAAATCAAACTTTCTGAATGAAAAAGTAATGATATTTTGACAAAAGCAGCTAGCTAAAAAAAGCACTTTACATTTAGGCTGACTTTTTAGGTTCATGGATTGAAATGAAATGACTTGACATTTATGTCAATTATGACTTTTTAGTTCTTTTTATTATATTCTTACCTAAATAACCATGATTTTTGTTTAACCATATAATCTCGACATTTCCAACCTCAACCTGACTCCCCCCCACCATTTAACTTACCCTGCTTTAATATGCGCAATATGTAAAGTTTCTGGTGGAGGATACACTGATGACATCACAAGCAGGCAGCACCAGAAAAGCTACATGGTGCACCTATAACCATGATACCCCCAGTGAGCGTTTCCCAAGGTAAACATGGTGCACTATAACCATGATACCCCCAGTGAGCGTTTCCAAGAAAAGCTACATGGTGCACCTATAACCATGATACCCCCAGTCTGAGCGTTTCCCAAGAAAAGCTACATGGTGCACCTATAACCATGATACCCCCAGTGAGCGTTTCCCAAGAAAAGCTACATGGTGCACCTATAACCATGATACCCCCAGTGAGCGTTTCCTTCGTCCCCTGGCATCCCCGTCATGACAGAGCCGTATAATTACCAGATAACACCCGAATCAATGCCGTTTCATTTGTGTGTAACTTCATTTAAAATGTGATCAATAATTTCTATTACGGAGGCAGCGCTGGAGTCCGTCTTCAGAGCTGTCAGTGTGGGGCGGTTATGATCCCCATCCGTCCTGGCCCAGTATTGACCGGCCGCCTGCACGACTTGAAGGGCAACAATAAAGACATTCATCAGTATGGATTTGTGGGCCATATCCCTGTCAGAGGATACAATTAGAGAAGCATAGGTGGTCTAATGACTTCACTGGATTGGTCTATGAGTAATAGCTGTTTATAGTATTTGCAAGATTAATACATCTTCACTGGGCTGGGTGAAATTGTAAATATCGATATTGTATGTACGGCGCTCGTTTTTACGTCCGAAGCCTGCAGCAAGTGTATTTGGATTTGATGGAAAATACCCTTGCCTCAAACATAAAGAGTGGATAACTGATATTGTGTCATAAAATTAAAAGAGCACTAATGGCATGGCTTATTGAAAGTATTAATAGTACAGTATGGCATCAAAATGGTGCGTTCCTGCAGGCCAAGTTACGAGTCAGTCTCACAGTAAGTAAGCATGTTTTTCAAGGTATTTTTGAGCAATAAAAATAACTGCAGTATGAGTGGTACTGGTCAAATGTATTTGTGAAACATACCTAGACTTGTTGACAGCGGATCTATTTTGCTTATCATGGCAAGTTGCATGTCTATTTACGGTCATGTTTGTCCGTCTGTCCTGTCCTCCTTCACTGTGGAACTCCTGGAGGTTTCTGCTTTATCCCAAATAGGTTTGGTAGTTTTTCCTGGTCGAGAAGGAGGGTCTAAGGACAGGGGAGCTTGGGACATTTGTCTGAGGACAAGGGATGCTGGGACATTACCAAGTCCCTGTGAACATTGTTTAATCTGTTTTTCACTGTCGCCCCTCGAGACATCTGCTGTTGTGATTTTGGCCGTTACAAAAATCAATTGAAATTAATTGTCCAGTACACTGTATGCCCTAATATGTTATATGTTATCTTATATGTAAGGGCCTTTGCTCAAATCGGCCCCCCCACTTGCTTCTCCTGGATCCATGAGAAGCGTTTCCATTGAATGGATGGATCCTTACAGAGTTTCCAAGGGGAGCCTAGATCCTCACACAGTTTCCACTGGGAGCATAGAGCCTCACAGAGGGCTGGATCCTCACAGACCTGTCCTGGTGTTGGTCCTGGTCCTGGTTAGATTAGACAGGTACTGCTTGTACTGGTTCACAGAGCCCTTCTTGAAACACGTCTTCCAGTGTTTCTTTTGAGAATGACTTCTTTCACGATCCTTGTGCGTGGATGTAGCCCTTTCCGATCAGTGCCAACATGAAACTGTTGTGCCTCTGGACCTGTGTGGTCCGCTCCGTTTCTGGGCAGTTCAGCACCTGCCAGTATCCCTGGTTGTTCTCCAGGCTACGCCTTCAGAAATAGTCAAGCACTCATTGCAAGCACAAATTCATCCACACGTCACAAGTTGACGCTGTGTTAGAAGCCTTTTTGACCATACCACTACTCACGGTGGGTTTGGAGTGGGGCTTTTGACTGGCTCTGTGGCCACTATGAACTGAACACATTTTGTTCATGTGCGCCATAGCGATTAAGTTAAGTTTGAGCTCTTGAAGTTTGTATTGGTGTATCTGTCATATGGATCTGGTCTTGTGGCTACTGTGACTTGGCGACAGAGAGGTGAAAATCAAAATAAAATAAATACAATTTTAGTTATTTAAAAACAATTATATTTCATAATGTGTTCGCTTTGCTTCCAAAAAATCTAAACATTATTATAAATCAGTGTAGAGTCCATCTCAACATTTTGTATTAACAAAAAAAGTCTATTCTGGACCTAAAACAGGCCTAACAATGGGCCATACTACTGATCTGAAAGTTTTAGAAATGTAAATTTTATATAATTAAATAATAATATTCAATTGTTGTGTTTTAAGTCAAGGTTGAATTGAATTGATCCTTCAACCAGTGCTTCAGGGGCAACCTGTCAGGTTCAGTGGTCCGTGCAGCTCTCAGGGCCTTAGCTGGAGGATTTTACCTATGGTGCATGTTTTGCGTTGATGGAAGAAACCGTAACACCCGGAGGACAGTCACCCAGACACAGGCAGAAACATGCAAACTCAGCACAGAAAGGCCTGGTCCAACCCAGGAGTTGAACCTAGAAGCTTCTTGCTGTGAAGTGTGAGTTCTAGCCCCTCTGCCACCATTTAGATATGCTATTTGTTTCCTATCATATTATCTCTCTCACTATTTTTTAGACAATATTAAACAAAGAAATATCCTCGATACCCTCCAAGTGAGGCTTGTCTGATTGACCTGATCCAGAAAAATGATTCTTTTATTGAAAGAGCTCCGATGGTGTCTCTATACTTCATCACAGCTGACAGCTCCGGCCCGCGCTGTGATAAAGTATGGTCTGCCACACATTACACTGACCCCTGCATGTTCCTCACCTCCTTCACAGAGACAAACTGCCAAACGCCCAAGAAGCAGCCCGGGTCTGCAGGTCAGTGCAGAGGGAGGAAAGAGAACAGCAGTGAGAGCAAGAAGAGGGAGAGGAAAGAGAGAAAGGAATGGAAGAGAGAGGGATGAGAAAGAGATAAATGTGTTTAAGATAGTGTGAGTTAAGCAAGGACACAACCACAGTGCAGGGAAACACACAGTCGTTTTGTGTTATGAATGGTTAGGTTGCGGTAAGGAGGGAAATGCTGACCACAACTACTGGGCAGAGGAATATGAAGGTGAAGCGCTAAGTTCAAATACAAATATCTGGAGAGTCACAAAGAGGAAGTCCAAGAGGTTTTGTAGAGTGGCCTTGAAGGGAAAAACAGGTCATCTGATGACTTCTATACATCAATACAGAGTATTTCAGAAATGAAAGCTGGAGTTAAGTTAAAACCAAACTGGAACATTCTCCACAACTTCTATACGAGGTTTCTTTGCTTTTTTTGTCTCATTTTTGTCCATGGAGCTTGTTGTCTCTCCATTTTTGCTTCCATACCAGCAACTGCTTGACACTGGAATTTGTGTTTTACTCCATCAAGCACCACAAATCCTTCATTCATTTGTGAACTTGGAAGTAGAAATAAAAGTTAGATATTGTCTTTTAATACTCAGCCAAATGTAACAAACATATAAAAGAGTGAAAGGTAATCATTTCAATTTCACAGAGAAGTGTTTTGGCATTCTGTGAAACATTCCAGCAAACATTCCAGTAGATATTACACATAAAACCTGACTTTGGCCTTGTAAAGGAATTGCTTAACTTCAGAAAATACACTAAAGGGAGATAGCGGACTGACTGTCAAACCCTGATGTTTGGATTTCTGGCTTCAATATTAGGCTGGCGCAATACTCCAGGGGCCAGCATTAGATCTACTCTTTCTTTAGAGTTTTGAAATACCCACAGTAACAAGACACCGGCCATCCAAGGAAGAATAGGAGAGCTGCGGCGTTTCTTTTACAAAACTTCAAAAAGTTTAAAATCCTGTTTGAAGTAACCTCACCGTCAGGACCTGCGTGGGTATAATTGGCTGTCTCTGAACTCTCACTAAAACCAGTCATGTCAGTTTGGGATCAGCAACCTTTTTGGTGTTTGGTCTGTCAAATCTTCAGATTCTAGAGGTTTGTAATTGTAATCCGTAGTTACTACCTTGTACTGTATAAATCTTGTGTGGAAATATTTTAGTTTTTTCATTTGAAAGTGATAAATTGCAGCAGTGCAACACCCAGGGCCCCTTCTTTCCATCTTAATTGATTGTTCGACAGTTTCCATAGATTTCCTCCGATTTCCATAAATTAAAATGTGAGTAGTAAAAATAGTTACTTATTTGCTCAATTTCATTGTTAAGCATTTATTTTTGTTATTTTTATATGTTCAAAGTGCAAAATAATTATATGATATACCATGGATGCCCACACTTTTCCGGCTCACAAGCTACTTTAAGATTCAGCAAAGCCTGAAGATCTACGGAAGCTTGAGCTTGAGTCTCCTCCTCCTGCTCCTTGCTCCTGCTCCTTGCCCTGACTCTCTCCTTTCAGCTTTCGGCTCGCGGTGTGCGCTGCAGCGAGCCCACCGTGGTGCGCCGACACTGAAACTCACGGATAAGCGGCCAAAATAAGAACTGTACTCGTGCTGATTGTAGCTTTCGGTCCACTCACGCTGCTGTAGAGCTCTGGACGGTCACTTGTAATACAAGACTATTTAGACTATAAACTAAAAATAGGGGGCTTTGGGATCGACCCTTACTGCCTGCCTTCATGCATATTAAGTAGATTACGTTCATCTTAAGTAGTTTATATGCATATTAAGTAGTTTACATATTAAGTAGCCATGAACTCTCAGGCTTCTGCCCATTGTACAGGTCTCAAACATGAATAATATGGGGGATAAAGATTGCCTTTGTAAACAGAGGGCTAAAACATTACCTAATGTCTCTGTTACTGAGAGTGATGCTCTGCGCTGTGGAGGAGGAATGATGTACAAACAAACAAATAATTGGGCTATTTTAATAAGTAGGCCTATTTTAATAATAATTTACTCCAAATTGAGCCAAATTCAGTATTGGCCACCAATATTTATCACTGGCACAGCATCAGGCTAAACTGTGTTATTAAAAAAATAAATACGTTTCTTCAGTGTGTCTTCAATATGTGGTAAAGCAACATTAAAATCAAAACTGAACACTATCAACCAGACATCTACTTTATATTGCTACATTTTGACGACCCAAACCCCAGAACTGTTTATCATTGTTATGATGTAAGCCTGAGAGAAATACTGGCTCCAACTGCTAAAACCGGGGTTTTACTTTCTGTACGCATACTTGGATGCCTCATGTGGCTGGAAATGTCTGATAAGCGGCTCAGGTCTCAAGGAGAATTTGTTTGATAACTCAAATTCAGCAGCAGATAAGTACAAATGTAAGTGAATGTAAATGTTGGAGTCACACATGAGGCTGAGCCAGAACAGTCTGCTCAAATCTGACTGGAGCTCAAGCCAAAGCATGAACACTTCACCCACCAATGTTTTCTTAATACAAAAATATATTTTTAGTTAAGTAATTCAAAGCTTGCAGTAATTTGAGACCTGGCTAAAGCTAGAGTAAACAAGCCATAATTTCCTGTTGAATGTTTTTTCTGAAATACGTTGTGTTTGAATAATGTTAGATGAATTATGCACTCGAAATATAATATTTTTGATCTTGACGGAAGTGCCGCGCACAATAAACGGGAAACAGCTGATGCTAACGTGCACTTGCTTCGTTTTGCGTGAGTATTGGTGGTGGTCGGAGGGGCTGATGGTGCAGATTGACAGCCTCACTTCCGTCAGTCTGTCCCAGGGCAGCCGTGGCCCCAGAAGTGTGGAGTGAATGAATAATGTAATGTAAAGCGTATTTGAGAGTCCAAGAAAGTGCTATAATATTCAACATATACAGTTATTACACAGGAAATATGCAGTTTTTAAAACTAAGTAAAGATAACTTGGTGACAAATCATTATGTTCTATATATATCTGCCTTTGGATGTTTTGTTTTCACCTGAGTCAATGCTCTCTCTTGTCCAATAATGTCTCACAAAAGCTTTCCGGGAGGTGAAAGCTGAATAGTTCCAATTGCGGCCCTCTTTGGAGTGCTTAAACGGGCAGGTATGGTTCACTTACGACAGTGGAGACATTTGTAGCATCCGTTTAATTTATTTTTTCTAAACCCTGATAACTGCATACATATTTTATTTGCACTAAACATATCGATTCGCTGGATGATTGCGATCTAAAATATGAAGTCCTGTCACTCTCAAATGAGAAACGACAATAGATTGATGCAATTTCATTTTTAAATCAAAATATTGATTAGTAGTAAATGAGGACTCTTCACCTTCGCGAGTCTGCAAGGTGTTTTTGCAGTGTCAGGACTAAGGTGACTGCGCTCCACACACTATAGTCAGCACAACAGCAGCCTTACATTATGCAAATAAGGCTGGTTCTGTGCATTGCCTATAAATTGGTAACGTGGGCCTGTGGGCAATAAATTACAGTCATAAATCTGCTGGAGGTGATTTTAATGTGCTTATTGAGAAGCTAATGTCTCCTCTTGACCACATGGATATCAGACTGGAGATTGGACCTGCATGGTTACTGATTAACACTGATTGAAATAAAGACGGAGGAGTGCAGAATATAGAACAATGTCTGACTCAAGTTTAAATTATCTGGTGCATAACATTGCATTTTTGAAACTGCGTCACTATTTGGTACACAAAAAGTCTCCAAATTGTGTGTGTGTATATATATAATATATATATATATATATATATATATATATATATATATATATATATATATATATATATATATACAAATACATATACAGTGGGGCCAATAAGTATTGGGCAACTTAAAAAAATTGCAAGTTCCATTTAAAAAGATAAGAGAGATTTGTAATTTTCATCATAGTACACATTAAGAGAGAGAGACAGAATGTAAAACAAAAAATCCAGGAAATCACATTACATGATTTTCAAACAATTTATCTGTGAAAATGAGTGGCCAATAAGTATTGGGCAGCTACAAAATAAACCAACTCTTCTGTCCCTCACAAACCAGTCACTTGCTCTTTAAGAAGTTATTCCGGGCTCCACTCAGTATGAATGGCACCTGTTTGAACTGATTAGATGCATAAGAGACCCCTGCACACACCTTCAAACTGTCAGACTCCAGTCTTCACCAGGACCAAGACCAGAGAGCTTCCCAAAGACACCAGAGATAAAATTGTACAACTGCACAAAGCTGGAATGAGTCAAACTACAATTGGTAAACAACTTTGTGAGATAAGATCAACAGTTGGAAACATTACTAGAAGATGGAAGAAGTATGAACATCATTTACAATCTCCCTCGGAGTGGGGCTCCATGCAAGATCTCACCTCGTGGGGTTCAAATGCCCTGAGAACAGGGAGGAATCAGCCCAGAACTGGTCAATGATTTTATGACAATAAATAACACACTACGTCGTCATGAGGTGAAATCCTGCATTGCCCGAAAGGTTCCCCTACTACAAAAATCATGTAAAGGCCTGTCTGAAATGTGCTAAAGACCATCTGGACGATCCAGAGGAGGATTGAGAGAATGTGATGTGGTCAGATGAGACCAAAATGGAACTGTCTGGTTTAAACACCACTCGCTGTGTTTTGGAGGAAGAAGAATGCTGAGTTGCATCCTAAGAACACCATACCTGCTGTGAAGCGTGGGGGTGGAAACATCATGCTTTGGGGATGGTGTGTATCAATGGCAAGATGAATGGGGCCATGTATTGTGACATTTTGGGTAAAAACCTCCTTCCTTCCGTCAGAAAATTGAAGATGAAACGTGGCTGGGTCTTCCAGCATGGTAAACAATCCATAGCACACAGCCAGGAAAACCAAGGAGTGGCTCCGTAAAAAGCATATCAAGGTTCTGGAGTGGCCTAGCCAGTCTCCAGACCTCAACCCAATAAAAAACCTGTGGAGGAAGTTGAAACTCCGTGTTGCCAAGCGACAGCTCTCAAACATTACAGCTCCAGAGAAGATCTGTGCAGAGGAGTGGGTCAAAATACCAAAGTGTGTGTAGACCTGGTCAAGAACTACAGGAACCGTTTTGACCTCTGTCATTGCCAACCAAGGCTACATTACAAAGTATTAAAATTAACTTATTACTTATTGGCCACCCATTTTCATATAGCAGCTGCATAGCTCAACTGGTAAGTCTCCGGACGGGGACCCAGGTTCGAATCCCCCACAGGGCGTAATGAGCATCCCAGTATGGGTCCTTATGATCAAACCAACCCGGGGCCCTGTGTAAAAACAGCTCCCCTAGTGCTATTTCTGTAGTAACATCACACAGATGGGAAAACAAAATGCGAGTCAGACTGCCCAATCTGAGAAATTTGATTCTATTCCCTGTAAAAAGATAACGCCCAGTCTCACTGAAACTAGTCTGAAACTTGCTGTACTAAATGTCAGATCCTTATGTAACAAATCATTTCTTAATAATTTTATTTCTCTTCTTATAATCTTGATTTTATGTTTTTAACTGAAACATGGCTTGACAAAAACACAGGAAATTTAGTTCTAATAGAGTCTGCTCCACCCAACTTTATGTTTGAATCTGAAACACGAGAAAACAAAAAGGGAGGAGGTGTGTGTGCTTTTGTTAGAGATGAAATAGTTACCCACAGGTTGTCCTTTGGGGTGTTTTCAACATTGAGTATGTAGCCTTTAAAATTGAGCTAAAACAGTCTCCATCCATTCTCTTCATTGTTTTATACAAGCCTCCTCAGCACTGCAAAAGTTTTATTGATGATTTTACTGAGATGCTTTCAGTCGTATGCACAGACTTTGATGGTTTTGGTTATAACAGGTGATTTCAATGTTCATGTTGATAATATTTGTGACAGAAACGCTAAAGAGCTTCATGCTGTCCTTGAAACTTTCGGTCTTACTCAGCGCGTGAGTGGCCCCACCCACAGCAGAGGGCACACTCTAGATCTTCTAATTACAAAAGGGGTTAATATTTCAAAACGTCACTGTGGTCGATGTTGCTCTGTCTGATCATTTCTGTGTCTTCTTTGACCTGTCTGTTTTTCCCAAACCACCAGCTGGTCCTGCAAGTGTCCGGAGGAGACACATAAATGACAGCACGGGAAAACTGTTTATGGAAATGATAAACTTTGAAAATGTCTCATGTTCTAATGTAAATGATTTGTTGAACTCTGTTACATCTAGTGTTTTTGAATGTTCTCTCGACACCATTGCCCCTATGAAGGCTAAAATTGTTAAAAATAAGCAGAAGGCGCCATGGAGAAATGATGATTCGGTCAGGGCACAGAAAAGGGAGTGCCGTCGGGCCCGAACGAAAATGGCGCAAGTCGAAGCTCCAGGTTCAGAAAGAGATTTACAGAGAGAAGTTGTACATGTACAACCTCATTTTATGTAGAACTAGGGAAGGATATTTTTCTGAAATAATTGGAAGCTGCAGTAACAACTCGCGTGTCCTGTTTGCCACAGTAAACAGATTAACAAACCCTCCAGCTCAGCTGCCGTTAGAACTCATTTCCACATCCAAGTGTAATGAGTTTGCATTATTCTTTAATGACAAAGTTCAGGGCATTAAAAATGCTATCAATTCTACAATGCAAAAAAATAACCCTCAAACCACCTACACACTTAGAGCTGACTCACTTTGCACCTGTAACTGACAAAACTGTCCAGGAGATCATCACCAGCCTGAGTTCATCTACATGCTGCCTCGATGTGTTACCCACAGATTTCTAAAGTCTGTGCTGAACAGTTTGTTAGCACCACTCACTCAAATAGTTAACATGTCGCTTCAATCTGGAACATTCCCAATGTCTTTGAAAACTGCGGTCATAAAGCCTCTCCTAAAGAAGAGCAGTCTTGATGCCGCAGTACTGAGTAATTACCGGCCCATCTCTAATCTGCCATTTTGGGGCAAAGTCCTTGAAAAGGTTGTTTACCAACAGCTCACTGATTTCCTCTTAATAAACAACTCATTTGATGTTTTCCAGTCAGGTTTTAGACCTCATCACAGCACTGAGACTGCTGTTGTCAAGGTGACAAATGACATCCACCTGAACACTGACGCGGGCAAAGCCTCAGTCTTAATTCTGTTAGATCTGAGTGCTGCTTTTGACACTGTCGATCATGGACTTTTACCTCTTACAGAGACTAGAGGACTGGGTGGGCATCACTGGCACTGTGGGCTCACTGCTAAACTGGTTAAAGTCCTATCTGGAAGACAGGAAATTCTTTGTCGAAATTGGTAACTGTGTCTCAGATCAGATGCCCCTGACCTGTGGGTGCCCCAAGGGTCAATCCTGGGACCCCTTCTGTTCAACCTCTACATGCTTGCCGTTAGGTCAGTTGATACGCAGCGAGAATGTGTCCTATCACAATTACAGACGACACTCTCAGATCTATGTTTCACTGACGGCAGGTGAATATGGACCAGTGGATTCACTCTGTCACTGCATTCCAACAGATCAGTGTGTGGATGCAAAACAACTTTCTCCAGCTGAACTCAGACAAGACTGAAATCATCGTCTTTGGCCCACAGAAACAAAGAGAAATTGTTAACAGTCACCTCCAGAGTCTCGCTCTAAAAACCTACAATCAAGTTAGAAATCTGGGGGTAATAATGGACTCAGATTTGAATTTTTAACAGCCACGTCAGATCAATCACATCAGCAGCTTTTTACCATCTAAAAAACATTGCCAAAATCAAAAGTATAGTGTCTAAACCAGACCTGGAGAGACTTATCATCATGCGTTTGTCTCTAGTAGATTAGACTACTGTAACGGCCTGCTCACTGGCCTCTCCAAACGAGCTGTAAAACAGCTGCAGTACATCCAGAACGCTGCTGCTCGGGTCCTGACTAGAACCAGGAAGTACGATCACATTAGTCCCTGTGCTCAGGTCTCTGCACTGGCTCCCTGTGGCTCAGAGAATAGACTTCAAAGCAGCTCTGCTTGTATATACAAGTCTCTCCATGGCCTAGCACCAAAGTACATCTCGGACATGTTAGTGCCATATGAACCATCTCGGACTCTGAGGACCTCAGGGACCGGCCTCCTGCTGGTGCCCAGAGTCAGGACTAAACATGGGGAATCTGCATTTCAGTTTTATGCAGCTAAAATCTGGAACAGTCTTCCTGAGGATGTGAGACAGGCCGCTACTCTGGCAATGTTCAAATCTAAACTAAAAACTGTTTTGTTTGGCTGTGCATATGACTGAAATGCTTTTCTTTGCACTCTTCTCTTTTATGTCTTGAACTAAGATTTTGTGATTTCTGCCATGTCTTTGTGATTTTAATGCATTTTTTCCTGTTGTGTGAAGCACTTTGAATTGCCTTGTGTACGAATTGTGCTCTACAAATAAACTTGCCTTGCCTTAGGCAAGACCCTTTGCGCTACTGCCTACCTCATACAATGATGAGTGACAATGAAGCAATTTAGATGCCAGCTCAGACGTCGCCCAGACAAACAAGGTCTGCGTCAGGTGCTGGGGGCCAGAGCACCTTGATGACAAATGGAACTGGAACTACTGGAACGAGGCGAAAATGGACTACCCCTCTGACTCCTGCAAGGACAGAGGGGTAATAACAACAACTCTCCAAACAGATATTGGGTACGAAGCCCCAATAAGTGCCATCACGCTGAACGAGGCAGCGACTGACCTGAAAGATAAGATCTGAAAGATAGAATGAATTCAAGGCAACCTCGACATCCCTTACAACGGCCAAGTGAAATGCCATCAGAAAGTCTCCTGGACGATGTGAATGCAGCGTTGAGTGTGATCCCTACCACAACTATCACTGAGACCAGTGAGCTGATATATACCTCAGCAGCAGTGATCCTAGAGATGCTTGACAATAAGAGCAACCATGGGAGCCATGAGAAACAATACCCACCATGGAAACGAAGGTTAGAGGCTAAAATCAAGTACACAAAAAGTACAACCAGATGCCCATACTCGAAGCACTCAAAAGTGCCAAACAAAGGCTCCAAGCCTTGGCCAGCCGGCTAAAGAGGTACACAAGAGACAATGAAGCCAGGCAAAATAACCGGTTGTTCGCAACTCAACCCGCGAATGTGTACGCTCAATGGCAGGGTAATAACAGTAGAGCAGACCCACTGGGCCCTGACATGATTCAAGCATACTGGCTAATGAAACTCACTACTCTCCATGAGTGCTTGGCACCAGCTGCAAAGGGATGGGATGGGACGGGACTAAGTGGGCCATATGCCCACTTATCCATATGATCAATACATGGAATACATGGACTCAGGAATGGGGCCACGATCAGTTACCTCTTCTACATGGATGACATCAAACTGTACTCTAAGAGTGAGCGAGAAATCGACTCACTGATACACACGACCAGGATCTACAGCGCTGACATTGGGATGTCATTCAGGTGTGAGAAGTGTAGTCGGATAGTGACAAAAAGAGGGAACGTAGTCCACGCGGAAGGGGTCTCACTCCCTGAAGGAACCATAGCAGACATTGAGGATGGTCACAAGTACCTTGAAATACCACAGGCAAATGGCAACTTCGAAGAGGTAACAAAGAAAGCGGCAACAGCCAAATACCTACAACAAGTAAGGCAAGTCCTAAGAAGCCAGCTCAATGGCAAAAACAAGTCCCGGGCAAAATGCTTTCCTTTGTGCTATTAACCTGATAGCAGCCCTTTCCCCAGGTCCAACCCAGACCAAAGCACTCACAGGGACCTGACGGGAGCTGACCAGGAACACTGGCCCCTGGAGAAACCTTGTCCTGGGAAAGCTCGTCGTTAGCCAATAGCAATGCTGACCTTTTCAACAGCGGCACCCACAACTCTGGAAGAATTAGATATAAGAGGTGAGCGAGGAGTGCCATGGGGCGAGAGAAGCAGAGATATGGTAAATGGAGTCATCATTCATTTACGGTGCATACATCTAAAGGCAGATTCACTTTTACACCCAAAGAAATGAGAAGGATAATTGCATATAAGACCTTGACTGGCCACATGGAAATAATACAGTTAGGCTATGAACATCTAAGTAATCACGACTGAATGTGAAGAAACAGGAGATAATAATCATGCTAATTGTATTGCACAGTACTTCTGTGTCCTTAGGCAAGACACTTCACCTGCCTTGTCTGCGTAATGACTCTTCAGTCCGTCAGAGCAAGGCAAGACGTGAAAAAAATGTGCACAAAGTCATTAAAAGTGCTTAACAACAAAGCATGCATTAAAATTATATTGTAGTAAATGTTAGCCAAAACTGCTCAGTTGTGTAAAATGTAAGTCATTGTAAATCCATTTTAATTAAAAAATTGGTAAAGTTTAACTCAACACGCATTCACCTCCAAACACACATCACACATACAGAGTTGCAGAAAAATAAAGTCTCTGTACAAACTCTCATTTCAAACTCCTGCTCCATCATTTCCATAATGAATGTAAACGCAAGCTCAGTAATCTTTTTTCCTGTAAGAACAGAAAAGGTGAGAACAAATATGCTCCTCTGCTCAACACTTTGGAATAATAACCAGCAAAGTCTGGTACTGGGACAGGAGCAAGTATTTGTCAGTTTTTATCTTATTTTATTGCAGTCACAGTAAATGACGAAAGTAGATCATTTACATCTTTTACAGGAATCACTTACATTTTAGACAATACGTTTCACTAGATTTTTTTAAAATGTAGGTTTATGTTCAAATTATTTTCGTTTTTTAATTTAGTCATACTTTCAGTGTAGACATCGGACATAGATGAGATATGACAGTAAAGCAGCTCTCATGAAACAAGCCAAACGAGTCATAGCTGCTGGTTCCAAAAGAGGAAAAGAAAACATGATTAATTTAATAGTTAGCTGTCAAAACAGTATGAAAAAAGGAAGCAAGTACTTAGAATATTAATGTGCAACTTCTTCTTTTTTACAGATAAAAATGTACTACTTTCGCCCCTTCTCTCCCACTTTACTTTTTCCTCCTCTTTACTGCTTTCTCTCTGCATTTCTCCCACTTTTTTTTTTACCTCACTCCCGCTCAATCTCCCTCCCTCTGTGATTTTCTTCTCTCCCTCTTCCCCCGTCCCTCACTCTTACTTCTCCTTTTCTCTTCCTCTCTCTTTCTCCCTCCCTCCATCTCTTTCGCATGCCTCCACTTGTCTATTTCCCTCCTTTCCTCTCTTTCTATCTTTTCTGTTCGCTGCCTTTTTCACACTCTCTCTGTCGCCCTTGCTAAGTCTCTGTCTCTCTCCCTCCCTCTCTTTCTAATCCCCCTCTTTTTCCCTCCTTGAGTCTCTCAATTTCTGTCTTTTCCCTCACTCTTTCCACCCCCTCTCTCTTTTTCACTCCCTCCATCTCTTTCCTCTCTCTCTTTTTCTCTCTCTCTCCATCGCTCTCCTCCTCTCACCTTTTCTCTCTGACCCCCCTCTTTCTCATTCCTTCCACCCCTTTCCTCTCTCGCCATCTCCAACTTTTCCCATCCTCCCTCTCTCTCTTCCACCCACTCTTTCTCCCTTCCCCCGCGCTCCATCATTTCCATTCCTCACTCAATTCCAATCTCTTTCCTCTCTCTTTCATCCTTCCCACATTTTCTCTATCTCTTCTCTCTCTCCCTCTAACCTTATTTCCTTACCTCTATCTCTCTTCCTCCCACAATTTTTTCTCTCTCTCTCTCTTTTCCCTCTTGTTTGTCCTCGTTCTCTCCCTCTTGCCTCTTTTCCATCGCTCCCAGCCTCCTTTCTCACTCCCCCCATCTCTCTCTTTCACTCTCTCTCTCTCTCTTTCACCCTCTCTCTCTCTCTCTCCCTCTCTTTCACACGCTCCTCACTTCTCGGTCTTATCTCTAACTCTCCTCTCTGAATTCTAAGTGGCTTTGCTCGGTGTCCTCGGGGAGAGGCAGATTTACAGCCGGACAGTTGGAGTAAAAGTTTGTAGTGCTGGACTAATCTGCTTGTTTAACACAGCACTGATAAACTACCCTGTCACCTCTCCGTGAAGTGGAGGACAATGATGTGCACAGATAGGACAGGAAGACCGAAGAAGATCAACAACATGTTATGGATATGCTTTAATAGACACATATATTTGATACATCGTCTGTTAGAGATTCTTACACACATTTGAGGATAAAGCCTTTAAAATAGCAATAGTAATACCAATCCATAAGAGTGGTGGCAAAAAAGAGGCCTATGAGCATTTGGACTGCAGCCTCTAAGGTCATTGAAAAAACAGTTGCAGAACAACTTGTGGCACATCTGAATAGTAAAGATCTACTCCAATCAATGCAATTTGGGTTTAGGAGTAACTATTTTACAGAGACTGCTTGTTGTTATGTCATACAAAAGATGGAAAATGAATTGGATAATGAATTGGGTAAAGGTTGGGTGGCTATAGCAGTATTCTTAGACCTTAGGGAAGCCTTTAATATTATGAACCATGCAGTGATGTTTTCAAAGCGTACACAAGTTTAATCTGTCTGAAAATGTATTCAAATGGATGCAGCCATATCTTGCTGATCGATCGCAGTGTGTCAGTATAAACAATACATTCTCATTATCCAAACCCTGTACATTATGAATCCCACAGGGCTCAATTTTGGGGCCACAGTTGTATTGTCTGTCTTGGCTACAAGATTCATGCCTTACTCTTAATACTAAAAAAAAAGCAACAATGTCATTTAATAAGAAGCAAATCTGTGGCCCACAACTCAGTGTTCAAAGACAAGATAGCGATAAGGCTTAAGAAGTCGAACATTTAGGTTTGCATTTGGACTCAACGCTGACCTGTGATAAAAATTTTAAAGGTCAAATTTACCAAATTTAATATATAAAACTTTGGACCTATTCAGAACTCAGCTTCTAAAACTTGGCGTTTCTTCGTGCCATGATCTTTTCTCGTACACGTTGCATAACCTGCTCTAAATTCTGATTTGACCATTACCGTTTAACGCACTGTGATAAGACAGTCTGCTTTCTCCTATACAGCTGCAAAAAACTGGAACACCAGAACCACAACCAGTTGAGCTCAAAATGTGCTCAAACATTTTCTCCCATGGGCTGATGCGCAGACAGCTCTTCTAATGTGATGTAAACTCTCTGATTGAGTGATGATTGAGTTGTAGATTTCTTTTGTTTATTTATAGAGGGGAAAAACCCTTGAAACTATTTTTTTCACGAGTACCATGCTGATTACAAAGCACATTAAAAACAAAAAGCATAAAATAATTACATTTCTTTTGTTCCATAAACCGGGAGCAAAGTTCCTGAAATCTTTTTTCCCTAGCTCCGTATTTATTTGGTGAGTCTCTAAAATAAGAATGTCCTGAGCTTCTTATGGACGAATACCTGATCTGGTGTTCAGCAAACACTAATCAGGCAAAATCCAAATGATCGCCTTATAAATAAATAAAAGGCAGTGCTGTTCTCTTCTTGCAACCAATGATTGTCATCCTACATCATCTGCATACAAGTGTATTCTAACATGTTTTAGACTGTGGCCAATTGAATTTATTCAAATTGTGAATAAAAGTGGTCTAAGGATGGACCCTTGAGGAGCCCCTTTGTTAAGATAAGAAAAATCAGACTGAAAGCCATCAGCAGAAACAGCTTGAGCTCTATTTGAGAGGTAATCTGCAGGTAACAATAGAAACCTAGGTTCGAGGGTGTAAGTTCAGTGAACTTTTTTTGGCTCTATAGAGAGCTACATATTTAATACGTCATACTGTGTAAAGGGCTGAGGGAAAATACTTGATCCTCAGCCCTATTCTCATGCATTGGGGTAACAGCAACAGTTGGCGCAGCATCATCAAAATATTTCCAAAGTCACCAAATATATGTATATATTTTCTTTGTCAGACTAATTGAATCTTTGGGAACACAGTTTTAGGAGGTGTTGCTAATGATGAATTGATTAATTATAAAATATACAATGTGTTTAGGTGTGACGGCAATGCATAAGCCAAATACAAGTTTTGGAAAAAGTAGTCAGTAGATGACGTGGTGTCATCAGTCTGCAAGTAGTTTTTTCTGGGTTCGAGGCTCACCCACCTCAAATTTTGATAACCCCGAAGTGTTGTCATAATAAACAACACAACTCATAGGTTTATGTGCAATTTCAACCCATCATTACTTTAATTGCCAGCATATTTATGTTTATCAAGTCAAGTCAAGAAAACGGCAAGTTACAGGGAAAAGCAGCATGGCGTGCATTGCGGTTTAATGGTTTACAAATCACAACGTGACACGATCACTCTGATTGAACTGAAACACTGGCTCCATTTGTTTTCAATGGGTTGTTAGCATTTGGTTTGAAACTTAGTTTTTCCAATGTTTTTCACTCAAATGATAAGTAATTTATGTTTTTTTGGATTTATTTAACGTATATGATTAAGTACACAATGTCGTGAATCATTTCAAGCCATTATTGAGTAGTTTACTGGTGCTAATGTGTTGGATGAAAAGTTCATGAAATTACTATGTATGGAGTAAGCACTGTGCTAGGTTATATTTTACCTCTGCCTTTTGTGTATCAATAATAATGCACATTGGTTTATACAAATTGTTACTATTGCACTATTGCTTATGACAATGGGATTATCATGAATATTTATGTATTTATTAATAATACTGTTAGTGTAGTTAATTGCTGATTGAAATTTAGATGTGTGTGCACACCAATGATTAAAGTAATGACTGAAACCTGTGGTCCTATGTTTTATCCAGGACAGGTTCTCATTCTTTCATGGCGAGCTACTGGCCTTGAGCCCAAACCTGCAGACTTCTGTCTACAACACTGAACTGCACACTGTTCTGGTCGGGCCGGGCTCAGTGTAGCCTTTAAATTTCAGACTCATACCTCACTTTTTGGTTTGGCTTACATACAACCTTTCTAACGCAACCTATTTAAGGACTATTAGGCGTCAAACCAAACCACCGGATCGTATTTGTATGAACTGAACTGTGGGAGGTCTTGAGTTTTATGACATAAAACTAGCCGGATTTGTGCCCATTCTGTATGTCTACTATAATATTTAATATATGTCCCACTTTAAAAGCAATTTACATCTCTGTCCACTCTCTCTACGAGTTGCCTGTAGTTTTCTGGTCCAAGCCCAATGATCTATGCTATTTCTATAGTACCTTGCTATTGTTACTCTTAGTGGTCAATGTTCCTATTTTACTCCAATCTATTATGGCTGCCATACATGTTACACGTAGTTTAATCCTTGGTTTGATATATACAAACAAATGTTATGGAGATATTCGAGATCTCTTCCGCATTTGAGAGACACGTGCTACAATTGGACCCAGAATTTAATAGTTGTCTGATGTACAACCCTCCTAAACAGACAGATTGTTTAGAGACTGCTTTGCCTTTCAATATGTTTATACTTCTACAACACAAAATATTTAAACTCGACATATGGCTTAGAAAGACAATCGAAGCAAACATCACTACCCAAATTGTGATGCACAAAAAAGCTTTTTACTTTTCCCAAACTTTTCTTTTCCAAACATTAGAAGACATTTACCTTATGTCTTTGTGCCTTAGCTGCAATATGGTCAAAAATACTTTGAGAATGAATTAAATCAAGCTGAAAGTCATATCATTTGAGTTTGAAATCACAATTGACAGAGTTGACAGAGACGGTATTAAAAAGAGGAGGAGAGGCGGGGGAGGCTAATCTATTTACTTCTGTGAAACAGCTTGAAAAGAGCTTAATATAATAAATCATATTATATGATGTAATGATATCATTATTATAAATTAAATTGAAATAATACAAAGGAATACCACATATTCATATAGAGTTGAAGTAGAGAGACATAATAAAAGTTGTCAGAAGCACTTAGCAGGATGGAACTCATAATGTGTTTTGAGTGACAGTTGTGTAGGTGTTAGTCTGTGACGTTTACATGGTCAGACAGAGCAGTAAAGGCAGTGGACCAGAGCCGTCAACACCTCTCAGGCCTCTCTTCACCTGAACCCGACAACCAAAGCAGGAGTTTATCATCCATGTCACGCACCCTGCAAGGCAAAATTTGACTTATAAAAAGGGGAATATACAGCATTAGGTTTAAATTTTACGAGTCTGTCTAACATGCAATATGCAGGACAGTATGGCTTTATACTAGTTGCATCTCCTGCCCTCAAGTATTATATTCATTGGTTTAATCTGCGCCAAATAAGGATAAGCATTTTTACTGTAATTATGTGTATCCAAATCCACTTTATATAGCACATTATATAGCACATTTTATAAACAGAACCGTTTCCAAAGTGCTGCGCAGGCATAAAACATATAAAAGAGGTACTGTGTATGTACAGTATGTGTAACCAATGAATAAGTAGGCCTAATACTTATTTAGTATTAGTAGTAAGAAAAGTTTTCTTATCTTAAATTTGCATTAAAATAACTCCAGAGTCCAGTTGTAATCATTTTTTTTTTCTGGTTCATGTCCATTCATAGAGTTTGAAACTAATTCTGACAGGCACAGGCTGGAAAAGAACCCAATCTAAATGAGGAATCATACATTACACTTGTACACAATTGTAAGTTTCCATTCGCACCAGGGACACATACCACTTTAATCTCCACATTCGATATTGTCTAGAGAAGGCCCACAGGACCACCAGGGGCAGCATGACACATAAATAAACACCAGACCTCAGCAGCACTTTCAAAGTACTTCTACTGAAAAGAGGTACAGTCAAGAAACAGCCACTAATTCAGTCATCTAAAAAGTCAAACTACGATTCCAACCTGTTTTTACGCACCACCAGCGCAAAGCTACCGACGTAAAGCACCCGGAAGGACATGAGGCCGAAGGGTTAACACAGCTGTGTCTCTCCTAAATAATGTATCTTCCAATTTGATCATAAGCTTCGTACTCCCGTCCTGACCAAGATCTCTGTTCAAGATTTGGAAAAAGACCTCAACTGTTCTGTGCTTGCCCACTGCTCGTGACAGACCACCAAAGTAACAGTGAAGGATGGGTCAAATCAATCAATCAAAATGCATTTGTAGAGCACAGATAGATACAAATGTAACTCAAAGTGCTTTACAATCATAAAAACACATTTGCAACGTAAATAAGAAGACAAAAATAAAAGCATAAATAGTTATGTTAAAATGTGTTTAAAAAGTAAATTTCAATTCAAAATCTTTCAATCAAAGCAACGCTAAACAGAACCGGGTCAATTGGCAGATGGGTCAAACGCAGAGATCCTTCTACCTTAGAAGTAGGCCACACCTTTCAATCATGTCAATTTGGTCATATATAATCACAAGAATGTATACATAAAAACTTAACATATGGTGCATTCATGTGAATGGGAATTGCGTACCTGATTTGTTTGCCATCATGTTATACCTTATACCTTGAAATATCAGGATTGTGAGGTCACCTTATACATGTCTTATTTTATAACAGTGTTTAACAGAGAACAACAGTGACATTTGTTGTTGTTAGCCTTCTCAGAAACATTATTTTAGAAAAGCACAATTGCCTTTTTAACTCACAATATTTGTATGTATTTATTTAACAGGACAGAGTAAAGTTAGATCATTCCCAAGGGCAAAGATGCCAGATTATAGATAAGAAAACTAATAATATCCATCTGCCGTCCTTAAACCCCAAAACGTAATGAAGTTGAGTCAGTTTAGTTTAGATTGTCTGCCATCTCCTCAAATACTGTCAGTCAGTGATCTCCACAAAGCAAATGAAGTCCAGTGTGGAAGTCAGGAAGCAGGATTTGACCGTCTTCCCATGTTTTTTTAACCAACATGGTTTTTTTTTATATATATTTTTTTATATGTATCAAACCAAGGGGAACACTTGTTTGGATAAAATACTGTCATTTTACCGTTGCTCTTACAGCATAACATTTATTCCTTATTCATTGTAATGTGAATATGTGATTTTAAACACTATGTGCATTGTTAGTTTGTATCTTCCACAAGGCCACGCACATTTTTTAATGTCTTTTATGTTATATGTACTAACACATGTCCTCTTCCTCCAGGTCACTCCCACATACTAGACTTTGATGTCCCAGCATGCATCTTAGTTCTCACGTTGTAGAATCTATGTTTATGTAAAGACAAACAGCAGAGAGAGCCGAAAAGCTTTCGCTGCGAACAAAGCGGAAGCAACAGAAACAATATTGATTGTAGCACATATAGTATTGCCTTGATTTGAATTCTAGGTCGCAGCCCACGGACTTCCTCCCAGACGCATTTTCAGTGTCGGAAATTTGCACATGTGAGAAGAGTATAAAGCACGGGGCAAAATGGAGGAGCAGAAGGAAAGGAGAGCGTTGCAGGGCATAAGCCAGACTCTACACCAGCTTCAGCGTTGAGAGTTTGATTCTCGAGAAGTTGCTGGGCACCAAAACTAATTTCCTTTTACCGACCGAAAATGTCTCGTAAGTCACAAATGTGCCCTGGGCAAACTAATGGCACGAACAGCGCCCATGTTGTAACATAGGCCTACATGTGCTCAAACAAAGCACAGTGTATCAGCTACTGGTGAACAGAAGAGCTGAAGAAACAGCGTGTCCAGAGCTGCAACTTCTATCCACCCGTAAACACATCAAGTCTCCTCCAGTGCTGGGCCTTGTGTCTCAAAGTCTGCTAGCTAAATAATATTCACATCCTGTCACAATCTGCAGTGTAAAGTTGAAGCTAAACATTGGTTGAAATATTATTCAATTTCCGTCCAAATCTTTTTAAAAGCGTAATCATAAGTGTGGAGTGATTGTCAGCGTAAAGATGCAGCCAAATGAGTCAAAGTTCACCATAATCATAATCCCCCGCCTAGATAAACCTATAGCAAAAGCATACCGTTGACACAACACAAGTCGTGCTGCCTTTAATAGTAATTGTTTTATAACAACTACAAAAGTGAAACTTAAGCACGTCACTCCATGTGAGGTGAGAATCAGCTGTGCAATGACTCCAGTCTGGTTCATTTGTGCATTTGTTTTGAGTTATAACTGAACAGAAGTCATACATGTATAGAATTGTTTAAAAAAAGGACCACCACCAGAAAAGTAACATTAAGTGCACCTTTAAATGTATTGCAATTTGGTTTTGCCATTTTCAGTGAACAAAGAGCTGTCATTCTGCTGTGATAAGTGCCTTGCTCAAGGACACAATGAAAAGCTGCAGAGGGGATCATACCACCGACCTGAGTGGCTGATTTTACACCCAAATAAACTGCAGCCTTCAATGTAGGAAACCAGTTTTGGGTGTTTTTTCTTTGAATGGATTTATATTGTTTGGATTCCACACTGTTCCTTTCTCACTATTCAACTCACAATAACAAGCAAGATATACACTTGCTTTAAAATATAAAAACAGACAATTGTACTCCTGTCGTCCTTGAAAACTCCACAAAGTGCTGATCCTGCTTTGAGTTCAGAAGTTTTATACTTATAATGTAATTGTAATATACAAAATATAACTTCTTCTGGTTTAGTCCTGATCTTGTCCCACTTGAGTCAAAGTCTGCATAATACTTCCACTAAATCTTGACAGATCTAAAAGAGAGATTTGACAAAATTGCAAATTGCACTACTTGAAACACGATCCATGTACTTACAGTAGGGGACCATTTTTGCTATGTGATCAATATATATGTACAAAGGCTCCTTTTAAAGCAGAACTAAGTATTGAACATTAATGTATGTCCCTGTGATGTTAAATGTATTTTCGGGGTGTTGGAAGTGTCCATCGTCACCCCCTGTTGTCTCTGGACAGAAAACCAGTATTGCAACATTTGCCGACATCGACCAGAAGACAACTCTACTGAGAAACCTTGGCTCTTTTTATGATTGGCAATGTGAAATGTATTTGTATGTGGTTATACTGTCTAATCATAAGGAAAGAAAAAAAAAGAAAAATATTTATCTAGTTTCTGGTCATGTATTTTCACAAGGCAGCTGCAGGGGGAGCTCTATCGCTAGAGTTACTTAGTTCTACTTTAAGGCGCTGATTTAAAAACATGGATAATACAACACCTACTGTATATTTGTAAAAGAGAGATACTTTTCTAATGAATCGACGCATAATACATCCCTGACTCTATTCGACCCCATTTAAACATACATTTCTAATTACAGTCTTAGAATCAGGAGTATGACTTCTGGGGTTAAACGCAAAGTTTTAATAAATTAAGTAAAAGAAGGCCAAGGTCAAATGGTGTTAAACAGACACAAGTTTAGGTGTGTTTCGATAAATTTTTCAGAGTAAATGTGCAAGTTGAAGTGAAGTGTTATGTGAGCAAATGTGTTATCTGAAATTTGTAAAGAGATGAGAGGTAAGTCATATTTCAGTGCGAAGAGACAGACAAGTGTGATGAAGAGAATGGTGTGATGAAAAGTTTATTGTGTTGAAAAGCCAGTGAAGCAATGAAGGGGGCGTTTGAAGGAACATTGTGGTGAGAAAGGGGAAAATATGGAGAGGCTGAGGTAGCTGATGGTTCTGCTGCTGTGATGCTGAGGTGGATGTGAAGATCCGGTTCTGGTGGATCAATCTGAATACTCAAAATGGATGACATGCCGATGAGAGGAGATGTTTTAGTTGTGTCTTGTGTCTGTCCAATGATGTCCAATCCCCCTCTTTCAGATGCCTGGCTGTTGCTGCTCTGGATGCTCCTCATCTGGCTAGATTCTCCTCACCTTGCTGGATGCTCCTCATCTGCCTGGATGAACCCACCTATACTAGATGAGCCACCCTTTATCTCTCTGTCCTGAGTGTTTCTGGCTCCACAGTCTCTAACTGCAAATGGATGCGTGTCGGTGGGAGAAGGAGCTCTCTTCCACTGTGGTTCTCCACATGGTTTCTTCTTTTTCCCACTGGGTTTGTTGCAGTCTTTCCTCACTAAGAAGGAGGGTCTAAGGACAGGGGATGCTCTGGGACAGTTATCCATTTGCTTAATTCCTGTGAACTTGGGTCAATCTGTGCTATTATTGACCAATCATTGTTTGATTTTCTAACTTTCTGCTGGTAAAATCAACAATTTTGTGCAGCCCTGCGGTGCAACTGCTGTTGTGATTGAATGTAATTTCGTTCTTCCAGAGGACTTTTAAAGGTCACCCACTTCAGTCTTCAACTACTTCAGTTGGTATTGGTTCCATTCTGGGACGTGGTTCGTGGTGGGTTTAAGGTCCAATATTCGCATGGATGGATTTGCATTAGATCTGGTTTGGTGGTCATCTGGAGTGAGGTGGGTGGCACTGTTACAATGTTAATGTTTTAGCTGATTTTGGAGTATATACTGTATGTTACAATGCTTTTTGGATCATAGTGGTTACAAAACTTTCGAGTGTTGTTGCTAAAATGGAAGGATGGTGATGGAGCGATTAATTTAAATGAATTGCTTGAAAGAATTCAACTAGGCAGGAATGAAGGAACAAGTATTTTATTATTTATGCATACGATATGCACATTTCAAGACACTCAAAACAAGTGCTTTACATTATATTATTCCAGTAGCATGCTGTGACTTTTATGGATAGGCAAACAGACTTGGGGTGTTCATCAATATTTAGTGGATAACACTATACCCCAGTCTCCCGCGCGAAGGGCAAACTGAATGTTACTTGATTTTGTGGATAATGTTAGATGATACCTGCATTAGGACAATGCATACAATTTTGCTAACTTAACTCCGGCATTGATGAATATGCACTGTCCAAATTCAAATACATTCCAAATAAAACATGGATTTTTATCATTTTGGAATTTTTGCACGTTTTGTTTAAACCTGGCTGTATGGAGTATCGTACTACGTCTAAAGCATGAAAAAAAAAAGCTCGAAAGGTATACAAAAAGGAGGAAATACTGTATACTTCTAATCTCACAGCACCCATGGCACATACAATAAACACATGCTGTCGTCTGAAGTGGATCTCATGTTTGACTTTGAGGTGTGGCTTAGATGCTCTCTCTCTCCCCCCCTCTCTCTCCCCCTCGCTATACGTGTTATAATTGCTGTCCGACCAGAGAACACACTTATCGATCGGGTGTTAGGTGAGAGGTTTCCTTTCATGTGGCGTCCAACAGCGCACAGTACCAAGGCAACTTAGCTAATAGCCTCAGTTTAGCAGCAGGTCGACCTTTTGACCAGCTTGGCTTCAGAACCGCTCGTCCCTATAATCTGCTGTCATGTTGTTCTAGAGGATCATGTACGGCGCTAATAAGATAAAAGAGAAAACAAGACAACAAGACAACCTACTGAAAGAAAGGCAGACGAGAGCGAGGTAGGTCAAAGTTACTAACTGATACACCGGCAGAATGATCAGACATGTGTTAGAAGAATTTGTGTAAGGTCCATATAGTTGTAGAGAAATGGTTGAAACCCCTGCACATCTCAAGTAGTCCTGTCACGATAATACGTTTTGAAATTCGATGTTTTGCCGACGAAAATACAGACAAAAAACTACAATATACTGTACGTGTGAGTGGTGGGATTTTTATTGCATGGTACTCCTTGAGCTTTCATAGCACGTCCTCGTCGTGAGTAAAAATAAAAGAATGTACGTGGAAGAAACTCCTCCTCTTCCTCCTATAATGAACATCCAGTCAAGAAAAAACATGGTCTGATTTAAATAAAAAACAGAATGAAACACTTTATTAGTTGGTTTATATGAGTCATACAGTACAGAGGATAAATATTTACTGTTCTGTCTATCATTTATTGATTGGGAAGTTGATAGTAGTTAGTATTACAAGCGTAAGACAAAGACATAAATCATTAAAAATGTTAATCAATTGAAAATGAGAAAATATTCAAACTCCACTCAGAAAACCCCCAGATTCGAACTCCAGACAAGTTTACTATGAGGTGAAAATTAACTTCCTGTTCAGCCATTTCTACACGATCGCACCAAACATAGCCCATTGTCTCAACATGCATCACTTTTGCCTTTTTAATCACACAAACCAAAGACACACAGAGCTGAATGTCAATAACGTGTCGTCGGGATGTGTGTGGGCAGACGGCGTCGGTGATGGCTTTCTTTCCGTTCAATTGAGTTTGGTGCCGAACAACAGAGAAATATTGCCCACATTATCTCATCACTCATCACCTCGCTTCTGCTGCTGTCATGTTGTGAAATCACCCAGAGACAAAGGTGAGGGGGGATTCTGTACACTGCAAACATTCATTATCACATACATTACAGGATATTCACTTTTATTACAATTTTTCAAAAGTTTGGATCAGGTATTTTAATTTGTTTGGTTTGATTTTTGCATTTGTGTTTGGATTGTAGTTGGTACTTTCCAGCAACATTATCTGTCCATAGAGTAAGATTTATTTTGCTTATTCAGTTGAAGTGTCACAATGAAGTGACAATTAAAATTAGGAAAAAAGATTCAAACTCATCATGTTTTTCTGTTTGGCGTTTAAATATCTGCTTTGAACTCCTAATGTTTTTATATTTTCATTTTTTATATATATTTTTTGTTTTCATTGTTTATATATATATATATATATATATATATATATATATATATATATATATATATATATATATATATATATATATATATATATATATATATATATATATATTCAAAACTTTTTAGAAATCATTATTAAATGGAACAATTAAAGTAAAAAAATCTTGAAAATATATTTTCTCTCTCTTTCTCTCTCTCAAGAGAGAAATATATTTTCTCTCTCTTCAAAACTCCAACTAAAAACAAGATTAGCATTTCAAATGTGAGCGTTATTTAAATTGCATATGACAGGTTAGTCTACACTTCTACATTTCACTAAAACATATTTTTTTTCTATTTTACCCAGTTTGATTAAATATATATATATATATATATATATATATATATATATATATATATATATATATTTATAATTTTACATGCGCAGCAGATGTGAATTCTAGAGGTAACTCCACAACTGTTACCTTGTGCATAAAACAATTTAAATTACACAATAGTTGATGATTTGACTAATAATAATGCCTGATAACACCTTTATTTTGTTAACTCATTGTTTAAACTATCAGTAAAATGTGTCTGTTGTGTGTAAATTGTTGCTGCATTTTCAATGGAATGTTTATTGATGACATAAACAAAGGGATCTCAGCACAACTTTTATTTTTCAATTATTCTCGTCAAACTGCAACTTTACTGATGCGCAACTACGATGAATATTTACCACAGGACCTATCACAACAAACGAAGTAGTAATTAGAAAAACATGAGAACCTTTCATATGCCGTTTGACTCTCCGTTTTACAGTTCAGCAGACAGGATTGGCACGACACCCCGCTCCTCTTTTCACCCCCGATCCCGATGTCTTTCTTTGGGCTTCCATTTGCTGGTGTGTCCCTGGGCTCGGGCAAAGCATCTGTCTCAATCAATAGGGCCAATAACCGCAGGCTCCAGACAGCTTGTCCGTCTGGCACTGTGTTGTCTGTGACATTCAGTGGGGCTCGGCGTCTGAAGTTACCAGGCGATGAAAGCCCCCACTCAGCAGAGGCAGCGCGACACCACCATCATTATTAAAGGCTGTGGGCCCATGCCATCTTACAAAATGCAATTATATGTCCCTCTTTCGTTCTAAGATTTGACATGGAGAGTGCACTGCGGTGGTATGTGTGTGGCGGAGAACAGCTGGGGAAAGTACAGGAGGTATCGGGTGTTTGAAGTGAAGATAAAAGTGGGAGTAATATTAAACACAAGTCAAAATAGCTATGAAAAATGTATGTTGTTGTGAGTAAATTTGACACCTATGACATTTGAATTCAAAGGTGCACTGCAAAACGTGTATGGAGAAGGTTACGCCACATGCAAATAAATAAATACGCCTGCTTACTGTGCGTGGGTTTGCATCTCCACTGGGGTCTCAGTTATAAAGCTTGGAAATGTGGAATTCTGACTAAAAGTGTAGTGCGGACAAAACAGAAACCTCCTCAAACTTGCTCACTTCTTGTCTCGCGGAGCTCAGATCGGATTTTGTGTCATCTCTGAAAACCCTTGACATTTAAAGTTCTGAGCTTTTGGACTAAAGTGCTCATTTCCACTGGAAACTTAATGTGGAAAGTCATGCAACATTGTTTTGTGTTTTGCAGATTTTATAAATAAGAGTGGCAGATACTGCAAGGGCTGTACAACTGACAAAATGTGTTTCTTTGCTTTTCCCCCATCGTTTATGGTGTTGGATTTGTTGCCTGCCTCAAATTTACTTTCAGTTTCCATTCTGTCTATCAAATAGTTTTTCCATTTTCGCTTTAATGAGCAAAAACCTTGCTACGATATAGGTGGATCTATTGGACCAGGGGTGTCACAGCTTTTTTCAGCAAGGGCCGCATTTTGAAACATACAGTATACAGAGAGGAGAGGCACAGACTACATGACTATGAAGTGAATCATTTGAAATGTTGCATTTGATGTAGTTTTGATGAGCCTCCACACCGTTAATAAGGCTTGGAACATTCTTTTTATTGTCAAAATTGTTGTTATTTATGCTCAAATAGCTGTTTTTTTCTAATTTGACCGTAAAATGTACTTTTGGTTGTTTGGGCCAATTTAGCAGGAAGGCTGAGGGCCAACAGAAATTGGTCTGAGGGCTGCATTTGGCCCCCAGGCCATCGTTCTGGCACCACTGTATTGGACACTCTCTGCTGTCCCACAACAAGGAATGCCCTTAACATGGACTACGAGGAAAGAAAGGTAATCAGTGTAACTGTATATGAGCTCAAAGACTGCAGTGTACCTATTGTTCCCAACTGCTGACTTACTTTTCTTCCTTTAGATAGCATGTACAAAGTTGATCTTAAGTAGTAGACTTTTGTTTTTTATTTTAGATTATGGCAGCACGTTCACAATTGATAATCCTATTTCTGTGGTTTTCTTTCCTTCTCTCTCTCTTTCTCTCGCTCCTTTTTTTTTAATGGTATAGCGTAAAACACATACTTTGAAGACGTACAACTACAGTAGACTGTCATTAAAAGTAACACAACAATGACATGTTTTGAGCTCTTACAGAAGTAAATCTCATAGATCACCATTGACACTGCCAAAATTCCAAATGGTGGGATGTCATGTGCAAACCCCCCATAGTTTTAATGCCATAACAAATATTACAGGGAAAGCAATGGCATCTCCATGGAGAAGCAGGTGGTACGCACAAAACATTATGCAGTGCACCTTTAAAAATAGCCTGTGTGGACTTGGCCCAGTGTCCAATCCACTTCAAAATAGTGCCATTTCTCAATCCTGTAATGACAAATTCATATTATTATTATTTTTTTCATTTATTCTTGCCGCTCACCTATCTCACAAATTATTTCACGGCAATTAAACATGGCATCGTTTCCCCCAAAACCAGCCACTGGATTAAATTACTCGGTGAAGTGTATGTGTGATTAAACAAAACGTTGTAGGGAAGAGCTTGTCAGAACATACAGAGACAAGCATGGAAAAGACATACGCCAACTTCAGGTGGCCACAAGATCCATCAGGACGACAGGATGGAAGATGTCGAGGCGCAGAAAGGAAGTGAGCGCAGTGATGATAAATGCCTCCATACTGGCTTTTTCTGGCTCATTGCGGCTCTCCCAGCTCCGGCTAATGCTACGCTTGCGCAGGTGTGTGTGGTGAATGAGCGGGGTAGTATTGGGGATACGTCTTCTCGATCCGTTCAGGTGGAGTAAATGATTTTTCCTGGTAATCTGAAGAAAAAAAACTAGAAGGGCCAGGACAGGTGGCACCACTAAACTGTGACTTGATGCAGTCCAGTAGAGTTGATGAGGCCTGGACTTGGACAGAGAAGAGAGAGGCAGAGACTTTAACGGCACCAGAGAACTACGGGTTGTTAAGTCTATTAATGTTGCATTTGGGATCATGATGTTTCAAACCTGTGAGAGGATTTCTTATCACAAAATTAACTTATTTGATAAACAGGTTAATCAAATAATGTGTTTGAATGTTGTGTTTCCCCCCCAAGAGTATTGTAAAAGCAGCAATTTGTGAGAAAATGCATCTAAAAAAAATTCTAAAGCTGTGCACTCGCTTGAAAATGAATGCATGGGAATATAAAGGGTTTGTGAGAGCTAAAAAGCTCTCACAAAAAGTTCTCCAGCTGAACTCAGACAAGACTGAAATCATCGTCTTTGGCCCACAGAAACAAAGAGAAAGTGTTAACAGTCACCTCCAGAGTCTCACTCTAAAACCTACAAATCAAGTTAGAAATCTGGGGGTAATAATGGACTCAGACTTACATAATAACATCAGCAGCCTTTTACCATCTAAAAAACATTGCCAAAATTAAGTATAGTGTCTAAACCAGACTTGGAGAGACTTATCCATGCGTTTGTCTCTAGTAGATTAGACTACTGTAACGGCCTGCTCACTGGCCTCTCCAAACGAGCTGTAAAACAGCTGCAGTACATCCAGAACGCTGCTGCTCGGGTGCTGACTAGAACCAGGAAATACGATCACATTAGTCCTGTGCTCAGGTCTCTGCACTGGCTCCCTGTGGCTCAGAGAATAGACTTCAAAGCAGCTCTGCTTGTACAAAATACATCTCGGACATGTTAGTGCCATATGAACCATCTCGGACTCTGCCTAAAAACAAGATAGAATTTAAAAGGGGGAAGGTTTTTATATCGAACCGTTATTGACATAAAAACCTTCTTCCTTTCATGATTTGAAAACACGGTACAGCATAATCACACCTGATCAATTATTAGGATAATCTTCAACTGATTTAGTAATCAAAACATCAATACCCATGCCATGGGCCGAGAGAAGGTTGTATGGCTCAGACAAAGCTAGAATTACGCCCAAATGATGAAAAAACTATTTTAACTGCAAGTATACTCGATGTTCTCAAACGGCACTTCTTAAGCTTTATCCTGGTCAAATTTGGTTAAAAATCTCACTGCATTTGCCAATCAAACAACTCATTGACTAATCAAAAATAAAAATCACTACAACAATCAAATAGCAAAATAATTGTTAGTTACAGCCCTATATGAACCTCTTTTCTTGTCTTGGTGCCCTCTTTGTAATTATTATTATTTATATATTTTTGCCAAATAAATAAATTAATAAATGCATGCAAACTGCTATAGTCTGCTTGCCTATATTATTTAAATGCCATATTTTCTTCTATGTTCTGATCTTCTTCTATACAGTGTATGGTTGTAGTTTTGCAAATATATGTTGTGTGGACTGAAGCTGTTTGTCCCCGGAGTGCACTGGAATCTAAATAGCCTCAATCAGCTTTATACAAACAGCCTGTCTCTACGAGCAACGGGGTGTGTCCAAGACTTCTCCTTTTAACTCTTGCTCATCTATTTCCTGTAGGAGCATTTGCATCGGTTCATCGACCAATCATGCGCCATCAAGCTCTCCCCAGACTTCCTCCGCTCATCCTTAAAGATAGACTAGTGCTTTCCATTTCTAGTCGGGCATGACTGGGGATGCTCCGAACGCCCCCGCAACTGAAGATGAATAAGAGATTCAAAGGGGGCCATCTCTTTACAGAAATTTTAATAATGCCATTATATTCGTGGACACAGCTCATATATTCTTGATTGAGCATTGACTTTTAAGAAGACATCAGGGAGTGCGAGCGTTAAAGCTGACGAAACAGAATACATCACGGCGGCCTCGGAGGTCCACTAATAAAATGTTAACGCTCGTGTGATCCCCTGATAGCAGTCAAGCTGTACATTACTCCATTGTGAGCGCATGGTTAGCTTATTACCGGAGAGATACGGGCCTTAAAGGGGAAGGCGGCGTGTCTACTGTCAGCAGGGGAGCGAGCTGGCGTGTTCGACAAAGCTGTACACAGCAAAACGTCCAGTTCAGAAGTGCTGATGTATCATACTGGAGCCATTGCGCTTTCAGGACGTCGACTAGAATCTCATGTTGAAATAAATGACAGCAAATGGACTACAAGGCAAGTTGAAGTCACAATTTGACACCTATTTTATGAACAAGCGAAATCTATATTGTCTACGAAGGGATTTTAACGGCGGTTGGCAGCCAGCTGAAAATGTGCATTTACCGGCACCTACTGTAGTTATACGTCCAACTTCTTCTTCATGGGTGTTTTATGGCAGTTGGTATTCATAAAGTGTTACATTACCGCCACCTACTGAAGTTGTACGTCTTCTATTCTTATTTTTATTGTATAGTAATTTTAAATTGTTTCCTAATGCATGCCCTTTTTTGATTGAATATATGTTGTTTTATTATTACTCAGTGTTTTATGTTGCACCTTAAGGCCGAGACTATTATTACTCAGTGTTTTATGTTGCACCTTAAGGCCGAGACAAGTTCCTATGTTTTTGAATTTTGTTCATTGACAATGGCAATAAACTCTTTCTGATTCTGATTCTGATTCTGATTCAAAGTATGCTTTACGCTATACCGTAAAAAAGAAAAGAGAGTAAAGCCGAGTTCACACCGCTGCAGCAAAGTGTCCAGTTTACATTCAAGGTCTATGTGGACATGCGACCTGCGAATCCAGCGTTTTTGTGGCACGTTTTGAGTGTTTATGCGGTGCAAATCCTGCATTCGGCCGCTTTGGCCGCTCTGGCCGACGCAGAAAAGTTGGACAAAGCTGAACTTTTTTGCTGCAGACGCGGCGCAGCAACCAATCAGATATTACGCTCCAGTGACTTACCTAGGCACTACCCGGAAGACAGTGAAATACCTACGCACTACCCGGAAGAAGGACCAAAGCAAACCCCGGACCTAGAGAAAAATCAGCCAGACGCAGCTCTTGGAGCAAATAATGATATTCACTAAACTCCGCTCACCTCTGAAGTATCTGCGGGACTCGGACAAGCCGCCGAGACGATCGCCTCGGTTTTTTGACTTAGTAAACACACCAAAGCCTTTCTCTTAACCTGAACTGCCATAGGACACAACTCCTCCACTGCACACCACCTAATATAAAGGCACACTATGTAAATTTTTCTTTTCTAACATTTTCTAGAGGGGGGGGGGGCTCCATACAAATGTCATAGCTTTACATGGAATTCTCTATGGCATCAATTCAATTACAGGTGTTTTTTGTGCTAAACACACATATTCAAACTATAAACCATTTCACATTTAGAATTTACAGATAGAAGAATTAGCACCTTGAAATCATGCATATTCTCAGTGTTATGACAAAAACATATTCCAGATTTTAAATGCACCTAAAATAATTTTCTCTTCGTTGCCATCTTTCTGAACTAAGATATTTTAAAGGAATATCACACATTTACTGTCGATGAATCCACTTCTCCACAGTCTGCACATCAAAACCCTGTTGCTCAACATTGCATCAGAAAATCTAATCTACAGTTGAAGAATAATGTGATCTGCCATTATATTCACAACTATCTGCCACAAGAACTCACTACGCTCTCCTCCAGGTCGAGAAATTCTATACAGTATGATTCCCGTGTTGCAATCATACTAAAGATTAAGTAAGGCGTTTCGAAAGTTACACACCCGTTTCAATAAGGACAATTTAGTTTTTCGTTCAAGTTGTAAGGTGACTCCAAGGTTTCCTCCTCCGTGGCTCCTTATTCCCAGGCCCACCCGTGTAATCAGACTGCCAGTTTTGATTAGCAAACACACCAATCACGAGGCCCCTGGGTCAGGCGGATGAAGCCCTGCGGGGGGAGTGCTATCCAATCAGCCCCTCTCTTCGGGGTCTATGCCGAACAACAGTGCATGTGTGAGGCCATCCAGAAATAACCCAGAAAGTAAATCCAACAAAAGATGTAAGACGGAAGATTAAGTTTCAAAAGTTTGTTGTGAATTTGAGCGCTGGGTTCCCTTGGTTGTTCGCACTTCCTCCGTGTTCGCAGTGGGAGAAGAGGCTGACAGATTGGGTTGGGACTGGTGCATGGGGGTGGATGATGGCACAAACCCCTGATTGCGGGATTACGGTGCAGAGTTTTATGGCGTTGCCAATTTTTTTGACATAAGGAGTTTAGTCATCGCAAGAGGCTCCTTTGTTCCGATGTCATGCTGTTTTAAGATTTCACAATCCAAGAAGGAACATTAACCTTGACAGCCACAATGATTTTTATATTCTTTATGCATAATTCTTACAGACGGAAGAGAGATCGTACAAAAACAGCTGAAAACCGAAAACTGTTGAAAAGTAGTCCAATGAGGTTCATTTGGTCTGCTGCTGATGATTTATTCAAACTTCTTCTTTTTCCAGAGCAGTCTTTTGTTTTGTTTACCAGACAGTTTTGACCGCAAGAAAAGTGGTAGAGAAGGAAGCCGACTATTTGAAAGTGGGCTCATTGAAGCATCATAACTGCCGCACTCTCGCTCCTGCAGCTCGGAACAGATGATTGACGCCTGCTTCTGTAGCAACGCGTTCATTCAGACAGGTTAACATGGAGCGCTGAGTGGAGGAGTGGTGCGCCCTGGACCTCACGAGCAAGTACTGTCTTTATTTCTGTTCTTTTATCACGCATGCGCATGCATAATGTCCTGTGTAGTTATAGCCTTTGAGTCCGAAAAGGTGAAACAGGATCATGTTACGACACTGTGTGTCTTCAAACAACGACTTCTATTGTCAAAGTACAGCATCTTGAAGCCCTTTCAAAATAAGTAAATGTCGATATCCTGGCTGCTGAAAGAGTTTTATTGTGAAAAGGCCGGAGAGCGACAGAGCATTAAAGTATGTATGTTGAGTATGTTGACATGAGAAGAAGCTAAAACACAGGGTTCACCTCCGATTAAGATTCTTTCTCATCTGATGTTAAATTTAAACTAAAATTGATTAAACAAAAGTAAAAGTAAGTAAAAAGTAAAGTAAAAGTAAAAAAATAGATTATGAGGAAGACATTATGGGAAAAAGGCTGCAGTCTTCTGCAGACAAAATGAAATATCAGCAAAATAGAAAAAAAGAATAATAAAAAAGCAGCAGAATGCAGGGATTTACTTTGGAGGGAAAAAAACAAAGTAAAAACTTTCGAAACACCTTAAAAATACTAAACTAACAACATTTTCTTTAATCTGCTTCTCTATCTCATTGTTGCCAATCGAGGCAACTGCTGTTCTGATTTTGGGCGTTACAAAAATAAGACATAACACTATGAATGAATGAGCCATTCAATTCAATCTATTTTTGTAATGCCCAAAATCACAACATCAGCAGCCTCGATGGGCGACAATGAAATAAAGGAGCAGATTAAACTATGTTCACAGAATAACTTAGACCCTCCTTCTGCGAGGAAAACCCACAAAAAACCCAGGGGAAAAAAATAGAAACCTCGGGGAGAACCACAGTGAAGGAGAGATCCTACTCCCACCAAGGGACATGTCGCAGATGTTCATTTGCAGATGAGGAGCCATTCATCTACTGTAGAGCAGAGAACGGTCCTCCAGGCAGTTGAGGAGCATCCTGGTCTCTAAAAGTGTAATGTAAAAACTGCAAGATGGCAATTGAATGTATGACAAGAAAAGGTGTTCATGTGACATGCGTCTATGATGGCTCACTCAGAGGCATGAACCTTTAAAAGAGGCACTCGAAGCCAAAAGGTTTGCCGAACGCTGGTCTATATCAAAGAATGAACAGGCATAAAAACCCATTTGAAAATGTATGAAAGAAGTGAGTAGAATGTGTGTTATTGGCACCAAAACTAGTGGTAGAGGCTGTCGATTCAAGTAAAAAGTAGTTTTACTCTATGGCCAGTAATAGTGGCAATAAAAGACAGAGGATTGTGAAGAACTGTGAAGAATTTCTATTACAATTTAGTCTGTTAAGCCGGCAGTCACTAACCTTAGACCATAAAACAGAAATATAAGATTTTCCTCTAGGCCCGGTGGCTGGAGACCCCTGTGTTAATCTATATTCAAATCCCTCGAAGTTTGGATTTGACAAAAGAGCTACATTCAGTCAGCATTCTGTTTCATTCCTGCAAGTCTAGACTCAACAAAGATGGCATTTATATTTTGAACAAAACTGCTGCAAGTCCATTTCAGTTGTACTTAAAGGTGAACCGTGTAACATTTTTTGTATTGAGTCCGTCACACAGTATGGCATCATTGAACTCATCTATATTGCATTTGCTGATTTTAAGAGCTGCTCTCATTTCTAAAATAATACCTAGAAAAACATGCATTCTTATTGTGAGTGAGCTCGCTTTTCCACAGATCTGACCTGTAACTTGGCTGCCCGTCTCAATGGAGGTGAATGCTAGACTGTGGAACATTCCAGGCATAGCAATAACATATCCATGAAAAGCAGAAAAGTTGTAACGCACCTTTTAAAAATATGCTCAAAGTTGGGGCTACCTATACTTTAACGAGACAAATCTGTTTACAAATACTTTCATCTCCAAGACTCCAAACTGAAAGTGGACGTGGGCATCCTTAACATCCAGTATGGTAACTGTGCATTTAATGGAAGGAGCGGAGCAGGACCCGAAGCGCAGTGGATGTCTCGCCTCTGTAATTTTAGCTCACACTATCTCAGTCTCACCTTGACTTTACAAAGTGTTGCCCTTCTGCTGACACGCTCATTTAAAACACTCGCACTTAGGGCTTGTTTACTCCACCAGCGCTGCAGCAAATGGGTAAAAAGTAGTTCTGCTGACTTTTAGAGAGAGAGAGAGAGAAACAACAATTCTCAACCACTCTGAAAGCTTAAAACAGTGGTCATTTAAGTTGTTTATCACTGTTTTAAAACATATAGAGGGAGGAAATAGGTCCAAAAATGTATAATATTTGTTTAGGAGAAATGTCGAGTATCATATGATATTTAAATCGATTTTTAAAATTCAAATGGATATTTACAGCAGTATATATCGTGAATAATAACACAGAGTAATCACAAGAAAATGATAGTTTTAAGAAATAGCATTTATTAATATAAACTGGAAAATTTTATCTACAAAATGTTTGTGTTGATGTTGTTTATAAAGTGTAACAAAGTCGACAGATGAAATCGTTCATCAGCAACAGGGTTCCAATACGGACAGTTCCAATACGGACAGTTCCAATACGGACAGTTCCAACACGGACAGTTCCAATACAGACAGACATTTGCATTTGGCCCATCTTCAGGAACATGTCAAGCATCTTCTCCACTTCCTTGTTATTGGTGTTTACAGATGTTTGCAAGCTGTACTCAGTTGTGTTTCTTGTCAAAGCATCAATCACGTCTTGCCTTACACATTTGGATGTGCTCCAGTGGGATGAGGACATCTTGCTTGGCATGAGACATAGCTAGCATCTTGCATTTGTTCAATTAAATGGATTTTTGTGCATAAAATGTACATATTGCATCTTAAAAACTGCATTTAACCTGACATAGCAGCAAATCCTTTAAATAATCCCTCTATGTCTAAAATTTGACATTACATCCATTTTATCAAATGTAAATATTTTTTTTTAATCCATCAAGTGTCAAACAATTCCTATACATTTTTTATCAAAGCATAAATACATATTTTGGCTTTCTGCTCTTGACTTTACATCCTCTCATAAGTTCAAATAAAGCTGCCTTCAGAAAGAACATAGAGTATTTGTTGTGCCAAGTCCATATTTTTGCTCCACAAAGTGATGGATTGACCTTTACTTGGCCCTGACAAAACTCATTTAGAGAAAAGCCCGTCCATGATTCACACAGTGTCATGCAACATAACACGGCGCACTGGTACTGGGCCAGCGCTGGCACAGGAGCTGCTGTGGGCTGACATCCTGACAGGGAGAGAGCCACTTCACCACAAAATATTTTACTGCAAAGAAAATGGGAACAAATGCAAATGCAGGAGCAGGGTTTAGAGTGAAGACAATCCATCTGCAACTTTTAGTTAAACTGTCAGGCTCAATAATAGTCACTGGGTCTTCTGTGCAGAGAGATTTAGCAGAGAATATGAAGAATGCAGCCAACAGAAAATGATCTTTTTATAGTTGTACAAACAATGGCCCAAACTCCCAATTTGAGAAATGTGAAGTAAAAAAAAGAAAAGTGTTGCATATTATCTCAATCAACCATCAATTTGAAACTATTTTAAATTGTTGGTTGGTCAATTTTGTATACAGCCCCAAGTTTCTTTATTTACCGTAGACATATTTATTTATCATTTGTACTGTTATTAGCCTTTATATATATTTTGTGAACCTTTGCTTTAGTATTTCATGGTTTACACTTAAAATAATGCGTATGTTTAGCACACCTTCTACTGGCAGAAATGGGAATGGACCATGGAAAGAATAAACAAGTCATTTAAGCAAAGTGACAGTCATGCTAAATTACTTTGAAATGCTTAGAACGGAGATGCTTTATGGTCTATAAAACCTGCGCAGGAGACTTCTGGATTTCTCCTCGTTAGATCTGGAGCAACTTGAAACTGAGTGATTTCTGAGGCTCAGAGAAAGCATAAACAGGATTAATGAAACATAGGGGAATGACGCTAAAGCTAAAGAGTTGACATCGGAAAATCAACAGGCATTAAATCTGTATCAGTGAACAAAAGTGAGCCCGTTCCAAGAGCATTAATCCATAATTTTTTATATATTTTTTGACGCCATGTAGAGTAAATATGCAGTTTTTCTTGTTTGGAATGACTGTAAAATCACCACATCTCTACCTTAACAACAGTACCTCACAGGATTAAAGCAAAAATATAAATCAAATCAACTATCTATTTAATGAATCTGTCAATTTGAGACCTGGACTGCTAAAGAGAGTAAATACAAAAATAATATGTTGATCTAGCTAATGTATCTTAACATAAAGGGTCAGCTAAATTGCAGCAATAATTAAATAGATGAACAAAGAAGGATTTTGGCCTTTGTTTTGCTCTGACTCATGCCTTGTGAGGAGCAGAATATTGCTTTTCCAACGTGTCAGTCTTGTACCCGTCTCGGCAAACGCTGCACATCCCACTGTGTTCCTCTTGTCTCTGGCAATATCCAACTTTGTATCCGAGTTACGAAGCAGTCTAAACTTTTATTTGATGGAGGCTGTAGTGCGATAGAGACTATGCGCTCACCCTGGCTCAGATAATGATCAGCTGGCTCTAAAAGCTCCCCTCTGGATCTTCTCTAATCGCACAGGAAGACTTCTATCAACTATAAAATCTTAATAGCTATAAAAATCATGTGTGACCTTCAGGGAGACTATCGCTCGGGAGGAGATCGGCTGCTGTTTGTGCGCCATGCATTATTGAACTAAACAAAAATAGCCTGAGCATGCATTATTACTGTAATATAAGAAATAAAATATTCACTAATTAACTCTACAATTTGAAAGTGACAGTGTTGCATATTATGTCATCACTTTGTACAGGTTACTATTGAAGGAATTGTATTTATTTAAATTTTTTCCCCACCCGTTTACTTTACCATTTTCTACATATGAATGAAATAGCTGAGACTGGAAATTTGAGTTCTTATCCTCACGTACCTTTAAAACCAGGTAGAAAGCATCCAAATCTGCCTCAGTAATGTGCAATTGTTTTTCACAACCTGCTTAATTGTGTTAATTCAATGTTGTCTGTTTGTTTGTAATTGTGTTAAACTTTGAGTAAGTGCAAATGAGAATTGCAAAAAAACAGTTACGACTTTTTGATGTGCAGGGAGACTAAACAAGATACAAAAGATTGCAGAAATCCAAATAAGAACGTCCAAAACTTGACCTTCTTTGGCCATGCTTTGTTTACACCACAAATAAGATGTGTTTTTCTGAAAAAGCTGTCTTCTTGCTGCTTCTTTGCCAACAGATTCTGTTTTGTTTTTTGCAAGATAAATTTCAAAAGCTTTCGTATGATCAAACAAGAATAGCTCTGGCCTGTCCGTTAATTTTAAAACTTCACAATACTTCCAGAACATTCAGAAATCCCAGTATGCATGTAAGTACGGCTGCTATGAGGTCGGTATGAACAAAAATAGTTGTTTTCCATCATCAGCTTTCCGCGGCTGGTTCGGGCTCATCACTGCAGCGACAAACAAGGCCAGAAATGTCTCCTAATCAACATGGCCTTTACGTACCCCGGCATTAAAGGGCAGAGTGAACTAGGGCACCCTGGACAGTGACAACGACTTAATTTAAAAGATTTGTGTTCGTGCCAAACCGCCTGAGACAAGCTATGCATCTCGTCCATTTGTGTTGTGGGCCATAGCGCACAGCAAAAAAAAAAAAGTTTCTATTTTTTAACTTTGCTTATTTATCTATTTTTAGAATTCCAAGAAGCATTCATTGGAAAAGTGGAAATTCCACTGCTGCGATGCTCAGTTTAGAGTTAGAATTGAAGATTGCACATCATTAAAGAGACATTATGGTCCTTTTTTTCACTGATAACAGGTCTAACAACACAATTGAGAGTAGTGCACAACAATAATTATAAAACACAGCAATATACAAAGATGTAGGAACTCTCTGTACACTGAGAGTACACTCTGAAGGGGCAGTGTATTGAAAAAATAAAAATAAAATAATAAAACCAGTCAGAAATACCTTGAAACAAATAAAACAAAACTAAGGACCAAACAAAACAAATCTCATCAAATTGACACACATCAAGATTATGTGTTCAAGAGATTTCTGCCTCAGAGATTTCCTGTTTTCGCAAGCGTTAGTAAAAGGTTGTCAGGGAAATCAGCTAAAACGCTCTGAGAGAAACAGTCTCCCAGACACAATCAATGGTCATGTATTTGGCGTCGTAAAGAAAATCGGTGTGTGCTGACATTTCCTTTTCGGCTGTTAGAGGCCAATAAAACATTGATCAAGTTATGAAATTGTGTTCTCCAACTTGCTATGAGATGGCATTTGAGGACACGTGGAACGCAAGTCAGAGTCACTTGACGCTGCTTCCGGGCCACAAAGAGACCGGAGGTACCTAGCCCCCAAAAGGCTTGTGAACACGGCCCATTGACTTCAATCTTGCTCCCCTGTGGCTTGTCAAAATCATGTTCTTCAGAAATTATTACTACTTATATCTGTAAAACAAGACATTTTTAATCCCAGTTTAAAACATGGAAAGCATGAAACCGTGAAGAACTAGTGCTTTTTAAACGTTTTGCAGTGGTCCAAATGTTTTGCTCATGTATTGTACGGCCTTCTGAGCATGCTAAGTATTCACCGTGATGAGTTTAAGCTCTTTTCACAAAATTGGAGACCAGAGCAGAGTTTACGTCACGGTAAAAATAACAAACCTTCGCATGCTCACATTTATACAAAAAATACATCTAGTTTCTATGCCCCACGGAACATATAACCATGAGAAAATAATTCCAAAATGTTGCCATGATAATCACTAAGAACCACAAGAGGATACTTTTATACTTACTGGTTTGTATTTGGAGGCAAGACCGCTGGAATGCCAGGTGTAGTGATCACTGTTGTTGTGCCCTTGAGCAAGACACTTCACCCACTTTGCCTCCAGAGTCCGAGTACGCTGGAGTGAGAGTGAATGAATGTTGGACAACGGATGGCTACATACAGTACGTCGAGTTTCCAGTGCTCATCAACATGCACCGTCTCCACCAAATGAACTAATAAATAATAATAATGAGAAATCAATATGTGCCTTTCTTTTTATCCAGGCTTGTGAATGGCACGGACTACCATCAATGCACATTCTAGTTGTCATTCATTCCCACCAGTCAAGAAGTATTTTAACCCCCACGCGTGTCAATAAGTCGGCTCTCTTCTCTCATGAATAAATAAACAAAGCTTGAGCAGCGAACACGGGCCGGGCTGAAGTTGTTACGAGCCGCCTTATGACTTCCAGGGGGAAATTAGCTGGGCTTTGATGGATGGCGGTCGGCAGTGAGGTGGTGAGTTATTGCATGGAAACATAAAGGAGTGGTCGCTCTCAATGGGGCATATGGTACGTACTACTGTATCAATCACAAGTTCGTATGAACACAATCAGAAAAGTGTCACCGCACGCTGTTGGTTACCCTTGACGATTAATGACTGCGCCAGGCCGTGCATTCAAAAGGTTACAAGCCCGCCTCATAAATTTGGAGTCCAAAATTATGAAACATGTAATATCACCTGTGAAAAATAGTCTCAGAATAGCCCCCAACAGACATGAGCGTAATTGGACGTGTGTGGCTGGTGAAAACACAAACGCACAAATGCCATCTCGAGCTCATAGCGACAAAAAGCAACTCAAAAATGTATTGTTTTGAACAGATGTATGGATCTATGTGAAAAGTATGAATTCACATTGGGTTGTACCTGTGAAGAAATATGTGAAAGTAACACCTGATTATTGCATTGTATTTCTTAAAACTTTATTTAACCTGAAAGCAGCAAGTATTGGTGTATTTGTGTAAAAAAAAAAAAAAAAAAAAAAAACTGTAAAAAAAAAAAAAAAAAAAACTGTATTTATTTTAATGGATTGTAGGTTTTAATTGTTATATTTGCAATTTAAAAGGCCCCCGGGAAGAGTAGCTGATGCAGTACGTTGCCGATACAATAATGAATGCGCATTTCATGAATGCAGTTCATACATTATATTCATTCATGGCAAATACCTAGAGGAATATCATAACGAAAGAAAATGTATTTCTGTGGACTGGACAAAAGTTTGAAGAGTGAATACTTTTTTCCACTCATCCAAGTAGCTTTTTCAGTTCATCTGACAGAAATCTGGGAAGGAGGGTAGCCAGATTTTCAGAGCGCCCCCCTAGCAACCAAGTTTGAAAGAAAAAAAAAAAAGCCCAAAAACAAGCGACTCCAGCCCTATAAAGAGAAGTTAATAAAATAAGCAACTAATTAAACATTGTGTTTCCTGTGTTTTGAATGGCATATTTCACATAATTTAAAACATTAGTTCTGTGTTATTTCAGTCATTGTGAAACAGACCTGAAAAATGACTAAAAACATAGTCACTGTAAAGAAGAGAACTTACTCAGTCACTGACCTAAATATGTGTCTGCAGAGAGGAGCTAACTACACTGAAGCTAACAAACCCGAGTTGTTTCCAATCAGGAGTTTCTGTTTTAAGTTTAGTCCATTACACTTCTAAGGCGTGAACTGTCACCTTTCGCATCATCGTTCATGCTCCAAACACGTCCCAAAATATGACTCAAGGGGCAATTTACATCTTAACATATTTTACCGGACATCACTAATTGCTGGTGGCACCGATGACATCACAACTTTCAGACTAATAATATTCAATAGACATATTAAAGCTGCTGAAATGGATGTTGTTAAAAAGCAGGCTTTTCTTTGCGATACCGTGAGTCCTTGGGTCACTAAGTCACTAAGAGAAATCATCAACATTTGTAATTTGACCTTTTAGATATCTCATGGCAAAAAGCAGTGTAATCGATAGGAAAAAACCGGCCCTGAAAACCCCCAAGAACACATACTATTTGAAACAACATAACATTGAAATAGTTTTCTTTTTTTTTTTATTATTTCATGATTTATCAGGTTGAATGCATCACTGAAATCTAACATTACTGCATCCACTTTGTTTGCACACATCTCTCTGCTTTTAGTGAAAACAAAGGTCTTCATCGAGAGAGGACACAGAATTCAACACATAGTAGAATATATTTTTCTCTGTATGATTCCACTGCATGATCCACTGCAGATTCTTGCACGTTTGGACGAAAAAAACGGTTTCATCTCGTCAACTTTTGCAGGCAAATGCCACGGCCACAAAACAATAGTACGCCTCGGATTTTGATCGAGAACCGGACGGCGAGCAGCAGCACGCAACCGATAAATCACAACACAACTGATCAATCACGGCACAAAAGCCTGATCACAGAGGCCGCAGAAGTGTTTCATATCATCAGAGTAAAAGAGAATGCGAGAAGATGGTGAACGTTTCTTTTAGTATATTTTAAAACAACAACGCTAAACTTTGGTCTCCACGCGGCTGTTTTCAGAAAGATGTCCTTACTTACAGTCCAACAACATGTTTAAGACTATACAATAGCCTTAAACATGTTAACATAACTGAAAAAGACATAATATAGTCTCCAACTGAATTATTGTACAAGCAGACAATTCTGTTTGAGTCTTTATTAAAAATAAAAGTGTGTGCCACAGGTGGTTGAGTGGATAGCAGCGGGGCAGGTATGAATCTGGCTCTCAACAGTAAAAAAGTCCTTGAATTAAAAAAAAAAAATCATATCATTATTTTTGTGACGTTTATGTGGAAAAACTGCCAAACAAAGACTATAACTGTGCAGTTTATAAGCTGTTATAAAGAGAAAATATCACATAAAAATCACTTGTTTTTGCATTTGTTTTAATTGATCTGTTCCAATGCAATCTTTTCCATAATTTCATAGGAAGTACACTAATTGGTCTGCTATATCAAGCAAACAAAATTTGAATCAAAATGTCAAATAGTTCCTGTGGTTAAGTGTTCTTATTCTTTAGTTCTTCCATTAATTGCTCGCTCTAATTAGGTGAGTCAGGTCCAAAGTTGCAAAGATCAACAATTCAACAATCTCTGAATCATATTCAGATGTGTTTAAAAGGATAATTAGTTATGGACGGTAGAGCAGCTAAGAACTATTTATGCAGACTTATGCAAAATGTACAGGAAAATATTTTAAATACTTGCACAACGCACATTTGACAGCTATTTGTACTCACATAATTTCCCCCCTTAAACACATAACAAAAAAATATATATATATATATATATATATATATATATATAAATATATATATATATATATATATATATATATATATATATATATATATATATATATATATATATATATATATATATATATATATATATATATATATAAATCCATGAACTATTTTTTACACAGTTTGCAGCTTAATAAATAATGAATACATTTGTTTGCACACTTGAGAATTTGACGGGGGCGTTTACGTGATGTTTTAACTTGACAATAATTAGTGCTTGCGATGCACAAATCTCTGCAGCGTCTCCAACTGAAGGCAACAGTTGCAAACCCCCAGTAGCTTTATCAACTGCCATTATCAGCGCATTTACCCCGGGCCTTTAAAAATATGAGCATAATAACAACAAATTGCCCCGAGACCTCAAGGCAATATACAAAACGTAGCCCAAACACTTGTTCCCAATTGTGAAATAATGAGCGTGGCGCAGTGGTGGGATGTGAGTGAATCTGGGCCTATATATGTGGCTTTGTTAGTCTCTTGGAAGTCAAACATATCTCCAGGACCTCAGCTATTACCTCTGTTCAGTGGCATGTAATTTATATGGCAGTCCCTGGGGAAATTAATTTTGCTGGTGACAACTCACAAGATCAACAAATCTGGAAGCGATTCAGGCCATTCCTCTGCAAAAAAAGGAATAGTATAATTACAGGCTGTGAACTTCCAAAGAGCCCACAGAGAGAGTTTTTGCAAAACTATTTTTGTCAGTTTAGTTAAGGGTGCAGCGCTTGCCACCATTGGATTTCGATCTTAAAAAGTGCCCCCAGTAAATCATATCTCACCAAACTCTGTTAGCCCCTTTGTAGCAAATAGGGTTGCATTGGTGCAGACACGGTGCATTTACTATCATAAATAAAATACAGCGAATAAGATAACCAATCAAAATGGACCAATGAAATCATCAAGTAAATGATTGTGTACCAACTGTATTAGAGTATCGAGCGAGCCTGTCCTTCTTGTGGCCTCACAAGTGAATCTTTAGCGCGTTCATATTTTTATAGAAATCAGGACTATGTTGCCAAGTTAAGACATAAACTACTTGAGTAAGAGTTCATAAGAAATGTTCTAACAACAGTGTGATTAATAGTTTTGTATATTTTAGTTATTCAGTCGATTAATCTCTCGATGGTGTCAACCACACATTTTAATGGGATTATAAAGACGTATTTGCACAACAGTAGAAAAAGACACCATGGAGGGAGTTAGCTAGAGTTTCGGGAGTGACTGGAAAATTAATGATTAAATCTGGCCATTTTTTATTTGTTCTCTATAAATATAGTTGTTTTAGACAGAAGTGCATAACTTTTACCCCTGTCGCATGGCATGCTCACTAGCCAATTAATAGAGGCACAGGGCATGTCTTTTGACCAAGAATTTCTTGACTCCACTTCAACTCCTGTGATCAATGTACTGTAGCAACACTGCCGCAGTTAATAAAGTTGTTCCTCTGCTCTTGTGTTAACTCATCCATGGATATTTTCTTCCCAAAAAGAATGTTGGATTTATGACCTTTGAATAATACTGTATAAAATTGGACCAATGTCTCTCTCAATCTCTGCTTCAAGGTCCACGATACAATACCCCATCCTGATACTCATTATGAAACGCATTATTATGAAACAGCAGATTTAGCATTAATGCACCAGTCAGCAGGTTAATAAGTGAATAAGTATGTGACTTAAAATGAATTCATGTTTAATGCTGTATCGTTACGCTTATTACAAAGACATCTTTCACAACATTAATATTACTACTATCTATCTACCCACATATTATCGAACACATTTTCCATGTTAAACCATTATTGATTGTCTCCTTTCTCAAACCGCACATGGCTGTAGAAGTCACTTGAGGAGAGGGTTGGCTTGATCCAACCGTCAGCGCTTCTGCAAAAAATCATTTTCGTTTTGCCTGCTAAATCTGTGAAGAGAAGCACAGAGGGAGAGAAACGAGAGCGGGAATGAGAAAGTGGGAACATGCCATTATAAGACTGAGGCTGCGATTATACCCAGTCACTTCTCTGAGCCAGGCGAACTCTGATGGACTTTGGAGCACACTGATATGCACACGGCGTCGGCCAGCAGATGAGCAGCCGAAAGCTCTGTCCTGCCAGTACGTCGCCTTGCATCCAAAGCCGCGCCTGCTTACACAGACAGGCCCTAATCCACTAAGCCGGCACTCGGAGGAAATAAAAACTTGGTCTATACGAATGTGCAGTTGGGGCTCATTTTGAACGAAAGATAGAAAGATGCTTCCCCTATTCATTGCCATATTGCAGCATAACAATATTCAAGACTTATTGCATGAGGTCGCAATGAAACCCGGGGCAGTTCAGAAAAAAATGTGTTCGTTTGATTTCGAGCAACATTCATAAGTCTGACGCAATTTCTATGTATATTAATGTAGTTGAGAGAAATTGTATTGTATGACATTATGTGGAGTTTCCATGAAGCGTCTTGTCTTGGCGTGAGGGAAGCGTCAGAATTATGGGCGCAGTGTCCTGAATTTTGATCACCTGCAATTCTATAAGTGAAAAAAAAGTGTGGGTCAAAGTGTTATTTTATGGCCATACATCATAAACCTTTAAATAACATAATAATAACAACAAAATGTTCATACTTTGCATCAAGATGTAATTACATTTGACTAGAATTATACTTCATAATCTCAGCAGCAGGGGCCTATGTATATTACCTGGATCCAGACTTATTCTCCTTATATATTCCAGTCATATATCTATCTCAGTCTCGTCATCGCCTCCTCTGCTGCGTTTAAGGCCAAACTCAGACAGAAGCGTCCGTGTTCGGGTTTGTTTATTTCAGTGATGCATGAGGAGCTCATTTAGAACTAAATGAAACTTCTCTCACCTCAGCATTTTCTTGGTTTATTCATTGATTCTGCAGAAATATGTGATGTTTTTCAGCAGCCATATTTGTTTTGATACGGACGACAAAATAACACAGGAAATCCACTAATGTTGAATCATATCTTGTTTTGACAGTTGTTTTGTCCACAAACTTTTCAAACTAATGTTTTGGTTTGGGCTTTAAAGGACACATATTATGCATTATTTGCATTATTAGCCTTTAAACATGCTTTTCAGTACCTTCCGTTTGGCATCTCATCTTTTAGAACAAGTTTGATTTCATTTTATGAAAACAAAATTACACACAGTAGTACTGATCATGATTAGACGGGAGAAAATCACAGGACCAGTTTGGCGATGATTTATGGACTTGAAAAACAGCAGAGAATATTCTCAGAGCTATGTCACAGATTGAGAGAACGTCAGTTATCGAGGAGTGTTTTGAAAAATGTTAGAACATGGTTAAAAGCTCAAAATATATGCATCATATGTGTCCTTTAAGTCCTTTCAAATTACAGCTGAACTTTGGCCCAGATGTTGTTTCATGTACACTGAGATATTGATCATAGGGATTGAAACCATGTGACAGTACATAAGGGCATGATTATTTAAAACATGGGCCATATAGAATGTTGTGATTTCCCATGAACCCAATTTACACTGATCCAAAGTCCTTTATTACAAGTATTTGTCAATAATACTATTTAATACTAAATGCAAATGCCCTCATCCATCAGTCTTAAGTACCAGCCACTCTCCTTGCTCTTGACTCTGAACTGTGGAGGACAACGAGTTTGTAAAAGGCAAACAGATCAATACTGCGATCACTTCACACTCTGCCGACTCCGCCTCCCTTTAAAACGCCTATAAATGCACTCCAAACTTAACAACAATCCCTCTACTCCTTCCTCCGTCACACCTTAGGACAAGTGTTTTCCTGATCTAGACTTTTCTTCTATTATAGGAGATACTCTGATGCGCCTGATATCCGCTGAAACGTACAGACAGTGAATAGATTCGGTCAATCCATATTTCATTTCCTGTCGTCTCTCATGGGATCCTCCCTTGTGTCCTTGTCAAACATCTCCAGGTCCCAGGGACGAATAAAAAAAATAAAAAAAAGAACTAAAAGTGTTGCCAGCCTCGAGACGCCCAATGACATGACATCTTCTTTCAGCCGACAGCGGCGTTGCCAGTGGGCCAGCAGAGAATTCCAGTGTTCCCTGATTGAAAACATCAATCACTGGACGGGCCTTGAGTCTGGTCTTGTGCTGCAGAGAAAACAGTGTTAGCAATACAATCATACATCCTAAATCTTTTTAATAGTCCTGTGCGATGACTCCGTACAAGGTTGGCGCGCAGCTTTCGAAGAATTGCTTTAGTACTTTATTCATTTTAAGTTTGAGTCTGACAAAATCAAAGTTGTGGCTAAATGCATGTGTTTAAAGTGCATTACTGTATGTAACTTTGTCTGGTGGGTGGCCTGCCTAAGGTTATTGCTTTGTCTGGGATGGCTTTCATTGTGTTTGCTCAAAAACATGCCTTCTTACTGTGAGCAGGGTAAAGTCTCCACAGATCTGGCCTGTAATTCCACCTGCTTGTCTTCAAGAAGATGTTCATTGTTTTGGCCTTGACTTCACTGCCATTAGGAACAGTGTGGTGTGTCAGTGTGAATACCAGTGTAAATAGAGAGTTAAATATGGTTTAAAATAGCATCTCCACAGCAAATAGAATTTTGCGAACTATTGTGTCTCTTTGTCAAGGTTGCCTGTTCTTTTTTCGGAAAACACTGTCACTGTGATGAATGGTGTCTGTTTGGATTGACACCTTTCAGATTCTTTCACATCCATCTGTTCAAATGATGACAAATCTTGGTTATTTTTATATTGTCAAAATCATTTGACATATTTTCATAGGAGACTCAATCAAAAGCCTCTAAATGCAGTGGTCAATTGTACGACCTGTTAGTTGTAGATCTTGTCTCACTCGTTAGTGTATTCATTTTGTTTACTAATTCATTTTTGATAAAGTATTTCCACTGCCTTTCTGCTAATATTTAAGTAGGCTAGTGAAGCTACAGCGTAGTTTGAGCCTGGAATACTACTTCTGCTGTCTCACCTGTGCAGTATCTTCACTGCCCGGCTGTTATGATAGGCTCAATAGCTGCCAATCACCACTCTTGTTTTAAACTCTGCCCTCCTCCTCCACTCCATTCATCAGTTCAGTTCATTCACACAGCCCTCCTCCACCCCAACACCACTTAATGTGTTTAACTTGCTTCATTTCAAAAGTTTCATTTACCCCACCACCAGTATTTGTCGTTCATCATCTTCTATCGCATTTTCACTTGAGTCTCTCCAGATTTAAATTTTTTTAGTTTAACCTATATCTCGTTATCCATTTCTATTGGCTTATTTTAGGCCTATGAGTTCATCTTTGAATAAAAGGTATGCAATAACTTGACTAACAGACCTTTTTTAATAGAGGGATTTAATTAGGCAGCTGTCACGTCTCGTGAGTAATTAAAACTCAAATGTGAACCAAATAAAGGCCCAGATATGCTATATAAATATTCCCGCGTGCCACAGATATGGAGAGCTCTTGTCCAGAGAACATGCAGAACACGCATCAGCATCAGTCTGCCCCAACCCATTATTTTGTCCTGTACATACAAGACAGTCAAGCAATACCATCTTCATGGAGTCAAGGGGGGTGGGCCCGCCAACATAAATCGTCACATGCTGCATATTTAATATGTAGATTTAAAAATTTATATATACAGAAAGAAAGAAAGAATTAACTAATATAAAAAATGAAACATTTAAAAACGTTTTCAACTCTCAACGCTATTATGCAAAATGTAGTTATTTGGTAAAACAATAAACATTCAGATAGATATGAATCAAGCTAACTTTTTGAGGGATAAAGAAAACAATGATTTAATACTACAAGCAACAATTCATGGCTCAGAAAACCAATTCTGGACAAAAACTGACAGAAATATACCCGTTCACCAGTATGTATGTCTTCACTTTCGGAGGAGTCTCAGTAAATATGGACCTGGGTGCAGAGTGTCAGCGCTTCTCCTGTTCCCGTCCCGAGTAGAGGCGCTCCAGTGTACCCACACCCTGTGGGTTACAGTTCGTTTTATTTATGCTGCCTCTCTGTATCAGGCTCCAGCTCTGTCTGACAGTGATGTGGCACCACTTTACAAAACTGTCAGAGCGCCCATAACACTCCATGTGCATGCTTTATACTGTATATCCAAAGGTATTTTTAACTGTACGCAACAGTGTTTGCAGTGTACTTCATATTTATCTCATGTCGGAAGTGGGATAGATCAGCAAAAGTGTAGTTACTTTATGATTTTATTTTAAAAAAAAAAATGAGTGGAGTAGAAACTAAAGATGTCTAAGTATCCTTGTTAAATTCAATAAAAATAAAGGACAAATACCTGAAATTCAACTGAAGTACAGTACTTTTTTCCCCTCCTTTTTTATTATTTATCACCATATGATTACAGCTATTTGCAGACATAACATGAGCATAACACAAAATACAGACAAAGACTGAGACACATCCTGTGAGATACACATAGAACGTAAACAATACAAACTACAAATTGTATACTGTGGCTTGATAAGTGCTCATATCAGTGGCGGCTGGTGATGCAAAATATAAGGGGGGGGCTATTTGACATTACCGTGTTTGCATTGTTTTTTTATGTCCAAAAGTGAATATTTTACATTGACTGTATAAATACACATTTTAAATATGCATTTACAATATTAGTACAATTTACTGATAATTTGGACATTCTATAATTTGACATAAAATGACATTTTACATTATAAAAATATCAGATTGTGAAGAGCAAAGCAACAAGCTCAATGATACTGTACCTTATAGTGCATGGTAGCAATTACTACATTCAGAGAAAAACAAAAACGATCAGCTTCTAAGTGGCATTAGTTAACCTGAAGTACATTTGTAAAATTTTGTTTGTCATATTTAATCATCACAGACAACATTGCTTTGAAAGTTGTTCTTAAAGACATGTCATTTAAAGCATTCTTTCATGGGTTTTCTAATAACCAAACATCTATTTATGAATAGAAGTTCAGCGATGTTTTCAGCATTGACATTGTCCTCCAGCGTAAAAAAAAAACGCTCCAGTTTGGTGTGTTTGCAGTCAAGGTAACGGAGCACAAGTGCTATACTGGTTCGACACATCAGATGTCCGCCAGCCACTGTCAAGGAGCTCATTCTGAATCGTTTTGGACGTGCTGTTGAACACAGATGTCTGTAGATGCAGTTTTAGAAAGTAAACACGTAAAACAAGGCGTGCGGCACTTCCACGTAGAGTTGACGGGGAAAAGCGTACATCAGCCTTAACGCAGCCCTGATCACGTGTGAGGTGCACCTGCTACGCTGTGTCTCCATTGCTTTTCTGCCTGACTTTTAACCAAATAATTAAATAGAGTCCATCTGTGTGTAATCTAATCTCAGTATGAATGCAGCTGTTCTGTGGAGGCCAAGTTTGTTAAGAGAAGGTTGAGACACAAACAGTATCATGAAGACCCGAGAAACTCACCAGACAGGTCAGGGATAAAGTTGTGGGGAAGTTTAATGCAGGGTTGGGTTGTAAAAAGATCTCCCAAGCTTTGAACATCTCACGGAGCACTGTTCAATCTCTCATCCGGAAACGGAAAGAGCATGGCACAACTACAAACCTACCAACACATGGCCGTCCACCAAAATTTACAGACTGAACAAGGAGAGCGCTGATCAGAGATGCAGCCGAGAGGCTCATGGTCACTCTGGAGGAGCTGCAGAGATCCACAGCTCAGGTGGACAGGGAATCACTACACAAATCTTGTCTTTTATGGAAGAGTGGTAGGAAGAAGCCATTGTTGAAAATCCGTCATAAGAAGTTCTGTTTGGAGTTTGCCAGAAGCCATGTGGGGGAAACAGCAAATATGTGGAAGAAGGTGCTCTGGTCAGGTCGAACCAAAATGGAAGATTTTGGCCTAAAAGCAAAACTCTGTGTGTGGTGGAAAACGAAGACTGGACATGACTCTGAACACACCATCTGCACTGTCAAACCTGGTGGTGCAGCAGCATGCTGGGGGCTGCTCAGAGAAAATACAGGGCAATATTGGACAAAAAAAATGTGTTGGCGTCTGGGGTGGAGTTTCACTTTCCAGCAGGACAAAGGCCCTAAACATAAGGCCAAAGCTACAATGAAATGGTTTAAAACAAAACACCTTCATGTGTCAGAACTGCCCAGTCAAAGTCCAGACCTAAATCCAATCGAGAATCTGTGGCAAGATCTGAAAGCTGTTGTTCACAAACACTATTCAATAAATCTGACTGAACTTGAGAAGAAAGGGCAAAAACATTCAGTCTGCAGTTGCAAATACCCCAAAAGATTTGCAGCTGTAATTTCAGCGAAATGCAGTTCCACAAAGTATTGACTCAAGGTGCCAGAATACTTTTAGACCTGAATACTTTTAGACCATGCACTATCCAGTCTTTATGAATTTGTTTAAAATCTGGATATCGTGTATAATTTTCCTTCCACTTCACAATTGTGTTGCAGGGGGGTATGAATACTTTTGTGAGACACATGCAGCAAAGTAACGTACACTTTTTTTTGACGGGTGCAGTGCTTTGCATTATTATATTCTTATTGAGAGCAAATTTAACCCTATGAAGGAATCATAAAGGCACTGAGGGTAGCTGAGTATTTTATTCTTTGTAGAAGCTGTCAATAAGGTGAGCCAGGAGTTCATTGATAACTTCTGTCTGTCTTTCCAGTTTAATAAACTTGTTTATTTGCTGTTATAAGTGATGCGAGGATAAATAACTTGGTTTGGTAGCGCATCTTGAGAGTCGAGGTGTCTCCAAGGAGAGCCATTTTTGGACAGACTGGGATAATTATTACTCAGTGTTTAAACATTAATTAATGCACAAAATCTAGTATTCTCAAAGGATAGACCCTTCAAATGAGAGAACACCATATCTGAAGGAGTGGGGAAAGAAACCCATATAAAGCTTTTGTTACACACTGTGCGAACAACACAACAGTGCAAAGGGTTTATTCAAGTAAGAGTACTGTTACTTGAAAAATATGTTACTCAAGTGAATGTAACTGAGTAAATGTATCCTCAACATCGATTTCTCTTAGGAAACTGATACTTTTCACAGGAAGCGGGTCGCTGGTTCATTGCATTAGTTGGTCTAAGTATATCATTAAAAAGGTCACAAGAAATACACAGAAACAGTGGACTGCAGTTTGTGTACAGGTCGTTTCAAACAGGATGGAGCTCTGATAGTTAGAGAATTCAAGAGATCTAATGAAGACGCCCTGGTTTTCATGTCACAGCGTCATATAAATGCAAATGGAATACTCTGTAAATGCGGATAGAACAAACAAGGACACATTTCAGTAACAAATTCAACTATTATTTACATACTGCTACAAGAATAAGGAATACGCAATGTGGGGGTCTTCAAATCCGATTTATAACTCTAAAATGACCATAATGAATTCCCGTCTTTTAGTCTTTCTCCTTGTGTATATCCCTGCACTTTTCAGCACTTCTAACTAACTGAAAACAATTTCGTTTTATATTTTGAATCAAGCTGTTACAATGCACATTGTCTTAGGAAAGTACATATTCATTTAAGAAGTTACACAAGATATTAGAGTAATTTGTTTACTTTTTATTTGTAATTTGCCGTAAAAGGTAAATTGGTTTGAGATTGTTTGCATTTAAACTCGTGTTAGTCTGGACACAGCTGATTGTGAAGAGGAGTAGAGGGTGAGGTGGCACATGGGTTCAGCTTTTACAATGATGGAGAAATGAGGTAATGGAAGAGCAGGTTGTGATTGGTTGACAGAGCCAGACAGAGCAGAAGATACTTTTGCTAACCCTTTTTTCCCTCTCAAATATTGACTGGATTAAATTGAGACACACGGCTGAAAAGATATGATTTTGTCTGTTGGGGATCTGTGGCCTTGTCTCACAGGCTATAAAATAAAAGTGCGTTACTTCACTGTTACAGACGAGAAGCTCCAAATGAAATGTGTTCTGTTGCCTTCGTGCCATCCAATGTTGTGATCTGCACTTGACAATTTGTCGTCTGCTAAAACCGGGACCGGGATTATGGCACTCTAATAGATCAGAGTCTCACCCCGCCAGAAATCCCCAACCGATCACACCTTCTGGGTAAGAGCAAGTCTCATCTTCTGCCTCAGCAAATCTCCAACGGCAAGAGTGGGAAAGGAGGGGAGGAGTGAGAGGAGGAGAAAGAGTGAGGGAGAGAATATGAAGGGAAAGCAGAGAAAAGCGGAGAGAAAGAAGGTGCAATACAGAGAGACAGACAAAGAGATTGAGGGTGGATGGAATGGGAGACAGAATGAGTGAGGGATGAAGAGAGAAAGAGAAGAGAGAGAAGCAAGAGAAGATTGCGATACATTGACAGAGGAAATGAGGGATGGAATTAGAGACACAGAGGAAGAGTGAGATAAGACGAGGGAAGAAAGTGTGTGAGAGAGAGAGAGAGGTAGGGGAAGGTGAATGATAGACAGACAAAGAGAGGGAGAAGTGAAGTGCTGAGAAGAGAGAGCTCTGTCATGTGACGTTACAGTGACGCGTCTTCCCTGCTGGCTTGCACAGGACTCAACGGCATCATCCTACTCGCATGCGGTAGGGGAACAGCGCCATCTGTAGTCAGACTTTTCCAGGACAGTAGGTGATAGGCCCCCTCGTCCCTGTTCACTGTCCCGTGAGCGAGTTTTTGAATCGCCGTAGGCTCCTTCATCCAAACGTCTCGGTGAATGCACAAAGGAAAGACAGAAGACGAGCGCAGAGACAGGGACAGCGATAGAGATAAGCAGAACAAGAGGGGAGTGATAGAATGAGAAACAGAGGTGAGAGGAGATTTTTAGAGCGACCACCCTTGTCCCTAAACCCATTCCCCCTCATTAAATACACACTCCTGCACTATGTAGCAGACTCTAGTGCACTCATTTCCAGAGCGATTCAGACACGCAGCTCACTTCTTTCTCATGGCCGCGGGTCAAGTGACTCTGGCGTCAGGGTGAAAAAACAGTCAGCTAAACTCCAAAAGTGATCAAATGAATCTAGCATACATATTCATGACCTACTATTAATCTTACATATTTTAGTCAAGACGGATCTCACATTAAATATCAAAACAGACTGGATTATTCAGCTTTTGTCTGAGAGCCATTCATCTTTTAACTGTCCAGCGTAAAGGTTTACAGGATTTAAGAGCGGTTCATTCACAATCATGGGTCAACTGTGCATGGAAAACTGCATAGAAAAAAATAAAAACTAACTTCTATCTGCATTCATTCAGTTGTGTTGAGTACAGTTAAAGACACTATTTTTCAAGGTGAGACGTTTTGAGTGCTCTACTTTCTCTGCTCCTGGACAGTCAGACGCCGCTAAATATGTGCCATATATTGAGATTAGTGTGGACATTTGGACGCTACCACAGTGTATGATAGAGAGAGACAGAGAGGAGGAGGAAGGAAGGCGAGACAGAGCACGAGAGAGGAAGAACATATTTTTGAACTAACACCTCCTGACAGCAGCAACAGCTTTCTTTGCAAAATAAAGTGCATTTACACAAACAAGACGCCCTTATGGCTTAATCCACTGCAAACCTGATTTAACTTCCCAAGTGGCCGAGATGGACACTCGATCGGCTTGGAGAGGCGGTGATAAAGACGCGCGCCTGTCAAGGTGATGAAATCGCAGCTGTAGCTTGTCTGACAGCTCGGATATGCTAAGACTCGCTTGCGTGTAGAGGGTCGCCTTCAGGGAATTTTATCTTCAGAGTGCTCTACTTGAAATGTGAAGTTGCTGTGAGGTTTGATCAGATCCTCGGTTGCGGATGAGTACACAGCTTATAAATGTATTTCACAAGTAAAGATTAAAACAAACAACTGGTGCACATAACATCATTTGGACAAACGAAGGGCAGTAGACGATTGAACAAGCTAATCAGAAATATTGAAAGACTGAAGACCACCATTAAGACGTTTGTTCACGAGTTCAGACTGGAGCTCAACACTGACCGCCCACCACAAATGTTCCATTCCCTTTTCCCATATACTTTCTGAAGGAATTAATTAGCCTATATTACAAGTTTGAAAGCTTGTTCGGGGCTAATCAGTCATGTGAGTAACGGATTTGCCTGAATCCAGAATAAAACACTTTACGAAGAGTGAGTCTGGTCACCACTACCTCCGTTCTGCCACTGGTCAAACGCGAAAAGTACATACAGCGCAATCAGATTTCTAAATCAACCTTCTCTACCTCCGATTAGCAGCATTTATGCTTCTCTCATTGTTGCAGAAAATATGCAGTGTTTTTCAATCACCTATGATCTATTTTTTTTATTTTTCTATTTTTCAATGTTCTTCCTTTCTCGGTCCCTGGACCCACTGAACGGGTATTTGGCCCTACACACCTAAAATCAGCACCTTTTATTTTGTCAACAATAAAAGCATGAAAAAGGGCCACGCCGCCCTCACAAGACGTGCGTGGAGAGCAGCATGTTCAATGCACGTGCAGATTTCAGAGAACAGAATCCAACATATTAAATGCATTTGCTGTTTGTGCACTTACCATCAGCACCACACATCCTTGGGGCTGTTATGGACCGTTTGAAGGAGCCCAGGTTCAGAAAGGCTGTCAATTTGTGCCTCTTAAATGTACTTTTGAAAACCTCTCATGTGCTGCGCTCAGCCTGTACACTAAACACAAACCTTTTCATGTAGTTATTTTCACTGTAGACCTTTTACAAGAGGATAAATGCGAGCTGACACTTTTGCTCGGCTTTCCCATTGAAAACCACAGCGAGACGCTCTGTAGGAGCTGCCGGTGTGGCTGTCCTCGCGTTGACACCAGGCCGTGGGTTTGCGGGCTTACGCATGGACCCGCTGACGCCTGCAGTGTGGCCCAGGCCTCAGATGAGCGTCAATCACAGAGATGCGAGCGGTGACAAGACTGATAATGATCTAGATAAACAATACTCAGAGATATTATCAGCAGTAGCAAACTCTGAGGAGTCCGGCGTTTGCGTGAGTCTGTTCTCAGATTTTTATATTGCTCAAACATCTGTACTTCCTCACCATGAATGATGCTCGGGGTATTATATATTGGGTTTTAATATATATCAGTGCTGCATTGAATATTATAGGCTTTATTGTCAAAATAATATCTCTCTTGTAAGTTCTATCTTCTCTTATAAATCTTGTATTTATAGAGCTAATCAAACAGTGTCAGTTCTTTCAGGACTTCCCATGTGGGTGGACCAAGTCTGTAAATACCACCTCAATGGGGTATAAAGCAGCAGGGATGCTTTAAAGCTGCAAGAAGTAGAACATCTCGAGGCCCTCACAAAGTAGATATTACCTTACCTCACCTCTCAGACAGCGGATGTAAAAATCAGTTTTTTATCCACATTTCGACATGTCCCGGCTCATAATGAATGCACTTTGCCGGATCAGTTGATAGCTTTGAGATCAACCTTTACACCATGAGCGTGACCAAACAAACAAAATGATCTTGTCTCCTCTCCCGACCTCCAATCCGCCAATCTATTTCTGTTAGGCTTTAAATATTCATCAGTTATCACTTTTGCAGGGGAGCGAGCGTAAACAGGCCAGCCGGTATTTGGAGTGTGTCTGGGCAAGGATCGCACACGTATCATACTCATAATCAGAAATTAAACAGCTACAAGAGGCGAAGGGGAGGCGCGATACCTTCAGATGACTTTGATCCACGCAGAGAAACTTGGAGGAGTGTTTCCGAAGCTGTGTCGGAGATATAATCCAAACAAGATTGATTTTTAAGTATACAGCGGCAGACAATTCATTCATAAATATGTAAATACAATTGCATCATAAGCTATAACACAAAACAAACAAAAAAACCAACATAATTTTGTTCTATTCTTTGAAGTGGAGTGATGAAGGGACATTGTCATAATATAGAGTAATCCCTGCAACTAGAAACGGAATCTTCCTCAACATGAAAAGAACATAATTGCGTAATGCTCCTGATGAATTTTTGAATATATAATGCAATGGTATTAATGCAACAAACATTTCAAAAATGTTTGCAAACTGGATTTGCCGCTGTTACAACAGTACTGAAAAACAAAACAAGACGATAACTAATCAAATATGCACCGTGTAACTTTTCAAGTGGTTTAATAAAAGGAATAGTATGTGGCCTGCATTGCTGGTGTATAAAAAGGAACTCCAATCAAAACTGAGGTTGCCAGTGCCTTAAGCTGCAAAAAGGAGAATACGTGTTTTTTCCTCATTTTCAGTTTTTGTTTCTGCTAACGTCACACAGAACAGTTGGTGCAGAAAATAATTGTTGGGGCAGTTGGCACCATACTGGTTCTATATATATATATATATATATATATATATATATATATATATATATATATATATAACTGTACAGTCTTTCCATGGCTTTTCATGGACTTATAATGGAAAGAGACGGTTGTTCATTTAAGAACTGAAATCTCAAAATCGCCTGAAAACTGAAAAACACATTTTTACATCGCTTCCTTTTCACTATAGGTGTTTTTATTGTTAAAAAATACCTTGAAGCACACTAATTATTATTATTATTATTATTATTATTATTATTATTATTATTATTATTATTATTATTATTATTATTATTATTATTATTATTAATTTATTGTGAACAGGATTGCTTCGCCACGGATCCGACCTGTAACTTGGCTTGGTGGCGCCACCTGCAGGTTGAAAAAAAAGTTAAGGTTTTTCAAACGAAATAGGCAAATAAAAGACCGGCTCTCACACTACGCTGTTGTACACGCTCTAGATCAGCAGTATTGAAACAAAACCCTTACCGCCTTGTCAAAACATCGCTGTATGACACCAGCAGTCACACATTATCAGCCTTATCATTTCAGTTCATGACACGAGCACCGCACTGACAGCTCCCAGCAATAAACGCACTGCCTTAGCTTTTAATATGCAGCACGCAACACCGTGAAACCTCTACCCCGTGTTTCTCTCGCCCCTCATAATGCCATCTGAGCCGCACAGATGAGATAGAACGGTTTTATTTTTATGGTTGCAATGAAAGTCGATTCTGATCCTGGACCTCATACGACACTGTCTTGAAGCACAAAGCTGTCATTCGTTTGAGAGATTTGAAACAGGAGCGGTTGAATGAAAAAGACGCACGGATCAATTTGAAACAATGCCTCAGAGTCTGTCACATATCTCGGCTTTGGTCTGATGTAAAACTCATGTGATCATTGCGCATCAATAAAAAGCGAAGATAAAACTGCATTTGTGAATGGTTGTGGATTTATTCCCATGGAACAGATGCATAAAATTTGTGCATTTGTAAATAAAGGGATTTGAAGTTGTTTTTATTTTTTTATTTGGATCCCCATTAGCCATTGCCTTGAAGTGTTGTTTCATTGGCTTAGCGTCCGGTGAGTAGGGATGTCACAATATCAAATTTTAGTGTGTTATGATCATTGCGAGAAAAAAAACAACGATTTAACGATTATTCACGATTATTGAGACTGTGAAATCTTTAATTTTCTTTCAATCCTTTTGTCCTATCAAGCTACTATTCCCTAAGTTTGTGACCGGCTTTATGAAATGTAACTTTCTGAAAGACAAAATAAAGTTAAATTTGACAAAAAAACAGTCAGATAAAAAAGTTATTTACATTTATGGCTATTTTTGGGACGATAGATTGCTTGTCTCCATGGAGATTTTCAGCTCTGCCTGCAAGTTCCACACTATGGCATTAAACTTACATATCTCATATACTACATTTACATTTAATGCCATACAGTGGAACATTTTAGGCAAAGCAATAACATGCAAAAGAGTCGTAATTGTATTCCCTCATTCGTCCAAGAGAGAACCATCGTAGAAAAAGTTCCAATGGAAGTCATCCGGACAATGTTTTTTAAAAATCAAGAGACATTTTCAATCTGACTTTGGTCCTGATTTCTAAAACATTGTCCACATTGCTTACTACTTTTTGAATCTTTTTATATGAGTTATATTAGTTCATCTTTTAGGCTATAATGTTGCGTCTGAAAATCATGGAGCTGTGTTGAATATCTGAAACCCTTTAAATGATATCTTAAGGCAGTTTGAGTTCAGCATGAATTTTCATTGTTTGTCCATTTATCATTAAAAAGACATGGATTGTATGGAAGTGATGAAGGTTTTCTTTTAGTGCTCTGTAGCCATTGTACTTTGATGTCCTTTGAACTATGTTACGTACATTGAGCCTATAGGTCTAAATCTAGAATTATTATTAGAATTATTTTCAGGAAATCTTGGAAAATGCGTCCAGTAAAGCCACCAGGTTTAGGATTTGGAAAACAAATTATCATTCAAGCTCAAATTTAAATTATTGCTTAACCAAGAAAGTGCTTGTTATTCCAAGAAATTACAAAAGATCGAGTGCTTAAAAATCCATTTTCAGTCACACAGAGGACATCAGTGTTAAAATGTTAGTGAAAGTGAAATATTAAAAAGTCAAACATTTACATAAATGTTTCCAAGTAAATATTCATGGAAAGGAAGTTGGGGATCTTGTCCGAGAAAAGATCGAACATTCTATGCTTAGTTTTAATTTTGAAAAGACATTACATTATTGCACCTGAACCACGGCTGTTGACAGAAACATAACTATTTTAAAAAGATCTTTAATCCGAGCATTGACTGTCGTCGTGCCTTTTATGAAACAATCTGAAAGGTATCGACTCCAATCCCAGAAGAGCCTTGGCGTGACCCACGGGACACCGAGCGGACGAAGGGAATCACCGTCAAGCAGAATGCAGGAAGAGGCTCTACAACTGACAACCGCCGCTGTCTGATCCCCAATCTGCACATTTCAGCCACAATGCAATCGTAATCCGGCATGGTTGTGGCACGGAACACATTCTTCTTTCTGCACTGCTCATTTTGACCGAAATCAAAGCCCTCGGCCGGGAAGGAATTGTGATTAATCTGCAGGTTTGGCTTGGCACCAAACCCAGAAAGCGGCGAGGGGAAATCAAAGGTTGTGGTAGAATGGAAATTGCTATTACACATGCAAGAAGAAGCACATATGCACGGGCTTGGACAACAGGCGAGATGGCCTTGGACTGGTAAACATATTATGGAATTTAAAGATGCAGTATGTAGCTTTTTGGACGGAGAGTCTGCCAGATGTTTGTTTATCTCTGTGTAGTTCTTTTGACATTTGTAGTTCGAAAAACACAGCTCGGATTGCAAAAAATATATAATAATACCTCATAAAGAACCAACATCATTTACAAGACACTAAAAGTACCAAGAAATATTTTGACACTGTGAAATAAGCGAGCTAAAAATATAGTAAAGTGCTGGATTAAAGTTCAAATTGTCTTTTGGAGAGAGAATTGCTTTTCCACAGTTCCGCAGTTTGTCCTTGAACGTATCCGTCTTGCATTTATTAAACTACTTACGGGTGTTTGACAAAAAATAATCACCACAGATCTGACTTGTAACTTGGCTTGGTGGAGTCACCTGCTTGTCTTTATAGCGATAGACTCGTTTAAAGCCTTACTATAAAGCTTTCCGGGAAAAGCGGGAACTTTTCCATTGAAGAAGCCGACCATCTCTACCAGAAAAGTGCATTTTTAACTTTAACTTCCTTATTGTCTTTTGAACAACACATTATCTTGACAAGGCAACTCAATGAATGTATAACACGGAAAGGTAGCCTGCACTATTGTTATTATAATTTTCATTCGATCTTTTACGGCCAATGGGGAAACCTGCGAGGAGCAGCTGAGTTCAGGCAGCCTTATCCGGTTTTCAGCTTTTGTTCAGGAGCTTGGCCGTAGAATGCGCGTCAGGTTGAAGAGTGAGAAAGACAGTGAAGAGACCAACCATTAAAAAAAAAAAAAAAAAAAAAAAAGCATTATTTTTGTATAGCACTTTTCCAAATGCTGAAGATGCTGTGCTAATTTTGACCCAAAAAAAACGCAGTCATAGTCTGTGAAATGAACGAAACGTAATCGTTTTAGTCAAATAGAAAAGATGCATTTAATTTTGTCGTCAACCTTCCCGCTGTGATGTAAATTAACTCTTGCAATTCACTCTACCCCAAGCCCCCACAGTGTAATTGTCCATTCGTTCCCATTATCATGTTAAGATTGAGCCCTTTCTTTTATAGTATGTGATAATGAAAAGCCTGATTTGAAATTCCTGTGCGGACACTTATTAGGAAATGGGATCTAATGCGCAAAGGTAGGCCTCATAATCTATTTAATCTAGCCAACTTCAGCGAGTCAAAAAAAAAAAGCGGGCGAGGGATTAATTTAAACGGCAGCTATTGATTGGGGCATTAGACCTTCAAAGTGTCTGTTATTAAGCAGTCCAGGAATGTGCTCCAAACGCTGCTCGGATCCGCGCGGAGGACCCTGGGGAGCGAAAGAGTTGGGGTGAAGTAAACGAAAACTTCCAAATGAACACCCGAAGCGGCGTCTTGGCTTGCGGTTTTCAACTTCAGCGGCGAAATCGCGGTGAAAGCAGACAGAAAGAAGGAGAGAAGAGGAGAGAGGTGGATTCTCCAGGGAGACAGAGGAACGCTTTGAAGTGGAGTTAGTTGATGCCAAGGATGTGCAAGTGCTAGTATACAGTGTTTATGGTAAGTGAGGCTATTACCGAAGTCTGTGGTGCAAACAAATGAAGCAAACGTTGGCCTCTGATCAACCTGAATAAATAAATAAGATGAAATTGACCATACAGTTCTTTAAACACAGTCTGTAATGTGCGGTTTATGTTTTAATGGAGCAGATATTTGAACACCTGCTGCAATTAAGAAAGGACTGGCATCTGTTGATTGCCTAAAAGGAAAAAAAAAGACATAATTTTACATATTAAAAGTCAAATTTCCTGTGTTTTTGAGAACACAATGTATATACAAAAAGAACAGCTTATAATTTTACACTAGGCTCCCTTTGATAGATCCAATTTAATTGCGTACAACCAAAACAATCTGTAACAGCATCTAATTATTATTAATTGCAATTTAAATTAAGTAGTGTTTTCCATTATAATTTGTGCGGTAGGTGCAATGTATCAAGTTTAGTGTAAAAATGCTCCTGAAGTATAATTAATTTAACTGTTGGCTGTTCTATATCAACACTGGGACTAAACTGGGACCAAACCCAGAGTTAAACCAGGACTAGACCAGTACCAAACCACCACCAAGTGTGAATGCAGCCTATATAACTGCCAAAAGGACCAAACTGACTAAATGGTAAAACAAAAAATATACATATATTTTGACGAAAACTTCAACATGACTTTATTTTGTTTTATTTTAAAGGCAACTTGTCACGCAAAATCAACTTTCAAGAGCGTTTAATCATGTTATAAACCATTCTCATTTATTTAAAACCGCAACGTTTTATTTAGAATGATTCATGCATGTTAATCTTTATTCTTCTGCAATCAAAATTTCCCCTGATACATGCACAATGCTCTGCTCTTCATTCTCCAATTTGAAGTATTATTATTAGTATTATTATTATTATATCATATTTAAACGTTGATAACAATAGATTTCAACAGGAATCAAAGAATTACACTTCGCTCTATACCGTGACATTTACAGTGATGTACCATAAAGGGGCCCAGCAGAAATCTGACGTGTTTCTTTTCTCAAGTCGCTGTACACCAATATTGCTGTTTTAAATGGCTAAAATGTAAACCAATGATCCATGTGTCATAGATTATAACGACTGTATTTAGAAGACAAAAGGATAACGTGTCCTCTTTAAAGGCGGTGACCCCCACTGAAAAACGCACAACATCACTTTGGGCATAGTCTGCTTTCTCTTAAAACAGTAATGAATGTGAAACGACCAATACCAGCCAATATGCAGCTCCATTAACCAGTAACAACACAGCCAATTAGCGCTGAACACCTGCGCTGAACACTTCCACAAGCTATTTCACTCTGCAATCAACAACCCAGCGTTAAGTCAAACAAATGTACTGTACTCAGACTACTTTTATGGAGGTTCCTAATGCACGTTCTTCAGCTTTTACTCCATCTTTCTCAGTTTGAGAAACGTCAGAAGGATGTTTTACTTGGCTTATTGTGTGTGCGCGATTAAACTTGTGCTGACTTTTATCTAGCTCTTCAGACAAATTGCTCAACATTTGTCACTTGTGCATTAACAGCCTAAAAGCACTTTCCTCTTCCTCTAGGTTGGATAATAATGATTAGTGAGTAATTGTTTCCAAAAGAGGTAAACAACTTCATCTCCCCAAACACTCAATTGGAAGCTTGTTGGCTGGGGTTTATATAGCTACCATTTCCTCGCCAGCCATTTTTCCTCTCTTTAAGGAAATTATTTAACTCTTAAGAGTTTATTTACTGGGTGTTTACTTCTGGAACAAACATCTGTTTAAAGTAGTCACCAATTCTTATTCACTTTCCCTACGAGTGCTTTGGTTTTATAGTTGTGTGGTATTGAGGTAACGGGGCGTACTAAATCTAAATTTTACTATACCAGATGGAGAAACATTGGATCCAAAAGCTTTATTTTTAATCAAGATATAGACGTACCTCAAGGCTCTGCACTAGACCTGCTTACAAATTAATGTGATGTTTGACTACAAATACATATAATACATTTTTTTTTTTTCATGCCATAATTTTGACCATCATTTGTAGCCTTAGTTAGTACAGGGGTATAAGGCCAGTCACAATATTTGAGTATTATAACAAACTAAACTGCCGATAAATGTAAATGTTTGTAGAAAAGTCTGTGTTTGTCGTGGTTTTGCCGTTCATGAGGCAATGGGCCCCTTGGCACTGTCTGGCTGCTCTGATTGGCTGTTGTAAAGTGACAGTCATAAATATCTGACATGTTTGAACCTTAAGGAGCGTCGAGACCGTCCCATTTGGACGCCTGTACATTTAAAGGTAGACGCTTTGAAAAATAAAACATAAACTCACCAGAAGACAAGGCATCCAGCGCACATGCAGAGTTGTTGTATTTCCCTGTGTGACTCTTCTCTTGGTGTGAAAAGTGAAAGTGGCTTTGGTGTAGTTGCTTTACAAAGCCCAACGACGGAGGCGATCGGCTTGGCGGCTTTTCTGGGTCCACCAGATATGTCACAGGAGAGTAGTCTCTGATTGGTTGCCGTGTTGCCGACACTCAAACGCCCAAAACGCGGGGTTTGCGCCACTCGGACGCCCGTCCGAACAGACTTTGAATGTAAACTGGATGCTTTGATGCTGCAGTGTGAACTCACCTTTAGAATTTCAGATTTTCTGAGCTGCGACCGGACAGTTTTAAAAAGAACCGCATTGACCTTACAGACATGAGGAGCGCCAAACCTAGTATTGATTCTTTTTGGCCTTTTTAAAGGATAATATAATAAACTTGTCATTTCATAATACAAGATTACGTATTACATCCAAAGGAATGTAACTTAAAATGTCACAGTTTTGTATGTAACTGTTAAATCGATAACATCATTCCATGTTTCAAAGTTTTGGGGTGAGTGAAAAGTGACAGAAATGCAGCAAGACAGACACATTTGCTCTATCCATCACAGCAACTAATAATGCCATCCAACAACACAACTACATCCTGTTCTCTTTGAAAATTTCTCACTTCTATACCAACCATTCCACTTGACGCAAAAGTAGTGGTATTTATCTGCTGTGCATTTGTCAACATGCCAAATCTATCTTCCTTCTTATCCTTATTAATCTAATCCTGGGTACATTAGGCATCCGTCTCGTCTGTTATTACATTGGCTTACTCAACGCAGGGAGCAGCACATTCTCTAATATCTTCATTGAGTATTGATTGAATCTAAATGACTTTCCCCCTCTCTCTGAATCAGCCTAGGAAAGGTTTCTCATTAAGTGTCCCAGCAGTGATGAATGATATGCAGAAACAGAGGCTGGATTGAGGGCCTGGGAGGGCAGAAGCGCGTGGGTTGGCAGTTCGGTGGGCTTTTATGTGTGTGTGCGGTAATGGTGATGTGGTCATTACTGTGGATTTGAAAAGGACATTGGGTGTTCGCAAATGTTCGAGGAAGGGATGTCATTTTAGGCGGGCGGGATGAGCCGATAGATGGATAGAGGGAGAGAGGGAGCAAGCGAGAGGAGGGGTGTGCTTAGATTCTTAGACGAGGGGGAGGCTTCTTGAATACTGCCGCTCCTGTTCGGGCTGCTCTGAATGAGATGTGTTCTCTCTCTTCACGGCACAGGCCACTCTTTTTGCCAGGCAGCTGCATGTCCTACCTCCCTGTAACGCTGAAGATGCTGAACCGCCATTACTTTTCATATTATACAAAGGATTTAGGTGTTATTAGAAGAATGTAGATATGCTTAATTAGAATTGTTTGTGAAAAAAATAACTGACAAAGAGGCGACATCAAAGAAGAATACATTATTGAACAAATTAGCAACAAAATGCGCTAATTTTTGGGTCTCCAATGATTAATTGACTAATCGTGACTAGTCGACTATAAGAAATGCTCTTAGTTGTATTTTGGTAATAAACATGCACATACACATACACAAAGTGAGTTAGTTACTTTATTGTCCCTGCAGGAAAATTTGTCTTTGTATTACACAGAAAAGACATACACATACATCAATATCATTTACATTTACACGACATGCCAGCGTACAGAGGACATAATTCAAGTGCTTCATCAAGTAGAACAGGGAGGTTTACAGTTTGTCCAGAGTGTTAATGTCAGTGAATCTTGCGCTGTTGATTTGAGAGTATCGTCGTCCGGAGCAGCAGCAGAGTGAAATAACGGAGCAGTGGGTGAGTGCGGTCTTGTGTTTTTGTCTGTGCGATGCGTGTTATGAATTTGGAATTCAGCTCAGTAGATGTGGTGAAACATGAAGTCCTTTTAACTTATGGTTAATGCGTCTGTTAAAAAATAATACACAATTTCAGATTTTAATATTTTGTAAGTATTGTAGAAGCCTTCAGTCGTCATACTTTATTTGGCTGATAAACAATTTCAAAAATTTACAATTTTCGCTGGTCGACTTCTGAAATAATTGTTAAGTTGCTGCCCACCTCAAAAGGACTGTATCCGATGTTTTTCATGTAATAAAGCAAAATTGTTTTTCTCCCCACAGATATGATGTAAAAGCGGCTAATAGGGTAAAAAATAGGCGGCAGTGTGATGCCTGCATTGTTGTTAGCTTTACCATGATAGCAAATCTTGAAATAATAATCAGGTACAGCACTTTTAATTTGTGTTGCTGTAGTAAACACTGAAGGAATTTGAAGTCCTCCTTTGTGATCTGCATTAACTCTCATCAGTCAATTCAATGTAACAGATCCTCTCGTGACCACCACTGATCACCACAATCATCAATCCAAAGCTTGGGGAAGACTTCAACTTATCTAAATGCTAATGCGGCTATAACTATTACACATGCGCATGCGGCTCACTGTTACCTCCAATTAGTGTTTCCATTGACTTTGTTGAAGTAATCAGTATCTCTCCTCTCTGTGTCAATAGTTGAAATTGTGACGAGGCGTCCCCGGTGTCTATACGTATCGTCTTTGTGCAGTAAAACAGTGGTCTTGACTATAACTGGAGCATTAGCAAAGAGGCAGCAGTCAGACCACATAAGGGTGTGAATGTGCGTTAGATTGGAGAGGATTGGTAATCGATGCATGCTCACACAGCAGTTTGAACTCCATGGAGCAAATGCCCGACACTATGGCGATCACAAGTGTCGCTACTGTCAGTTTTGAAATTGCAAATGACAGGTTGGACTGCTAATACCACTAAAATGTAGTAAACACAATTACATTTAAGAGTTTGCTGAAAAAACATACTAGTTATATAATTAAGTTTATCATGTTTGGACATAGCTAGCAGATAGGACATTTAGAGGTCATTTTATAATTAACAACCGACTGTAAACAAGGGCCAAATCTCGCAATGTTAACACCTTAATTATGTTCAGGGAATGATTAAACTGTCAGAAAGTTAAGTTTCTTGCGTTGGAACATTGGACATGGCCAAGCTGTTTATGTTGTCATTTGGTAAACTACAAATTGCGACAAAACCGGCCTCGCTATCATTTGGGTTGCCAGTTCCTACCCCTAATACCAGTTGGTTCAAACCTAATATGACTTTTTGATGTGAATTCTTGCAACCCAGCACCTGCCACTCATGAATGAATTCTAGAGGCTCTGATAACCCAGGTTCTGCTGTCGTAGAACTGGCTACATATCTCCATTTAAACTATGATCAATATTTACCAACAGTACTGCACCAAACAAAGTAAAACCAATTATATGCACAATTCAAATACTAAAATGCCAAAATAAAAATAAGCCATTAATAGAGTCTCTTCCTCTGGGTATATTTTGTGAGCAACTTAACATTTGATAATATCACAACCGTCAACGGCAAAGCATTATCAGTTTGGGAAACATTACTCAAGCAATTTCTGGTGACATTTGTGTGGTTTTCAAATGTCAAACCCAAATGGTAGACAGTAACTCAAGTCTAATGTTACACTGTGATTATGATGATGTGATTTTAAACATATATTTGATCTTTGGCAAATCCGAATGTCAACGCAGCAGACAATTCCGTAACACCACATGCACTTCAAAGTGAACAAATAGTTTATTAAAGAATAATTCAGGCTTAGTAACTACTTAACTACTATCTATTAACCTTAATCATGTAGTTATGTAGGTGAATATAAACTCTGCTGTTATCCATCTTAAAATAATATATAGCAGACAGAGGTGGAACTTTTCAATATAATGGCATTTAAAAAATACAGAAATGTTCTGCACCAAATTAAAGCTAGTCATTTCAGAGGTCTTAGATTAGCATGTTTTATAGTTCGAAATCATGTAGAAGGGATATTAAAATAAAAACAATAATACATAAATAATACAGTTTTTGTGAGTATATGTGTGCTTTCAAATTGTGATTTCAATTATCATTATTATTATTATTATTATTATTATCTATTATCATTTATTTTTATTATTATTATTATTATTATTATTATTATTATTATTATATTATCATTTATTATTATTATTATTATTATTATTATCATTATTATTATTATTATACTCGTCAATTATGCTATTTAAAGACGTAACTTTCCTTGTGCAGAGTCCGCTAAAGCTCCTTGTCTACATGAGGATGCATACAAGATGTTTGCCTCAGTTGTTCCACAGTATGGCGATATACAGTAAATTGCACATGCATCATCATTAGCGACGTACAGAGCCCAAAAGGAGTAAGCTAAAACAATAGCTTATGTGCATTTATCCCCATACATTAAACTTATCTATCTCCATAGACAAGCAGGCCAATGATATTACATAAATGCAAGATAGATATGTTTTTTATTTGGTTTTTGGGATTTTTTTTGGCCCATAGGCTTTAATGGACAGGGATGAGACTGGGACATTCAGCAATTGTGGAAGATACTGTGGAACATTCCAGGCAAAGTTACATAGTGCACATTCAACTGAAATGTTAAACTCCTAGCACAAAATAGTGGAAAAGCTGGGCAGGATAAATATGTTGTCTTTACCATCTCAGAACAACATCTCAGAAGTTGTGAGTGACTGTAAATACCATAGAACATTAGCCTGGAGCAAACTTTTCTCCTCACACACAGAGTAAGCAGTGGGCAGCTTTATGCACCTGCTACATCCTTCTCATCTTTTATTTTCTGCCAGCCGTCTCACTAGTTTGAGCATTTTCCATTGCACCGTTTTACAGGCTGCTTAGCTTTGTTATTCTTGCTCAAAACAACACATTATATAAAGCTTTTATTTTTTATTTTTTTTTAGTTATGTTGTTTTCTTCCGGCTTTCTAAACAAAACAACTCATTTGCAACTATGTGATTACAACATAATATGTTATGTTGTTGTCAGGTGTTGGCTTTGTCATGTACCACAGCGGAATTGAAAGTAAACGCGAAACTCAAGCTGGACCAGGACTGAACCAGGACTAGAACGGAACCAAATATCACCACTATAGTATCCAATTCCTGGATCAGTCTCGCCAAAAATTTTGAAAAAATATGTTCACCCAAACTTGGAATCAAACAGCTATGTCCAAAAGCATGTGGATCAAGCTTTTACTCATTAAAAAAAAAATGGCTTCAAATGACATCACTTTCTATTGCTCCTATTCATAATCCTAAAAATGTAGGCCATATTCCAGTGTGTTCTGTTAGTCGGTGCCACAGAGATATAACCAATGCTTTTCACTGGAAGATTTAGCGGTAGCTTCCAAACATCACGAACTATGAAAAAACAGGGCAGTTACTGATTAGCACCACAATTAGCATACATGCTAACAACATCGCAATAAACATTTGTTAAATCTAACATTGTTCTGGACAATACTGCACGAAAAACAGTTTGACAAGAATCATTTTGTTTTGTTTCACCAGGCGCCACAAATTCTACAGAAATAATCTTACAGGTTGAAGGTATATGTCGTTTGTTATTTTTCACTGGCAAATGTGATAAACATGTAAACAATGACTATTTGACTGCACTGTCGACAAACAACAAAATTAAATGTTTTATTTGATGCCACATTAAAATGAATGGTATAGAATGTAACCATAAGTACCAAGCTGCATGGAGTTGTTCTAAACACATCCCATCTGGAGGAATCTATTGGATCAAACAATATGTAAGCTTAAATCTATGTTTTCATAATATACATTTATGTATTTGAATTCTTTTATGCATTTCATGATTTCTTGTCTCATCATTAGATTAATAGCAATCCTGTGTCCCGCTTTTCTGTTTGTTGTTGTTTATTTTTGTTTTGGTTTCTTCTTTTTTGTGTGTGTCCAGTCAGTTTGTTGATTTACTTATTATTGTCTAGAATTCTGTTTTTGTCTATGTTTGTTTTGCTGGATTTACCTTTTATATCTGTATTATTTATTGAACAAAGTACTCCTTCTATCCCTGGGTTTTAGAATGACGAGTAATTGGGACTATTGCTTTGGCAACTAACCAGTCAAAACTAAATATTATATATTTTGAATGGGGGGAAAAAAAATCCTCAAATTGTTGCATATATAACAGGAAGCTGACACCCATGCATTGGTAACATTTCATTTGGTCTGGAGTTATTTTGAGCATGTTCATGGTGACATTCTGCCAAAAGGTTTTGAGTTCAATCCCCAGCTTTAATCAAACAAAAATGTACAGCACATAACAGATTCACTAGAAGAAATACAAAATGTGTTCAAATTGCCACAGTTGACCAAAAATCAGCACAATTATTTGTTGTACTCACCACATTTAACACTTAAACAGATCTAAAAATCAGTTTGAAATGCTTTTACTTTTTACTCTTAAATTACATAGATAAAGCTTTTTTTTTTTTTTTTTAAACTTATCTGTACTTTTACTTTACTAGTAACAAAATTCTTCTTCTTCATCTTCCACCGCTGCTTAAGTTTAGACAAAAGAATTTGTCTAAACACACAGTTAACACACGGTACCTTGATGCCCAAACCAGTAACAACACAGATGATGAAGAAGGCACAGAGGCGCTTGGTACGGTGCCAGCGCAATGAATAATGTTGCCCCTCCTGCAATATGTCGGTGATAACAGGACACAGTGAGTGGCCCGGGCCGGCTGCATCCTATTACTAACCTTTCGTCCGAGCTAGGACTCTGCACCAATGCACACAACCCCCACACAAACCTATGGGCCGTGGCTTTACAGTGAGGCTGATTAGAGCGAGATGGACTCTATCAAGGTCGAGGGGGAGTAGGAACAAAGTGTGCCAGACCACCAACTTTTAACAGCTGTTGAGGGAAAAACAGGATTTGCTCGGTCCAATGTTCCCGCTGTGCACCAGACCGCGGGAGGCTGCCGACATGTTCCGGTAATTTGGAATGTGCTGTATTGATTTGGGGAAGGTAAAGCTTTTTGATACAATAACTATGGCGGTGTTGTGGCGCTGAAGAGTCACAAGTTAACGGGTCTGGATGTGTTTCACTACCTTGTAAAACGCAATAACCCCCACAAAAGTAGTAAAGTTGAATGTAATAAACCCACAAATGTAATCATGTCCCACAAGCGCAATAATGATTTCCCACCTCAAAAGTAATAACCAAATTTCCCAGAGTTTATTACGCTTGTGGGCTCATACTATATTCCATAAAAAGGACAGTCTATACAAAGTTCTGAACATGGAATTTGTCAATATAAAACAATTAAACAAATGTTTCTGTGTTTTGCCACCAGTCCTCAATGAAATAAGTGTAAAAATGTATTGGATGCGGTGCGTATTTGCACACTTTACATGGCATTATTAATTCATTGCACTATTAATGTAGCCACAGATGCCCTGGGGTAGACTGGTGCAAGCAAATCACAAATTGGACAACAAAATCTGCGCTATCGGACCCTCCAATCACCACCAATAGCGTTCCTCAGCATTGACACAGCCATAATTTTAGTGGCGTTCTTGTTGTTACCTTCATGAACACGGTGTGGATTCAGAAACCTTAAAGATTGTGTATCGCCAGAAAGGAACTAAACGTGTGTAAGAGACTTTTTACAACTACCACAAGGGGTCAGCAAGGGAACAATATATCAAATGTATTAGTATGATGAGATTCTAGGTTTGATGGGCAGATAATGTACAACCAAAACAAGAAAACGTCCTGATTGAATGCCCTGGTCCGCACCCTTCGCTCCCATCACAGTGATCGGTTGACTTACAAGAAAATTGGAGAAAAAAAATAAAAATTGATTGTATGGTTTTTGGTTACACGATGACATTATTTGGGTGTCAGCCTGCAGCGTGTCACTCATGCTCCCGCTGCCACAGTGAGATAGAGCTGTGTATGGATTTGCACTATGGGCCACTTCACCTCCAGCGCGCTTTACTCACCTGCATCGATCAGGACAGCGCAGGCCAACAGGGAGGTTAAATGAACCACTCTGACCTCAAATGTTTCGTATTGACACAAATCCCACAACTGTACAGTGTGTGAGGGCCATGATAGCTGCCACTGGGCTTCACTTTGATACAAGGAAATGTCAATTCCAACTGATTTAGGAATTTATTTTTACTTTAGGGATCCAGATGTTTTGTTCCGGATGGCGTTAAGTTCGAATACATAATTTGGTATTATTTGCATATTAATAATAGGCAGAAGTGGGTAGAACTCAATTATTGACATTTCACTTTTCTATAGCCTACGTTAATTTAAATACACCAGGTTTTGTGCATAATTTATTGTTTTGTCTTTTCAATTACATTCACTTTCAATTATAAATCCAATATTTTGTCCATTGTTCTAGTTACTTGAGTAGATATTTTCCTGAATACTTTTTTTTCTCCACCTACAACTATTTTGTACTTGTACTTAAGTAATATTATTTTGAAGTAACTGCACTGTTACTCGAGGACTATTCTTGGCTGCTCTACCCACCTCTCTTAAAAGATGCAATGCATAACTCGTCTGGTGCCAAGTATGCCACCTGCTTGTCTCCTTGGAGATGTTATGAGTGCAAATTAATTAATTACAGGCGTTTTAGTGCTCAGAAATACTTCTTTTGTGAAAACATCTCTCCACAGATCCGACCTGAGTGCACCTTTATTACTAATGCATCGTATGTAAAGTCTGTGTAATCCTCATTCGTCCAGGAGTGTTCCATTGTAGAACAAGAATCAGTTGTAGTCATCTGGACACTGTTTTTCTACAACGACCACTACTACAACTACTAAGATTACTACTATGTCAAGTACTACTAATACTATGTCCAGTACAAATATCTCCAGTAGCTATGACTTATTCCTTTGACCTATTATGTTGTTACCGTGTGATATAATGATTGTTTTGTGCGCAAGTGGAGTCTGAGTTTGCCTTGTGGCGTCCTGCACCTTTTAAAGCTTGTGTATTCTGTTTTTAGTGCCTTGTCGCCTGTGCGCTGCAGTCCTTTTCTTTATTTCCTTATTTCCTTTACGGATCTTACAACACTATTACTTTGTGTATTACTTTGAGTTTGTTTGTTCATTTGTTGTTGTGGCATCATGAAACTGCCAACTACCAATTCTACACCCAACATTACTACTGCTGCTATGTCCAATACGACAAAAACAACTACTACTACTACTTTCAATACTACTACTCATACCACTACCAATAGAAATACTCATGCTACTTCTTATATTAATATTACAACTACTACTACCTCCAATACACCGTTTCTACGACGATTTCCTGGGCAACATGGCGGCGTGGGGCCTTTCTGTGTGGAGTTTGCACGTTCTTCCTGTGTCTGCGTGGGTTTCCTCCAAGTGCTCTGGTTTGCCCCAAAAATATGTACAATACACCTCTCTCCTCTGGGGTCAGGACTCCCCAGAAAAATAAATTCTAAATCTCAGTGGGACTTTACTGGTTACAGAAACATCAATACAAAATGTCCGATACCGATACCGATTGTTATGAAACAAGCAAAATTACAAAAGCTTAAATGTAAAAAAGGTTTTATTGGCCATTGACAAAAAGGTCAAAAAAAAGGTCAACAAAATATGACTTTACGAAAACTGAATGTCAAAAGGATAATAACTAACACAAACAAACGGACCGCCCCTTCCCTCTATAGCACCTCGGCTAAACTAATTATTATAAATAGATGCGTTAAGGGTAAATCAGTATTAACCCTAGGGTATTATCGCACAGAGCATGTCTTTCGTCGACCAAGAATTTCTTTAGCTGATTACAACCCCAGTGGATTGAACTCAGATCTATCGTATTACACTTATATCCTTTCAATGCATTGTTACATATTTTAATGCCATGAACTGGCCTTCACAATGTGCAGTAAAAGAACAAAGTAGTGATTATATTCCTACAAGAGCAGGCTTCCTCTTGTCTGTGCAATATAACGACTGCCCTGTGTCATGATATGGGACACTAAAACCAGCAAATGACCCTTCTCTGTGCAATCCATTCATCATTCGGGGCATAAATTATCCCTTAACGTCTATGTCCCAACACTTAATCAATGCAAGAAGATACAGGGACGAACCGGGGACAACATTTTACCACTGATTTCCCTGCGCTCGCATTTTCAGGCCTGGCTAGCAATGCAGCGCACACGGAGGTAGTCTATCTCAGGTGAAGTGTCATTAAGGTTGGTAGCCATTTTTCATAATCCACTCGAGTTCGCGGGATCAATAGTTGTGTGTGTGCGTAGGCGGGCGGTGTGTACGTGCCAAGAGGATGGAGGGCCGTTAGTGGCTCTCTAATGCAATTTAATGCAAGCTGACCACAGTAATGACCAGGAGAAATGGAAGCGCAATGTTCCTAAGAAGCACAAGGGCCATTTTATCAATCCACTTTGAATTTAAAGGGGGGAAGGACTTTTGATTTAGCTTTGCCGTTTCAGCAGCAAATTTAAAGCCATTATCGTGTTTTACAAGACAAATCACTTCCCCTAAAGTTTATGGAAGACTTTATATGTATGTCTATGCTGTCTTTATTGATTCAAGAACTACTGCCAGATAATGTTTATGATATGGTAAAAGTTGTTGCCATAAAAAGCAGTACTTAATGTTAAGTGTGCTGCTGATTAGAAATTTGGAAACGGCGCGACTGTCGATATACGCACTATGTTTCGCACTTTGGGTTTGTTAATCGCGTTATTAGAAAAACATAAACCAAAGAAAAGAAAATCATACCTGTATATGTTTATGTTGACTTAGAAACAATGTCACCTTTGCAAAAATGTCACCCATGTCCCCTATTCATGCCTGATTTTCTGGGCACAGCTCCTAGGCATGACCGACACAGAGTTAGACTTGATGCCATGGCAGAGGTCTGTGCTTTCTGTCACTTCTATTTACAGCCATCATGCAAGTGTTTCAGTGTTTATCAAATTGTGTTTTGTTATGTGTTCCGAATACTTTAACGTGCAGTTGCATAGATTGTAGTCTGAAAAAATAAATTAAAAAAATCACTTACCACACGAGCCGCGTTTTTCTATTTTTCTCACCAACACAGTGCTGTCTGAAGTCAAAATTGTGTGATCAACTATCGTAACGTATACCTTCGATTTTAGGAAAGCAACTGTTCTGAATACCAGGAAAGACTAATTGTGCCAAAATACAGTTACACAAAGTTAGTTTTCCAAATAGGTATTTTCGGTACATTTTGGTATGGAATATAAACACATGGATATTGAAGAAAATTAACATACTGTATGGTGAAATATATGACATAAATGAAAATAAAAAATCAAACTGATGCATAGAGTTGAAAAAAGATAACATTTCAGTCCACAAGTTTGGATTTGTCTCAAAAAAGCTTGAAGACTTAAGCAAAAGCAATTAAAACAGAGTCCAATATTCAAATTCAAAATGCATATCCATATCTAGAAACCATAGCCGTCTGGCAGTGAAATTCTATTGTGGCTGGCTTTATCTCGTGAAACCCCAGGGATCCCACTAGACTGTGCTCTCTAGAGTCTTCCCCGCTGTGATTATCTGTGAACAATGCTTACTGCCAATCCCTGTACTACTGCGAGGAGGTGTTTCTGTCCAGACCTGCGAGATGGACCAACTGACCTTGAACTAACCAACAAGGCCGTCCAAAAATAAAATTGTTCCAGAGAGTCCAGGCAGTCTGAGGCCGGCGACATAAATCTTCACTCTCGGGGGGAAATTCTTCTTCTCTACCCAGTGGTGACCTTAAGCACAGTGTAGAGGAGTGAGATACTGCGCACAGCTCCCATTTCCCAGCGGTCACCGAACACACCGCACACTCCAGGCTTGTGTACAGTCAATAAATTGTAAAATGTGAAATATTAATGCTGGAGATGGTCAGGTATCCATGGGTTTCAGAGTGATGATGAATTAGCACCATTTTCATTGTAATTAACACTTAAAAAGCAAATATTACATGTACAGGTATTATATGTTTAGAACAGTGCTCAAAATGGCTCGTAAAAATCCAAATCATGTTTTTCTCTCTCAACCTTTTTTTAAAATTAAACTTAAAACTTGATTTTATAAATTTGCATTTCACAAGTCATACATTTGAATTTATATGTACTAAATCTTGAATTGTGGAGTTTGTTTGTTTTCTTTGTTTTAGTTTTTTAGTTTGAGTTCTTTTGAGTTTTTCCTTTTCTTCTTTTTTCTCAATTAAAAAAAAAAAAAAGCATTATTTTTTTGTGTTCATCCAGGCCTATAAAACAGTTTTTTTCCAGAAATAACGTTGAGACATAAAATACTACTGCAGACAGCGCACAGTGGCCTCATTGTTGTTCACAAAAAAAGCCAGGTACCTCAGCATTACGTTTTAGCTCATCCACAATATGATCTAAATTTCGCACCTCTATTTGGTACAGAGAAGCATTGTTGGTAGCATACACAGCTTTAGGACAACTTTTTTGCTCAGTCAATGCGCAATCAGCATGTGGCTCTTTCTTTTGGGGTTTCGATTGATAAAATACTTGATTCAGTAATTAAATGACAGCACAAACTTTGAGCTGCTTTTAGTCTATAATCTCTGGGGGAAAAAACACAATTTACTAAATTGCAAACATAAAGTTGGGTACCTCACGTTGAAATTGTGTAAACGACAGGCTACTAATTACATTATGGCATTGTGGCAAATTCTAAGTGTTTTCTCAGAATGCCTCAAAAGAGAATACCTAATCTACATTATTTTTATGCACCACAATATTTAGTTGAATGAATGCATTTAGTTGACAAGCACGTCTTCACACTGATTTACATGAACAACGAACAAAACACAAAGCTGTTATGAGACCATTTCCTTAGACGCTTAATAAAACTCTGCTGTCTTCAGAGACTTGCATAATATTAGTGAGATTAAACACTGTCCAACACATTTTCAACAGAACATAGCCTGGCATTTCACCAGAGGAAGCAGTCTGTCGCTCTATGGATGCATTATTAAAGCTGTAGCAGTCATTTTCAACTATTTATCACACAAAGAAAGATGTAGTGCCTAGATTTTGTTTTTTGACATGCATAATTGACTGTAGTGCTAAATAAGGATTCAGTATTCTTCATTTTCCTTTTAGTCAACATTTTGAGGACTTCTGACTATCCAGAAGATACGCTAATTTGGTTTGAATTATATTATTATAATTCATTCACATATAATTATCATATTCCTAATGTCTGCCATTTTTATTAATTCCTTCATTTTCTACCGCTTGTTCCCATTAGGCGGTGACTGGAGCCTGTCCCAGTGACTTTGGGCGGGGTCCACCCTGGACAGGGACCAGCTCGTCACAGGGTTAACACAGTGACATATACACACAGACAAACATTCACTCTCACGTTCACTAAGGCCAATTTACAGTTGCCAATTGACCTAAACCAAGCATGTGTTTGGACGCTGGGAGGAAGCCAGAGAACCTCTCTTTATTGGGAGGCAGGAGCTCTAACCATTTTTAATAATGTAATATTATGAGTTGTCAGTTTTTAGCGATATTTGGATGTCTGATATTTGGATTTTACAAATATAAACATAAGCACTTCAGACTGCATCATCATTGGGCGCTGACGAGACGTCGGGGCAGGAGAACGTTTACTTCAATAAACAATCCAAGGAGTCATGACAAATGTATTATAGTGAAAGGTGGTCAGATAGTTTTGCATTATTATATTCACCTTATTCCGAAAGGTGCGCCACCATCCGATGTAATCCTCCTTCCGGTTGTATTAGTTAACACAGCGCTGCCGACCTCGAGAGAAAATGTTTTCTGCACTGACTAAAAGCCGTTTTCAGACCGCCCAGGGAATCAGTGCAGTGTTGACTTATTGGTGCACATGAACGTAGAAGATTTTACACAAATCAATCTACTTTATAGCATATTTTAGCGGCAAGACTTTTCCCACGTTCTCCACTTAAGAGAATGGAGATCTCGCTTGACGAAGTGCTATTACAATGGAAGTGCCAATCCTGGCAAAAAGAGACTAAAGTGGGCGGGGCGGAATAAGGTGAATAAAATAACACTGAATTTTAAATTCCTCCTCACTCGCGTTTTTTTTCTCCTGTTTTGATCGTTGCACCGGGGTTTATTTTGGCTGTGTTCAGCACGCTACGGAAGCTTGTTTATGTAAAAAAATATACATTGAGGCCGAATTGAGGCCATTCACACCACAAATACTGGAGTCCACTTAGAACCATACCAAGACCACCTCCAAACGTGGGTCTCAGTACGATTCTTTACTCAAACTGTCCCTCTTTCACACCAGCCCAAACAAACTGCACTTGCAGGTGTTCTGAACTCGAGTTCGCTTGAACCGTGTATGGTGTAGGTGTGAAACATCACATTTGGATGAATACAGTTCTGAAATATTCAAAAATATGGTAAGTTTACGGACCACATATTATTCACTAATTCTCTGTTCATGTGGTCCAATGGAATACAGGAAAATGTTTCCCTCAAGAAATAAATAAATAAAATTATATATATATATATATATATATATATATATATATATATTCATAATTATATATATATATATATATATATATATATATATATATATATATATATATATATATATACATAAATTATTACAGTCACGCAGAATGAGTAAATAATATAATATTCTTAATATGTGGTCCCACAAACTGAATAGATACTAAAATATTCTCATATTCTCATCCTTGTTATACCATTCTAGAAGAGCCCGTCTTTTGTGTTGAATGAATTTCCAATAAGTGATATTAATCAATGGTGTCAGAGGCTGTCTATTATTAAACAATACATCATCCCTTTAGATTATCCATATTGCACAGTGTTATGTTTTATTACTTATACTGTAGATTAAAGAATTCACATTATTCAATGTATTAAAATTAATTAAATAAGGCATTTCAATATTCTCCCTGCCATTATTCACTTGATAAAGGCTTTGCAGTGATTAAAGGGTGTATGTTATAATATCAGAGGCATGTTTATTAAATCATGGTTCATTATACTCTATGGCCCTGCGGTGAGTTATTATAGAGGCTTAGGAGTCCATTAATCTAACATTATATTAAGAATCAGCTCAAGTCTGTCTACAGCTTAATGTGGTCTAACACCAACAGTGACTCCAATTCTAAAGTATAGAGACAAAGGTGGATAAATCTTCCCAAGAAACTGCAGATTTGGGAGAAAAGTGGCTTTTATACGGAAAAGAAGATAATATAGATAAGAGAAGGTAAGATACATAATATTACTCAAGTGGAAGTCAAATCAGTTTGAAAACCATGAAAAGATGTTCTAAGTAATGATGAAAATATTACGAAAAAGAAATAAATAACAAGTTTAAAGGTACATAATAAAAGTAAAATGTAACACACTATACTATATTTTATGATTTTTTTTTTTTTCTTCTTTTTTTTTCTTTTCTTTTTTTAGCCATGGCTTTCCAATGATTTACACACCTACTTCCACACACAGCCTGTTCTATCGTGTACAGTATGCTCTATGAATGTGGAAAGTTGATCTGACAGCATGTGTGTCCTTGAGACAGCAGCGTGACACACCAGTCATTCTACCTTCTGGAATAAATATGTGAGCCGGGTGCACTCTGACCGTCGGAGCATTTGATTCGCTTTGCCAAAGGGACCAACTGATATTTGGACATAGGCAGTGATGACATGGATAGTAAAATGGCCAAATAGCAAAATGAAGTTGCTCCATGTACTTGAAATCTTATTATTATTTCATTATTTGTCACATTTAAAAATTTGAATGCAAAAAATCTTCTAGGCTGTAGTCTTTTAGTTGATTATTTAGTTGATGGTGTCTACTCGACCCCGTTAGTTTCAGAATCAGAATAGGGCTGTAGTGACTAGTGCTACAGCAGTTTTTTGATGAGGTCACAAAGAAATTACAGTTTCCCATATTTAGCGCACATTCAGTTGTATATCCTTCTTACAGTTACTCGCTACCGACCTCAACATTGTGTTAGATACTGGACAGTGCTGTTGTGGTAGTAGTCGTAATCAGAATAAGGGCAAGAGAACATTGACACAGAAAAGCCTTTGCATAAATGTCAACAAATCCATAAATATTCATAATGCCATGTTCTGTAATAGCTTTGCAAAGCAGTTGTGACATAACCCACCACCGTACTTTTGAATATTGAGGAAAATATCATAGACTGCTAAGTCATTTTGAAATATATTTTAATTAAATGTAATGAGATAAATAAATAACCAAGATCCATAGATTCCCAACAATTCAGGTCAATGTATATACAATAAATTTGTGCAAATAAAACATGAATTCAAACAGACATTGTAAGCTGATCATTTCAAGGCACATATATTTACCATAACATTATTTTCTGAACAAATTTTAAATGTACAGGGGGTGAAAAGGGGGGTTATGTGCTTTTTTGCAGTTTTAGTCCTTGCCGCACCTTCTTTGGGCCTGCGGCAGACTCGATAAACCCTGGCCAGTGATTATGGGTGAGTCATGAAAAGCAGGTGAAGCCGTGTGCCCTCGTGCTGCTTCCGGTGAATGTTAAATGAGCATGACCTTTAGATTTCCTTTTGAGGCAGAAGATAAGTCATTTGCATAAATATATTTTGTCTCTCTGCTGTCTGACGCAGGGACCTGATCATTAGCATTTTTATTAAATGTAGCTGCAATTAACCGGATGTGCCATATTCATTTGATGACTTGATTAAAACCTGTCCAGAGGATGTAAAAACTGCCCTCTAGTGGTCATTGTGCCTGTCTCCTCTCTTCTCTCACAAAGAGCATAAATGAGTCATGTTTAGCTTTTCTGTATGTTGTACATATTACCGATGGCCACAGCATGTATTTATGAAGGATCAAATCAAAATCAAACAGAACTCGGGAGATGAGGAAATTAATTGTGATTAAAAATGTCACAGAACTAAAACAGCACAGCTGCAGAAAGCAATAATTTATAAATCCAATATAGTTGTATAAAATATATTGTCCATTATAAATTACATTTTAAAGACACATGAGTTGAACTGGTATTAACACTGTACAGTGTCCATAAAGACAGTAAAAAGCTCTCTCAAGCGTCATGTGCGCGGGTAGTCTGCCTCCTGAACATTGTTCTTGCAGTAAACTGTGCTGTTGTTCCCCAAGGGGCAGTCTCGGAAACCGATGCCCCCATTAGGGGTGTAAATAGGCTGAATGCGCAGCTCTCCCTTGAGGAGCTGCTCATTGTTGAGTGAGACAATCTGGAAGTTGGTCTCAGTCATTTCCAGGATAGAATTATCCTTCTTTGTGCCTGCCTCACAGTAATCGTCTTTCCTGCGCCCGCGGTTGTATTTCCACGAGGTGGAGGACTTTGAGTGGCTCTTGTTGTGCATGTGCCAGCAGAAGATGCTGAGCAGCAGCACTAGCACCACAATCACAGCTCCTCCGATGAGGCCGGCTAACAGAAAAGGAGAGCCGGGCTCCGGCTGAGTGGCCTGCTCTGGTCCAGATGGCCTTTTGTTGTTGTCAGGGCTGAAGGAGGCGGCAGTGGTCAGGGCCTCGGTGCACACCGTGTCGTCTTTGGGCCGGTAGTTGTTGAAAGCGTCCAGAGGAATCACACAGATCCTGTAGGTGGATTTAGGCTCCAGATTGGCCAGTCTGATGCCCCTGTGGTCCCCTCCCACAATCCTCTCCCTCACAGTCTCCCCCGTCAGGCTGGGACCCATCCGAGCCCATGTCACCTTAAAGGCAGTGACTGGAAAGGCAGCCACCCAGCTGACGTGGATAGCTGAGCCGTTCTGTATGGCAAAAGTGACCTGCAGACCCTCTCTGCGTGGGTCCTGGGGTCTCCTAGTCCGCAGTCCCCCCTCTCTTGTTGTGTATATGGGGTACAGAGTAGGATATGTGGGGAGGGGCTTTCTGAAGGAGGGGTTGATGAACTTGGTGACTAACGGGGCATGTGTAGACAGTGACGCAGGAGGAGTAGCGGTGGAGAGCGGACGAGGGGCCGCCTCTGTGCTCTGTGGGCACTGCACCAGCTCCTGGCCCAGCTCCCTGATCACCATGCCCCGGAATGCCTCGGGTTTGTGGCACATGAAGCCGCGCACGTTCAACGAGCCGGGCAGCGACTTCAGCCACGCCACCACCCATTTCATACTGCAGTCACACAGCCAAAGGTTGTTCCGAACTGTCAGCTGTCTCAGGCTGATCAGGTCGTCAAAGACTCCCTTTGTCAGAGACTGCAGCTGGTTGTTTGAAATATCCAACTTCTCCAGTCTGTGTAACCCCGCAAAGGCCTGTGCTGGGATGTGAGTCATCTGATTCTCCTGAAAATTTAGCTTAACTAGCACCTCTCCTGGGAGGAACGGGGGTGGGTATGTGAGAGAATTTCTCGCCAGAGACAACTCCCTCAATGTGCCCAGGTCCTGAAACGTCCCTGGTGCAATTCCCTCATCTGTCAAAAGATTCCCGTCCAACAGAAGGCGCTCCAAGCGAGTGACATTCTTAAAAGCTTCCTCTACAATCACTGCAATTCTGTTCTCGTCCAATCGCAGCTCTTTTAAGGTTTCCGGAAGACCAATAGGCACGCTGCTTAGATGGTTTTTGGTGAGAAAGAGCATTTTCAAACTCACCGCTTCTTGGAACGCCCCTTCCTCCACTCCTACCGTCGATATCGAGTTATCATCCAAATGGAGCTCCTCCAGCCACAGAAGCTGAGCCAATGCTGCTCTCGATATAGTCTGTATGTTGTTCTCCTGCAGGTGAACAACACGCACATTTTTCGGCAGATTTATGGGAAACTCATCTAGCTCGTTGCCATAGAGATACACCGTCTCCACTGAAGCCACGTGGTGGAGCTCCAAGGGAAAAGCAGCGTTATTGATTTGGTTGTTGTGGAGGTAGAGAGTCTTATAACCCTCCCCTATTCCCACAGGCACTGAGGTCAAGCTCCTCTCGTTGCAGTAAACAAAAGTGCGATCACAACGACACTCTTCGGGACACTGGGAGGCCCGGGAGAACTGGAGGTGCAGGCCGAGCAATATCGGTATCCATGGGCTTATGAGGGACACCCAGTTTTTACTCCATAGACGCCACTGTATCTCCATTTCAAACAGAAAAAAATAACAAATGTGGTAAGAAAGAATCAAAATCCAAGCGAGCAGTCATTGGATTTGAACAGTTAGAGCAGTCTCCAAAAGAGGGCCTTGAATAATCCCTTGGTAATTAGTTGGCTTAAGTGCTCCAACGCAAGAACAATGGTCTCATTTAGCAATATCCTTCACCAGCTACTGTCACTGATTTAGTTGGCGGAGATGACTGAGGTTCATTACATTTTCAGCCCTTTTTTTCCTGCTGGATAAAGCTCTCCTCACTAGTAGCACAGTGATGCACGGCACACTGCAGGAGGATTATCTGTACATGGGGTTGGCTTCCTCGATCTTGTACAATGCTTCTTCCAGGAGAATAACGATTTGGTGGACATTTGGATCCAGAAATCTGTGTAAAATAAGAAAATAGTAGACAAATTAGATTTGGATTTAAATTTAAAACATTTGTTTTTGCTTTTTTTTTTAACAAAGTGGGTTGGATTGTTATAGTTAGAGCTGTTAGCTGTTATATATTTTGTGGTAGCTATAATTTACATAAATTTACATGATGGGATTCAGTAAGTTTACACTCGAAATGTTTTGATGGAATTATTTGTCTTTGAATTGTATTTAGCAACATGAGCATTGATATGAAGTTGGTGATAAAAGTAGGGGGCGGGGGTTGTAGTAATAGCAATAGTAGTACTAGTAGGTGCACGTTATATTAAGTTAAACTCGTAGGCTTTAGCCGACAGGACAGTGAAGTGCAAAACAGGAAAGAGAATGGGGAATGACATGAAGCAAATGTCAAGAGCCGGAACCGAACCCACGATGCTGTGGTAGGGCAGGGCAATGGGGGTCAATCTCAAGTAAATGGCTTTTAGCAATGATTTCATGAACATAAACTAAACAGACCTTTAATCTGTGCCATTTAACACAAATAATATTCAAATGTCTTCTTCCAAAGTCTGACCTCTGCTCAAAACCACATGTTTTTACTGACAGAGGATCAATTTAAAAACCCCTCCCAAATAATTGACCATTTCACATGGCTCGATCTGTCGATCTTTTGATTAATTGCCAAGCAATATTCTGTGGCCTGCCCCACACGGCAAAGTTTCAATACCAAATGTCAGTATTATTATTAATATGATGTATGATAGTAGTATCAGCAGCTGCTGTAGTGATTGTGGTTGCAATTTTTTTTTGTTTTACAATTTTAAAGTGTCACAAAAAGGACCACTCTAGTATCAGTCTTCTTCTGAACAAAAAAGGACCACTCTAGTAGTAGTAGTAGTAGTAGTAGTAGTAGTAGTAGCAGTAGTAGTAGTAGTAGTAGTAGTAGCAGTAGTAGTAGTTGTAGTGGTAGTAGAGATGGGAGATATATTGAAAAATATATGTTGTTTTGGAGATATTCAAATTTAGAATCGTCTTGATTATTATTATGAACTTGTAAAAGTAGTAGTAGTGTAATAAAGTGATATTGACCAATAGGAGGAGTGGGTGGAGAAAGTGTGTGTATATTTGTGTGTGTGTGTGTGTGTGTGTGTTTAATAGATATTAACAGATAGTATATAATAGATATGTCAAGACGAGATCACAATTTGATTTGTATTGCCGTGTGGCTCCACCCTAATTTCAAATGTTACTTCAAGAAATCCTATGCAAAATAACTTAGAATTCTTCCTCTGGATTTCTTCTCAATCACAAAGAGAGACTTGTAAATCAGGGGAAGCAGAGCGCTGTGCATACAAATCGCTGTCACACTGGTTACATATCTGCCTGCACGAGAGACAACCCTTCAATAATGAAAAGATGGCTGAGATGCTTCCTTATTCTATGTACACGTCATCTAATCTTTACTGAAAACATGCTCAACGCAAACTTTTTTCCTATCCTCTAGCTGATAAGGGCGTACGTGAAGAAAATCTTAAAATGGATTCAAACAACCAAAGCCTGGAGCATTCTACAAGCAGCGAGGTGTAAAGTAAAAAAAAGAATGTCTGATTCAAACAAAAGTCGAACTATAATTGATAAAAGCCCCTGCAGAATTCGACGCAAGCCGCCTAAAATGGGGGACCACTGTGAGTTGGCAAAATTCGAGGTAGATATGGCAACAGGATTCGCTGCAAGCCAAATATTTTCTGTTAATTAACGATAAATGGCAGTCATTTTGGGCTTGCCTTGTGCCGTGGTGTGGAATGTGGAGAGGAGAGCGAGGACATAAGGGGAGTTGGTGATGAACGTACGCTGTCAACGCAGATAAGATGAGACAAATTCCCCTCACAGGGACACAACTAAGATCGATGGGGGGCTTTTGGTGAAGAAAGGTGCGAGTTTGCTACAAGGTCACATGATTTATACAGATTGTGTCCATTTCCTAAAATTACAGTTCGAGGAAACGCAACCACAACCAATCACTACAGTAAATGATATGATAACGTGATATTAGCCGTAAAGTGTGTGATTTATAATATGGTGGTCAAAAAATCGATACTAAAACATGTATTGAAGACGAAACAAAAAACACATCATGGTATCAAAACTGAAAAAGACATAAGTTGTAGGAATGTTAGTGTCTTAGTTTTAGTCAAACCACTTTTTTTTTTAATCAGTCGACGTAATATTTTACTAGGATGCAAGGATTTATGCGAACAACAACAGAAAGGAGAATGTATAGACTGAGTTAGCTGGAGTTTTCATAGTGACTGGACAGTATCATGAAGTTGCAGTATTTTGCTTTATAGTCTTACATATCTTTAGATGACAAAAGAATTCCTTTAGCCAACTACAGTCTGAATAAATAGTACAAAGTTGGAAATATCTAGATCCGTTTTCAGAATCGATCTGGTTCTATATAAGAACTAGTATAAGCCATGTGTGGAGAAAAAAACTATTATTTTTAGTGTTGTGGTCGACGAAAGAATGTATTTGTCGACTAAAGACATGCCCTGTGCATCGATTGATCGACTAAAAGGGGGTGACGCTGGCAAAAGCTGCAAAAAATATTAGGATCTTACACAAGAACAGAATTTTTATATGTGAAAACGCAGAGTAAACTGTCCAAACTCCAGCTAACTCACTCTGTCTAGTCCCTTTCCAGCTATTTTTGCTTTTAAATTCTTACAGTACAAATAAAAATAATTAGTCCACTGATAAAAAGAAAAAACAATTTGGTTGACAAAAACACCATTGATTAAAACACAAATTATTTTGTGTTTGAAAATGATATCCTACTTGTATAATTGTCAGCCCAGATTATTCCTTTGTATCAAAATGTTTTTTGAAATGTTAGTCTCATGAAAACACCCAATTATAATAAACACTGGGCACCAGACCCTATTGACAGATTGCATTGAGTCATGGCCAAGGCGGTTCGATAGTTATGTAATGTTTCTTGAGGGTTATTGTGAGGAGCGGGATTGTGTATGTGTAAAGAGGAGAAAGGTGGAGGAGGGAAAAGACAGGCACCAAACTGAGTCCAATTATAGTGACCCGACCCTCGCTGCGGTTAGTAACAGCGGGGATTTTGGCACCAAATGGTTAAGCCTTTTCTTTAATGTACTTGTGCAAAAAGTGGAGGGGAAAAAACAGATCTCCTTGTAAGATGTGGCTTAGTTACCAGTAGTTTTTAAAGTCACTGTCCTAAAATGTATTTTCAGTTCATGCTTTATGAAATGTTGTGAATTTACGTCGAAATGTACGCATCATGGAAATTGGGTAGGCATTTTTTTTTCCTACATCATTCTTCAATTTAACCTGCAAAGAGTTAAACTGGAATACATTGGAACTCCATTTTAGCTTGTGTTCACACTCGTCCAGATTTGGTCCTAATGTGAGCCCATTTTAGTCTTGACTTGGTTCGGTCCTGTTCTAGTCCCAGTTCAGGGTGTGTTCACACTTGTTGTTATGTGGTACTAAATTGATCCCCTGATCGTCCTGATGTAGACTTGGTTCGGTACTGTTCTCGTCTTTGTTCATCCCTGATTTAATCCAGGTTAAATTGCAGTCTTACTTTTGGTTTAGTCCCAGTTTTGATGTAGTGGATGTGCTTTTGTGAACGCACCCTAGTTTTAAGTCTAGTGTTTAGGTTTAGTCCGAGTTTAGTCCCGTTTTTTGTGCTGTGAATGTGCTTAAAGTGCACACATCCTTACTTAACTGTGTGTTAGAAAAAGTGTAACAATTCCCAAGCTCCCGTTTACCTTTTACAAAAGCGCTTTACGTCGTCCGTGTAACCCCTCGGTCCTGTCTCCTTCACCCAGACTCGTGCGCTCCGAGTGTGCACCAGCAGCCTCGCATCCCGTCCGCTCCTCTCGCTGCTGCGGATTCTCTCCTCTGCGACTTCTCCGCTCTTCCCCTTCGCGCACCGGTGACATTCTGCTCAATGCGCGGCGTCCCGACTGACCGCAGGAGCAGCAGCGGCAGGCGCAGCAGACGCAGCAGCCGCGCAGGGGACGGGGCAGTTCATAAGGTCCTCATCGCCTCGCTCTGGCGCCCGCGCTGGAGATGGTCTGCAACTTCCACCGCCGTTTTTCAGACTTGGGCCGCGCATGGAGGAGAGGGAGGAGGACAGGAGTTGGTAATGTTTCCATTAGGTTTGGTCCATGGAAGTGTCAGCGGCGCGTCGTCTCGCCCGACAGCAGCACAAAGCCCGTAGGAGAAGTCCATTGCGCGCGTGAGAAAAAAAAAAGAAGGGGTCCCGCCGCTGTTGTCCGTTGGAGCTCCGTGCGTCGTCTGCGCCAGGCACTATCTGAGAGAATGGGCTGTCTACCCCTCTCTCCCTCTCTCTATCTCTCTCTCTCTCTCTCCCCCTCTCTCCTCTCGCACCGGCACCGTCACCCCTCCCACACCCTGGACCCCGCTGCCCCCGAGCCCTGCTGCCTCCCTCCTCTCAGACACTTTCACCGTCTCGCATACAAAAAGCCAATAAGTGCAGGAAAAAAGTGTGCCATCGTATATCCATCCATCCATCCATCCACTACTTTATTTATTAGACTGTTCCCAAAGTCCTGCACACAGGTGATTTAAGAAAACAAGACCACTATAATTCAAATGAATGTACTAAAATAAAGCCAATAAAAATAAAGCCACAAATAGATTAAATACACAAAACCATAAATTACCGCAAACTACATAACATAATAAAACTAAATTTAAAACAATATGAAAATAAATTAAAACACAGGACACAGGACCACACAACCACGCTCATGCTGTGTTAAAAGCCGAAGCGGGTCACACTCCTCGGGGGGGTCCAGAGATTAGGGCTGACCACAGAGAAGGCCCCCGTCCCCCACATACACATACACATACACAAATACACATGCAATATCTAGATTACTGCAGATATTTTAACTCATGTTTGTCAGAATATTCCACAATATGGCAAAGTAAGAACATCTCCATGGAGACGAGCAGGTGGCAGACCTCTCACCAGAAAAGTTACAAAACAAAAATCTCTCACTGTAAGGATTTATGTTAATTTCATCAAGGTTTTAAGTGCAATAAAAACAAAGAAACAAATGTCTCGAATTGCCTTTTTGGCTGAAATCTTACACAGTGAGGGCAGATCTGTGGAGGGGCGACCCGGCTCACAGAAATAATGTTTTTCCAGGTGTTTTAGAGCAATGAAATCACTGTAGCCTATATGAAATAAATGTGTAATATAGGCTTTTTGCAATCGTATGTTTTTATTTGTTTCAATCTATTACAAACACAGTCTGTAGCTGTAACTGGGTTGGGCTGCGTAGCATCATTAGGTTAAAAAAAAACAATTATAAAGAGAGTAAAATCAAATAGTCTTATGTCATTACAAGCTTCTGACCAATTTTCAGGTGGACATTTATAAGACGTGACTTAATATTAGGCGCTACGGCTCGGTGGTATGGAGTTTCAATAGCAATTACTGCCAAAAACATATACATTTTTAAAACTTTGAATATAACTGTCTTGCAATTAAGCGGTCCTAATAATTGCCACAAAATGTGTTCCTCCAAAGTCTGAATATTTTTAGGATTGACTGGGACCGATTAAAACGACCCAAGCTGATCATTGACGATTAAATGACTGAATCTCAATTAAAATGTGATTAATTGCGGAGCACCATGAGGAACTTATCTAATTAAGAGTCATTCTTATCAAAGTTTCCGCTTGTATGTAAAGCGAAATGAGAACACTGAATGACATTTTTCAAAGCCGTATAATACAGATATACTTATACGTGTGACTTGGCACCAGTCTTAGTCTTTGTCGCCTGTTCGCTCTCATTTGTCCCATGGTTTCTGTGTGTCAGCCCTGCAGCAGATGAAGAGGCATTGCTTCAACTTCTTCAGACACTTTTTTCCTTTTCCCTCTTTAGAGTGTTATGTGTCTTGTGGCAGTGACATTAATGCTTGGAGTTGGTGTGTTATTTTTAATGAAGGATTCTGTGCACATCCGGATGCACGGCTTGGTCTAATTTACAAGAATGTTCTGTTTGACATTTGACACCAATTTTGCTTGATAGCTAACGTTGTTATTTTCAGACGGTTTTGGTGCTTTTGTGGATAGTTAAGTTGTCTGTGGTTTACTCTCAACTAGGTTCAGCATTAGTTTATTTATCTGCTAACCCCACTGTTGCAGCGCAGAGCCTAATCAGCTTGAAGTGTTCAACCATGTGTTCTGCATTTTCCCAATGGTTTTTCAACAATGTTACAACAACCGGCTCTCAGCATGAAAAGATTTATGGGAGGAGAAGTCCACGTCATGGTCCAGTGAGAAGAACCTGAGAGGAACCAACATCATAAGCGACAGATCCTTCTATTGATGTCATTTTGGACATACTTCGGCCCCCACAGGTATGGGATAGGCCGAAGTGTGTGCGAAATGACATCACACACTTGTTGCTACTGCCATCTTTAGAACGAAAGCCACATGTGCTGTGGGCCGGGCCAACAAAAAGTCCCAAAACAAAGGATTCCTCTTCCGAAACATCTCCAAAGACCCCGTTTGTCCAGAAATGTATTACTGTTGTCAGGAGAGACCAGTAGACTTAAAGAAATCACTCCAGACTGAGTGCTGAGCTGATTGTTAGCAACTGGCTAATGCTAATAAACGTTAGCCTACTTGCAGACAGTTTTAAGGAGCCTAATTTCCAACCGTCCGGGTGCTATATTTTAGGATCAGACAGTCATTCACCCTCACACAAAGTCCGTGCTCTTGAAAGCTTTGAGGGCTTGTCCGGAGGAGAGGGCTTGTGAACAATAAATGAGGAAGATGTAAATGTTTCTGCTTTTAAGTGTTGTTTAAGGATCAAAGCCCATACTTTAAGTATCAACCTTTTCCATTTTCAATTTGATGTGCTGTTTTTCATGACTATCTAACAGCAGCGAGGCAACCGACATCTTCAAATCGGCAGTGACAACTGGGTAGAGACTTCTTGTGGGTGGAGTACCGACTCTTAGATGATCTCAACGTCTCAGTGCAAGTCATTCCTTTTAGATACTGCTCATTAAATGTGCAGTCTCTAAACTTGTCTGGGGGAGAGTTCCCCACCTGCTTGATGTCATTGTGGTTTATTGCTTTGCTCAGAATGTTCCACGATATGGCAAATTAAGAACATCTCCATGGAGACAAGCAGGCGTCTTAGAGAGAAAATCTCCCTCACTGTAAGGGCGCGTCAATTTTATAACAGGTCAGATCTGTTGAAAGACAATCCTGCACACAGAAATACCACACATGTTTCTCAACGTGTTTTTAAGTAATGAAATCACCCTAAGCCCAATGACATAAATGCATATTAAGATGGATTAAATGCCATACTTTGGACTTTTCCAGACAAAGCACATACAAAGACAAGCACGTGGCGTATCCCCCTTTAACTACAATCAATTGTCGCACTAAAGATGGTTGTTTGATTTTAACCAAACAACTGCTCTTTAAAAAAAACAATGGAAAAATAGGAGTAAAAAGTACATGAACTTGATTTAGAAAAGCTCACCAGTGTGACAAAACCAGGTTACTGCGGGTTGCAGACATTAGCCTGCACTTTATTCCGTGGCTCAGTTCAAACGTTTGCTGCCAAATAGCACATCTGCTGCTGCCTCTCGCCGCTCCAATCTAGTAAATTAAAATTCAGGGCAAAGCTGTGTGCAGTTTAGCAGAATGTGTAGTGTGTGCTTTCAGGTTGACTCCGTTGGTTTAGCCCTGCCTGTTCGGTGCCACTGATCTAAATGTGTGTGTGTGTGAGAAAGAGGGAGAGGAAGGGGGGGGGACTGGACAGCTGCTTGGAGCTTTAGTGCCAGGAGCGCTGAGCAATGGATTACCTGGATATGTGACCAGATTACAGGGATATGTCTGTGCAATTTCGACATCTATATGATTAGATATGAGGAGAAAATGCATCCACGAGCGTCATTTAGTGTACTGGCATTTTGAGTGTTTTAGATGGGCTTGGAGAGCGTGAGAGGCATCGTCTGTATTTCCCGTTTGTTCTGCTTATAATGCCAAGATGAACCAGACTGAAAGCCAAAACAATTAAGTCATTTATAAGACATTTGAACATATTATAATCTCACTGATGCGTGTATGTAGACCTAAACCTGGAAGCAGATGGGAAGTAAGATGTGCTTTTACTGGTTAAAAAAGCAACTACAATTACAATTTAATGTGCTTTGGGACACTTGGAATGATGTGCCAATGAGGTTTCTAAACAAGGTTAAATTTAGTATGTAAATATATTTTGGTAGTAAATTTGACATCCTTAAGAAAGTTTTGGAGCATTTTGCACATCAATATAAAGTTGTGAGATGAAGTTTAAGGGGTACTCCTGAGACAAGAAGGTTGGGACCCACTGCATTAACCTGCAGAATGCCTGAAAGCACAGAACCTCTGACAGTCAAAGAGCTCTGACTAGCATAGATTAACGACAAATTCAGATCCATCTGTTGGGGTTTGTTTCCAACTGAGTTCTGCCGTTGGATCTGGAAATCCAAAGTTAGGAGCTCATTCTCCTTTTTTATTGTGTAATCGCCTTGAGAACAGAAAATGAAAGTACAAACAAGCCATAATGGCCAATGTTTTTGTAATTAGGAATAAATAAATGTTGCAGTTGTTATGAAGTGAAAGCAACATTTCATTTGAACATATTTGCTTTATACGGATATGAAATGTTGAATACAAATTGTTGAAGTTGAAAAATTTCACAAAATGAATGGTGTGTGCTACCAAAAAAAAAAAAGTGCTGAGAGTATATCCAAGATCAACCCTTAAAGCTTCTTCTCTTTGAACAAGACTAACATATCACATTTTTATTTAGCTCACCAACTTTTTCTTAAATGTTTCTGCGTTATTTTTTGCACCATCAATTTTGATTCATATTTTTGCAATTTTTGCATGTTTTGTTGTACATTTTGTGTTTTAAAAGCTGTGCGAAATCAACTGTTTTCAAAAAAGAAATGACCTCATAGGTGAATGCAATTTGGCCCCTTCCTATTTAGTTGGATTTCTGTAGCATTCACTGCCTCTATGTAGCCACACAGTCCTAAATGCCACACAAAGCGAGGTGTGCTGGACAGCACAGATAAAATCAAATGCCAAAGCCTGGTGACTTTAAAATGAAAGAAAAGTCAAATGGAAACCACTGGGAACAAAATGTCACCCATGGGAGCGTTGGTCTCCAATAACCCTCACATTTAGTGGTCAGTCATTTCGTTTCACTTGACGAGTTTGACGGCAACATTATCAGTGTATGCATGCGTGATTAATATGTAACTCTGAACTATTTATGGAGAGGCCAAGTCTTGGAGGAACACAGCAGGGGGCTCAAAGCCGGAAATTTATGAATGGAATCAACGGGGAGTGGAAACCTAATTGGAATGCCATTGTTATTGATGTCATTGTCACATCTGCTCTTATCAAAGTTCAAAGCAAAAAGTATCATGAAACAACTGATGCTAACATGCACTAGCTTTGCTTTGCTTAGGTTGTCGGCTCAACATATAAAGTCACTGGAAATATGGCGGTTTATTGCAGGACCAAGTCAGCGTTTGGTGAGAAACCTCGACCTCTCACAGCCGGCCCGCTTTGGATCACTTAAACAATGGAGACACTTTCGGACCGTACCGAACTTGTCGAAACGTGGCTTATATAACTTTTCTGCTCGTCAATATGGAGATGTTATAGCTTTTCCAAGAATGTTCTACAGAAGATCTGTCCTGCATTCATTCATTTACAGGTGCATTTGCAGCTAAAACCATCCTAATAAACTTGCATTCTTATTGTGAAAGCGGTCGCCTCGCCACAGAACTTACCTGTAACTTGTAATGTCTCCATGGAGATAGATAGACGTTTTATGCCTTAATGAATATTCTAGGCAGAGCAAAAGGTCTCTCTAAAGACAAGAAACTCCACCAAAGACAACCTAGAAAACACAGGAAAAACATATAAATTCATGCAGAATAAACATGGAAATCGTACTCATAAGTTGTATTGGAACTTAATCAGCAGCAGAGTGGAGAAACAAACAGGTTGATTGATCCCTGAATCTTGACTCTCTGGCAAAACACAGCAGGAGTTATGTTCCTGTTAGAATCTGCACAAAAGCAACTCCACCACATAAAAGAACAGGTATGAAAGAGCCCCTAAAATGTTATGTGTCACAGGTATTGGCTATTATTTTACAAGAGCAAAAAGTGAATAATGTGAAATGTGCATGTTTAGTGTAATCTTAAATAAAGCCGAGAGTGTCAAGACACTATAAATGACAGTTAATTACACACCATAAGGGCAATAATTAACATATGCCTGGGAAAAAATGCATTCCAACAGAGACTAATTGCTACAGAGACTCTTCAAAAATGACTTCCGTAGAAACAAAGGTTGATATTTGGGGTCAGAAAGTGTCCCATACTAGAACACAGCGTATACAAATTTAAACAGGAGTTCCAACATACAAAGGAGGCCATGCACTGATGATTTAATCCAGGGGGCAGCAGTGCACAGGCTTATCAGATCTTCCAACAGCATCTGCTTGACCTCTTCGTTGGTCAAAACTCCCATGTGACCTTGAGCCAAGCGGAGGGAACACCAGGAGGAGAAGGTTGAGGCTATTTCTGTTTTAAATGGTCAACTGCTGATGCTCCTGCTGCAGCCCAGGGCACAGACAGCACAGGGCCTTTAATAGCAATGTGCCCCAGAAACCCAATGTCAACTTGTATACATTTTTTATGACTGTGTCCCTGGAAAAGGAGTCATATATATCAATTTTAGATCCGTAAAAGGAGTTGTTTGACCGTAAAAACTTCCATGATATGTCATTTTGGTGTGATGAAATTGGCAGCAGTATATCAGTGATTAGAACGACAGTCCACAAACCTGGCAGAACAGCTATAGTGTGTTGAATGAATGCATAGTATGTGCTTGAGTAACAAATCAAGGCATTAAAACAATGTATAGGATGTAAAACTCCAACAAGGGAAAAGATAGATGGATACCTGTGGAATGCACTTTTGGCAGTAACACAAAGTGTACAAAAGGGAATGGATGACAAAGAAAGAACCTACTAACAAAGAGAGGACTGAAATAACTTTGGACCTTTATGAAATTGAAAAATGTACTTTCACAAAAAGTGACACATTTTCCGGACATTTGGACACATTGGACATTACATTTGGGGAAATATTATACCAGTTTTTTACTCTCTGTGAACTGTTTGTTTGGTTATGTTTGTTTTAGTTTTTAGATTGTGTTTTATAAAAATAAAATTCATTCTTAAGAAAATAAAAAGTAGACAAACACATGGGACGCCTTGGATAAGTGCTGTGCCTTTTTTTCTGGCAACAGTGAAATAGTTTTGAGAATGGTGCGTATTAAAGACAATCTGAAGTGCTGAAATAATCAAAACAAGTTCTGTGATGGTGTGCGGATTTAAAAAACACAGAGGAGCCTTTTGGAGAATGCTGGATGTAATAGTCAAAAACAATTTCAGGAGATGGTTAGTATACAAAGTTACCTATTCCGTCTCCATCTTTTACAATTAACAATGCCACCTAAAATGTCGAACAAAGAGGTTTTTGTTGACAAATGTGTGCATGTTAGGTGTGTAAGCAATTTTTTTTCAATCAGCGTTGCTTTAATGAGGATGTGTCTCAGTCAGGGGCTAAGATTATCAAGCACAAAGGCCCTGTCTTCCATCTGTTTAGGTCATCTTTCCCAAGCAGATTTTGTAAAGATGCATTGTTTGCTTGTTAAAATGTAGACCCATTGATCAACAATTATTAATAGTCAAATGAATAATGTTGCAAGGAAACAAACTAGCAGATGTGAAGTCCCGCTGAGATGTCCTTGAGGTGTGTCTGCGGAGTTTAGAAATATGTAAATCTATTAATTTTAATAGACAGTTTTGTTATCATTGAAATTATGGATGCAAGGAAGAGGAAAAAAATATATATCATGTTTTTTTTTGTGTGTTAATGCTGGAGCACATATTTCACTTCAGAAAAAGGTTGTTTTATTTTTCTCCAAGTTTGTTAAAACATTTCCACCAGGAGATTTACACTGAAAGAGATGTAAGTCAGACGCTATAAATAGTTTCTAGTGAATATACAGAGATTATAGTTTCCTGGCCAGCCTAGAATGCATTTTTTTTCCCCCGCTATGTGTTCAAAGATGTGTAATCTGGGCCCTGGCATTATCTCCCAGACTGCAGATGAGAAGAACCACACCACACTAAAAGAAACATGGTGTTTTATGTTATATATGGAATATATATATATATATATATAGAAAACACGGACAATGTTTAGACTGAGATGCAGCAGAGGAATATCTCAGTCTGGATTTACTGGGCAAGCTTGTCAGACTCAAAAATCAGTGTGAACATTTACTGTACATGGAAAAACTCAGATAGCAATAATTAGATCAGATTTTTGGTGATTTGCATGCCCCAAATAAATCTGATCATCTACAACATCTGGTGTCAGTTAATTTGCGGAACTGTTGGATATGGACGACAAATAAAAAATAAAAATAACAACCACTCTCTTTTTTTCTTTCATTTTTGTCTTTGCTGCATCAGTTTGTCATTTGTTGCACAATTTTCCTTGACAAAACCTGCACAAGTTTGAACAATCAGAAAGAAATCAGATACACACCAGATGAAACTGTTTACATTTCAGTTCAATAATCTGATAACTCGAGAAATCAGATAATGATCGGATTTCTGGTGTGATTTCTGGCGAAGGATATGGAGAGTTTGAGTTGGCTGGTGGCTTGATTGCTGCAGTGAGAAGGGTTGATAAAGTGCATTTATATGACTCGCTTGAGAGGCGGTCAAGTAAATAGAATAAACTAGCAAGACACCGAGAAATGAGAAAGACAATGGGGTTGTGTGATTGACAACACTGCTTCAATCTGCTTCTTGAATAAATCAATCAGTTACACATTATGATAAGCCATCTTTATATTTGTCACTAAAGTGTTGCTATACAAATGACAATTGAAGACAAAACAGTGTCTTATCTTGATTAACAAAACAAAACCAACTCCTACAAATTGCAAACCTGTCAGTTTGATTGGCAGTGTGAGAAGGAAATTAAGGATGGGGAAATGATGCAGCCATCCAAGCAGAAAATGACAAGTAGTGTTGCGAAGAAACACAAACTATCTGGGCAAAAAGCCTCTCTAAAAGTGAAGTGTGATGCTGTTGCTGTGATGTTTGGCAGCGCGGTGGATTGATGGAGGTTTGGAGCGCTCGGGCCGGCGCTGGCACCACCACAGAGCTGTCAGAGATGATGGACAGGCCTCACGTGGGGAACTCTCCTCCAGGAGCGGCGCTAGCAGGATGCGCTCCACTTTTTAATAAAATATGGTCCTGTTGACCATGTTGTTTGATTCACCTTTTTTTAGTATCAGACTTGAAATCACCTTGTGTATGTGTTCATCTTTATAAACAGCTTTCAGCTTTAACTAAGGATGGAACTTTGGATGAGAAAACATGAAATGGCATTGGTAATACAGAAACAAAGAGGCAAAATACAAATATACTTTTCTGGTGGTAGTTTTGCCAACTGATTGAGATGTAGCAACAAAAAAAAGCTTTACCTAAGATGTTTCACAGTAAAGCATTACATTCTTCCATCTCCAAAGAAAGAATCAAACGACAAGAAGCAAATCAGATCTGTGGAGGGGTGACTTTTTTCCGCGGTAGGAATGGACGTTTTCCTATGCATTTTTTAGCAATACAAACCCAATTGAGTCAAAGCAAGATAGATACGTTTATTGCCAGTGTCTGTAAATGGAACGCCTGCATTGCAAAGTCTGGTGCTGTTCCATATATTAGCTCCAATTCATTTTCAATTGAAGAGTAAGTGTCTCCAAACATCACAAACTATGAAAAAAAAACACTGGACCGCATGTGAGTAACATCAAAGCCTCATCAGAAAACAATTGAAGCGTTTTGAGTAGCTTGTAACCACCAGTGATCGCTACCAAAATCCTCATTCATGCTAACAACCACGTACAATATACGCTCCAAAAAATCTAACATGCAGGAAAATAATGCATGAAAAATATTGCGGCCCACAACGGTTTGACAAGGACAATTCTGCTTTGTTTCACCAAGCGCCACAAACCCTGCAAACATCAGTGGACTTGCAATATCACGCTGCCTCATTAAAATCAATGGGATATACTATTTTTATATGTACCAGGTTGTGTGCGAAATAATTCAAAACATGTCACTGCTGGAAGGGGCTTTAGCAACAGCTGCCGTGGGGCAAACCGATACATTTTGGCCTCTTAAATCACAACAAATACAGTTTTACTAAAAGATGGAAATGTCTGCAACTCACTTTTCTTTTTTTTTTAAGAACACATTGAAATTTACTCTATAACATTTACTCAACCCTGGCTCATTTTTTATGTCTCTAAAGCAGCGCGGCCTTCAAAAACCATTGGTATCTCCAATAAGATTACATCAGCTCTCCATTCTGTCTTTTCCATTCACTTTAAAGCCTGGCTTTGTGTAACTGTCAGGCTCATATTTTGTTCAACACTTTCCCTCCATCCTCAGTAGGCTTCAAAGCAGCTGCCCAGAGACCTTCGCCATCCATTGAAGGTCACTCCGACTCATTCGACATAAAGGATGTACCGTATGTTTAATTCATTGTAGAAAATCAACACTTTGATCAAGCTGGAGCACATTCACCTCTGCGCAGTTACTCGCTGTTTGTCGGCAAGGTGCCTGGATGTACTGTCAGATAGTTTAGCATAATTTGTAAAGCATTAGCATACAGCTTCAAAGCAAACTCAAAGAGCCTCCTGAGTAAACGGAGGTAAGGCTGTAGTTGTAAATCGCTGACAGGAGAAACAAAATAACAACAACAAATGCAAAGCCAGACAATTCATTCAGGAGTGTTTTTTTTCTAATATCTGCACTTCTGTTCTGAACATTTTCTTTTAGCTTATTAGTTTTTCCTTTTGGGGACATTGCTGCAAATCCTCCATGGACAACTTGGTGGATGTCATGCGTGATAACCTTTCCATTTATCAGGGCTTGATGCTAGCACCAAGAGAACTTTTAAGGTGTCTCCATGGATATGTTACAGCTCTGCCAAGAGTGTTCAACACTATGGCATTAAAGTTAAATTTATCTTGAGATGATGCCATCAATTTGCAGGTCAAATGTATGGAGAAGCAAACTCGTTCACAGCAAGAATATATATATTTTTTGCAATTAAAACACTACATTTAACATAGATTAGCATATAGCCATTAGGCATACTGTAGGGCAATTTATAGGTGAAGCAACAACATCTCCATGGCGTCATGCCGGTGGCGTACCCTCTACCACATACTTACAGTAGTGCAACTTTAAATAAAAGTGACTATTTACTATTTCTGCATATGAGAACATTTCAATCTGAATAGAACTATTGTGGTTGGTCAGTAGGTTTTGAAGTGTTTGCCCGCTGACCCTAAATTTGGCAGTCAATCTCAGTTCCTGCCTACTATACTGTATAATGTTGTTGTGTACATGGGCAAGGCACTTACCTTAGCGTCAATGTCTGCCAACACTGGTGTATGAATCCATGTGTGCTAACCTACAGTCAACCTCTGATAGACATTAAGACTATACCTTGCTAAAAGTTCACAGTGGTTTTGGTAAATTCCAGGTCCCTGAATGTAATAGAAATAAGCCAATAAGATTAGGATTTATTTTTGTTTTTCAGAGCAATGTTTCTTTCTCATACCCTTCTTAATCAGTCTTCCTCTTGTTGTTGTTGTTGTGACATGATTTACTTTTGGTGCCGTCTTCCTCTCTGTTGGTAAAGGCAGGACGACAGTGTCATCTACAGTTCACTTTCTTCAGAGTAGTATCCTATAGGTGTGCGAGAGTAAAAATGCCCCCTCATCCCACTTTATAGTGCCGTGGGCATGTTTCCGTACTTCAATTGCCTCCTTAATCCAGCAACAATGTTTGTTATCGTCTGTTCCAATGATGTTTGCTCCATTCCAGTCCATGTTGTGGTTATGTTTCTAACTCACATGATGTCATCTGTTCCTTCTCTGTGTGCTGAACGCTCTTCCCGTTTCACCAATCTGCATTTTATTGCAAAGACATGTTTTGTATATGATGTACATTACATTTGTGCTGCGTTTCGAAACTTTTCAGGTATTAAAAACAAACTAACTCTGTTCTTAAAAATGAACCTTAGAATAAATGTAGAAGGAATAAGTAAAATAGATTACGTTAAGTGATGAAAAGTGTGATGAAAATTGGCACACTTGCAATATCAATCACCCATTCAGAAAAACACTAACGTTTTTACTGGTGTAGGTGAGTCTGTCCTCAGCTCATGTCATACAATGTTGGCTTAGTATGGACAAAAAAACTAAACAAAAAACATGTCATGGAACCTATTTCCCCCCCACCATGTCAAACCCTTTGAAACACTGGAATTAGAACACATAGATAAGTTGTGCTGTGTGTCCCTGATAGAGCATAAGCCAATTTGCTCCTAGCTTCAGGCCTAGCCATCGGCAAAGTGCAGCGGCCGACGGTCCCTTCTCTCTCTCCGTCCACGCTCCGCCAACACAGCATGGACACCTGAACCTGCACGGGCATGATGGGGATGAACTTGTCTGCAAAAGCTGTTTGTGAAGCCCGATGCTGGATATCTCACTTCACTTTTTGGCTGGAAATGTTTTTGCACAGACCAAAACAAATGTCAATATTTGCCAGTGCATTATGGATCCCTGTTAAATTATTCATAAAATAAAAAATAAATAAAAAAAATGCTGTATTTGTGTGCAGAAATTGTGTTATTGCCTACATTTCAGTTTGGAAGTTCATGGAAAAATGCTTGGACTTTTCGACTTGCTCGTCCAACCACGATATGTGAAAGTACACATGACGGCTAGATACACGGGCTAGAGCAGTGCTTCTCAAACTTTTTCTGGTGCGCCCCTCTTAGAAGATAAAAAATGTATCCATGCCACATACCCACACTAGTGAAAAGCTGTTGCTGGAAATGGCTAGTTTTCATTTTTTAGTAAAAACTGCAAAAAAAATATTGTGCACTTCTGTATAACGTCCCATTTGAAAGGCTTTTTGCACCAAGAGTGAAACACAATGGTTTCCTTGATTAAGTGGCTTCACGTGTCTCAGATGCACACTCGACAAACCAAATGGCACTTCATGTTTACTCAAGGAAGCATCACGTTAGACTGGGCCATTAGGTTTGTAACTAATTATCAATTGAGTGAATACACATTGAACTGTTTTTCGTCCTCCTTCAGTGGAGATCTATGAACTGCACGATAGAATTGAAATGTTATTTATGCAACACTGATTAGAAAAGGATAAAATCACACATGACAGGAGCGTGTTTTCCCCCTCATTAATACTGCGTAGTTTGACATTTTTAGGAAAGTAACTGTATTCGAATGCCACAAAATTAACGAGTAACTGTGCCACGGCTACTCAAAATCAGTATTCTAGAGGTGTTTTTGGTACATGTATATAATTACTTCCCGACACTGCCTGTTCACATAGGCTAGCCCTCTTCACTGCCTCCACTCAACAGCAATATTTCTATACAATTGTACATTTGGAAACGTAGTCTAAATTTGTGTATCTGGTTTTGTGAATGCCTTGCTGAGAAAAAAAAAAGTTTAATTTAGTGGAGTTACCTTTCTGCTTCGCGCTTTAATTAGGTTCTGATGCAATCGCCTGCCCGAGAGACTTCCAAATCCCTCTGTGGCGGCTGGTCTTGCACACGGAACAGGCCTGGCTAGTTTGGCTCTTCAAAGACTACGGCCTAATAGAAGCGATTCTTTTCGACGCTATAGGATTAAAATTACTGGCAAAACCCATCGTAGCATTAGTCATATAGAGCAAGAATAGAACATAATTGAATGAGCAATGCTGTGTTTGGCTGTGTTAATATATCTGGTTTTTCCAAGACCTGCATGTGTTTTTGTGTCGGCTCATAAATTAGCTTTCTACAGTTTGTCAGACATGGTTAAAATAGTAAAGGCACCAACTTTCTCGCTCAGAGCAAGATAGCTTACCACTATTCCTCCATGCGGTTGTATTAATACATGCCTGAAAACAAACAAAGCAAAATCCCATTCTTTTCCCTTCTCAACACACATTTTTGACAGTTAAACTCTATAGGGAATTCTGAATGATGTGCTGTTTCCCCCCCCCCCCCCGCCCCCCTAGCAAATTAACAGGAAGCAAGACTGAAGGGAACATTGGAAAGCATACCCCTAATCGATTTCCCATATGTTTCTATGTAATTTACAAATATCCATTTTCAAGTTTTCCTTTTGGCCACTTCTACAAGCTGTGTGGTTGGTAAGTAGGTCATGCAGTGACTAATGATGAAGCAGGCTCTATGGTTGTGGCTCCATCTAAATGAAACTAAAATGTCTTTTGCACCAGTTTAGTGTCCCAAAGTGTCACATGGGGTTATCTCACAGTTTTTATTTCTTTTAAATAAGTGAATGACTCTGCCTCCTCTTGTTATGAATTTCTATAACGTTACATATGTAGCATATATTTTATACGTCATGCTGAAGAGGAGGAGTTTTGGGTCTGGTGGCATGGGGCCGGAGAAGAAGATTAACTAGGCTGCGTGAGCTCTCTCTGATGCATCACATATGGTCCACATCACATCTTTCTGCTGTGACAGGGACAGACAGGGACTGACAGGGGCTTTGGAGCAAGGCAGATGTTTCATGTTGATCGGATTAGGTCAAGTGTCTGTGGCTGAGTTTCAGATGAGTTCATAACAAATGACAAAGGAAGGCTAAATATATCTGATTTTGTTATCATCAGACCCAGCCCACAGGAAATAGGACGACTGGTGTGTGCGCATCTTTGAATAGCTGGTTTACCCTGTGTTTTACACATGTGTCATTGTTTCCCAGCGGAGCCCCAGCCCTCTGCTGGGTCCCTCTGCTGGGCCCCTCTGCTGGACCCCTCTGCTGGGTTCCTCTGCTGGGTCCCTCTGCTGGGCCCCTCTGCTGGGTCCCTCTGCTGGGTTCCTCTGCTGGATCCCTCTGCTGGGCCCTTCTGCTGGGTCCCTCTGCTGGGCCCCTCTGCTGGGCCCCTCTGCTGGGTCCCTCTGCTGGGCCCCTCTGCTGGGTCCCTCTGCTGGCCCCCTCTGCTGGACCCCTCTGCTGGGTTCCTCTGCTGGGTCCCTCTGCTGGCCCCCTCTGCTGGGTTCCTCTGCTGGGTTCCTCTGCTGGGTTCCTCTGCTGGATCCCTCTGCTGGGCCCTTCTGCTGGGTCCCTCTGCTCCGCCCCTGCTCTCAGCTCCAGTGCAGCAAAACTGAGTTACACACTCATACTGGGCTGTGGACAGAACCTCCAGAGTCCAGACAACACTAAAACGTAGAACTTTTGTCATGAAATCTTGATCCATCTGAAGTGTAGTGAGAAACGTGACAAGCTTGTGTCTCACGCTACTGAATCTATGTACTCATGTGTACTATCATAATCTTGAATCTAACTACGTGAATATGAGGCAGATTGTCAAAAATCAATTGTGACCAAATGCTTGGGCTTTGTACAACAATCCTTTTTGATATACATCTTACAGTCTGACAACATTGTACAGCATTGTGTTCTGGCAGACGCTGCTAGTAACAAACATGCTTTTTATGGCACTGTGCTGATGTAAATCCTATGTGGTCCACTGGCTCCCTCAGGGCCCCTCATAACACTTCAGATTTGAGGTTAAACATGCTTGTAACTCACTCACTGGGCAGGCCGGCGGGCGTGTACGTGTTGTTTTACTGACTGTGGCGTTATATCGGTCACATCCCATTTCTTCTCCTCCTCAACTCCTCTGTTCCTCAGTTCTGATGCATATAAACGTGATTTTAGAGCTGTCACTGTACTTTTGTGTTTAATTATACAGTGAATTTCATTGTTCAATACTTATAGCTCAACCAAGATACTTGCAGGCATGTTTTTTTTTTTCTTACAGGAATGTCTCACTGAGATTGGGATTCTAATTTTCAGGGTAGTCCCGGAACCCTATTGAACATGTTAGAACACGTTGTTCTGATGGCTTGCACAATTATGATCTGATCGGTATCTGGAATAAAAAAGGAAGTAAAATTGAGATATCAATTTCTGTGAATATCGCCCACCCTTAGCTGTCAATCACAGTTAATAAGAAAACAGCCGCATGGAAATAACCCGGCTTTCTCCCAACCAGATCAGAAATTGCTTTATTTTAATAGTCAGGAAACAAAAGTTAAACAAGGAATACGCTATAATCATTCAATACATACGAATATATTTATTGGCAAAATTCATATTAATAATGAAGTAAAGTAGAGTTAGTCCAATATGAAAATACATATCTATGGACAAAATAACCATGCAAAACAAAGCAGTATGACCTCTCTCAGTAGGCGGGAATTACAACTGAGGAATCGAGGAGGCAAGCGACTATAGAAATGGACCGCAGCCCTGGTGGGAGGTTGGGCTCACTCCTCCTTTCTGTTTCTCGTGACACGGGAGATTAATTGACGTGGTGGCGGGAAGCTGTGGAGCCAGCACCTGCCCCGTCCCGGTCATACATCAGCATTAGGAAATCAACCCTTCTGTGATCATTATTTATCTGCCCCGACTAACTGCCCCGCCATCATGCCCTAGCAAACTCACAGAGAGGGGAAGAGAAGGAGGGGAACTAATGTTGTGGAGTGCCTCAGCTCACCTACTGCTTAAACGGAAAAAAATTATTCTTACGATCGCCGGGAGGGACAGCTGCTCGGCATAATGATGTGTGCAGTGTATTCAGAGCGTTTTATTAACAAACAGCAAAGCACAAATACCAGTCCAACTCGTGTCTCTCTAATTGCTCAGTTACCCCCCGAAGTGTCAAATATTTGGGAGCCCAGGGGTAGAACTGGTGAGATGGGGCCCCTCAGGACACAAATAGTACACTCAAAAATAAATGTTGACTTTAAAAAAAAAAAAAAAATCTATTATCTGATTGTTTTCTATCTAGTATTTAAAAGGGGAGATATTATTCTAAATTAACTTTAATGTATTACGCTGTTGAACCTTTCCACATCATTTCTTTACTCAATGTTGAATTTTGATTGAATGATTCATGCTTATTTGAGTAATTTGTATTGTCTTGCCACTGAGACTTGAGTGGTCAGAAAATTCCTGTTTTCGTCAACCCTCTATCCCTGCCCACATTTCTATACTTAAAAGGTGATTATTTGTCAAATGAAGACTGAAATAAAACCATTTAAACAAAAATCTGCTGCTTGCTACGATGAAATGCCAGGAAGTCAATGGATCTGCTTCTATGACTAAGCTGTTTCAGATCAATATTACAGCAGTGGCGTGCAGTCAGGGTAAAGCATGCAGTGAATGACCTGTAAAATTACCATGTGTCACAGGTCCGTGTACCTGCAGGCCATTTGATTTTCATTTTAATTGCATAATGTCATCCATGGAATGTGTGTGGATTAATTTGTTGCAATATTCATGAGCAAATGAGCATGTCCTGCCCTCTTCCTGGTTCAGTCTTTTCAGTCTACAGGGTTAGACCTGGTTCAGTCCGGGCTTTGTCTTGCTTTAAAGACGAGTACATTATGGAAAAGTAAGGCACCAGTAGCGTGCAGTGACTTTTATGGATGGGCAAGCAGACTTGGGGTGTTCAATATTTAGTGGATAACACACAAAAGTGAAAAAAAATATTATATATATATATATATATATATATATATATATATATATATATATATATATAAAAATATAAATATAAATATATAAATATAAATATATATATATATAAATATAAATATAAAATATATATATATATATATATATATATAATATATATAATCTATATATATATATATATATATATATATATATATATATATATATATATATATATATATATATATATATATATATATTAGCTACTGAGCTAAACTTCCATACCTGAGATAGAAGCTGATTGGATTAAATAAGATAACTTAATCGATCAATTGATTACATAAATTAGCACTTTATGTTATTAAATGACTGCCTGGAACTAACTAACGTCTAATCATGATAAACATGAACAGAGCCTTAGCTACAAACAAAGACGTCTCTAAAAGATAGTTTTGCTGTTGCTTCGCTTCTCCTCGCACATTCGCAGTTAGGGCAAAACCTGCAAACATCTTGATTCCCACAGGTTCATTCAGTGTGCTTCGAGCATAGATCCATCCAGGGGTTTGAGCCTGTGTGGTCCTCAGAGCGCATGCGCAGGCCTCTAACCGAAGCTGCTGAACACGGCCCCAGATTGCGCCACTGTGGTAAAAGCAGAATCTTGCTTCCCGCGCAGTAATGCCCAGCGGACTGTAGAGGCCACCAAAATACACCTTGAGTTAAGCCAAGCTTGGTGCGCGGTGGAGCTCATGTCCCGTGGTGGAGCTCATGTCCCGTGGTGGACAGGAACACCCGTGACACAGCGCCAAAAATCAATTTGCTCGTAAACACATGATTGTTGTGCAAAAAGACATCCACACAAATCTTTTGGACAATGTGCATGTCCCCTTCTCCGTGACAAGGCACCAGCACCACCAACAGCCGCCAGCCAGTTCAGTCCCAATGGAGAAAGAAGCAGCACAGATTCGCTCTCCACCAGTCCAGCGCAGAATAGGAGCCGCTGGGCTGGGGAGGCTCGCTGGCTCGCCTGGCCTCAGACACTGACAAGGCTCTGCCTCTTCCTGCTCGGTCCTGGGGGAATTTATATAATATATAATATATAATATATATAATAATTTAAATATAGTTGGGACACATGCTCATTTTAGATTTTATGAGTCAATCACTACTTGCCTTGATTGCCACTGTTGTTTAGCAAGCTTTGGAGCAGATATTTGATATTCCAAACAAGAAAAAGGATGATACTGGAGTTTGGGGACATCAAAACAGAGACGAGATAGAGAGGAACATGTCAAACTCAAACACACACATGAAAGTGGGCTTAGTTCTCCCGTGGCCTAAAGAAGTTGTAAGTAAAACTACTTTATTCCTTCATGCATGTAGATGCATATAATATGTGCATCATATAGAACATCCCTTGTCATCTGTAATGCTGCTTTTGTTCGTTTGAAGAGGAAAAAAAGACAATCGGCATCTTTGCTTTGCTCTTTTTACCATGTAGGTCTCGTAAGATATTGTAATACTAAAGACATGTTTTTATTTCCCCAAATGAAGAACAAAGCAAAACAAAACTGAACACAAGAACTTAAGAGTATGTTATAAAACAGTGCGTTTTTCTGATGAAAACTGCAGTTTTCAAATGCCTATAAAGAAGGACGTTTGTACAACATATGATTAAACACAACGTTTTCTGTGGGGCTGTGAAGATTTTTGAAATTTAGCAGAAACTATGGCAGGGAAAGAGTTAAAGAAACGCACTTGCAAGTACTGACAATTTTCTAGTGGTGTCTGAAAGTCATGTAAAGGAAATCATATATTCAAAATTTACAAAAATAACTCTTTTGTCTAGTGGATGCAGGGGGTAAACAGGCCAACCTACTTTACATATTTCATGAACTGCAAGGGGTCATTCAACTTCAACTTTGCACAGTTAGGTCTGAGAATTCATGTGCATCTTTAACATTTGAAGTTTTTGTAAATTAGTGAATTTACCTTGTAAAAGCTAGACAAAATTAGATCACACATTTTTTTTCACACCAAGCCGACCGTGCTCTGATTGGCTGTGCTTTCACAGTGGGTTTCATTAGGTCGTCTGAAACGCGCCTACCATTAATGCATGTGAATATTAACGATGTTCCAAAGGTTTGCAAGAGCAAGGGACGGCTTAGGTAGATTTAAAAACGTACTTCCTTCTTTCGCCATGAGAACATCAGGTACCCCAGGTCTAATAGAAAAATGTCTTGACATTATCTTTCCTTTGCTGGAAGATTACGCAGACTGAAGGGGAAAGATAAATGAAGGATAATTCAGCAATCATTTATTTTGGTTAAAGTCCTAATCTATAGTCAAGAATTTCAAATGGAAGGTTTTCAGGACATACTTACCGTAAATATAAAATGATAAAATTATTATTTGACATAGTTTGAGAGATGCAGTCATTGGTTATATAAAATGTACTTACTGTGGTAGAAACATTGAGAGTAGAGGCACTCCACATATTTCCCCACTGCTGCTGTCACTCTATAGGTTAAACTGAATTTCCCATTGGATTGAAACGTGTGAATGAATAGGCTGATAAGAAACACAGCTGTGCGCCATTTGTCACTCTGTGTGTTCAAAGTCACAGCAGAGAAGAGCAGACAACTGGACTTAGGGCTCAAATGTGAACCACCTTACAATAGAGAGGTTTTCATCAGCTTTCTGTTAATAGGTGATACTTTGAGGACTTCTGCCCATTCAAAGGTTATAACAGTGCTGGATTTTAAGATCAAATAATCCTTCATTGTCTCCCATGGAAGAAATGTGTCCTGGGACAGGGGTCACATGCTTTAACACACACAACATCACCAACAATACAACTGCGTTTAAATCAATATCACCACTGAACACAAAAACAGGAGACCAAAAAAGACTGATACAACTGTGATACAACAACAAGGGCCTAGTAGTCACTACATCATAAGCCTGTGTGCAGTTTTTTAAGTTATTGCACATTCCCCAAGGCTGTGTGCAGTTTCTTATTGCACATTCCTTAGGCCTGTGTGCAGTTTTTAAATAGCAGAAAACTGTGTGCAAAAAAACACCTTCATTGTCACTCATCTATAGTTTTATTTTTTTGACAGCGCGTTCCGAGTTCAGCAATTGAATTGTTAATGGTGCGAACAAATGTTTAGATCTGTTCTGTTTACAGTTTGGGGCTCTAAACCTTCTCCCTGAGGGCATCAACTCGAACTGGCTATGCAGAGTGTGAGTGGGGTCACTGGCCACCTTCGTGATAGGAGCCATACCAATTATTTTACCCACTCTTTTGGTCAAAATAAGAATCTGTGGTTTAAATCTAACTGACAGTTTTCCCAAACCATGTTGACATGCCATATTGTAAAATAGATTCAATGCATGTTCTGTAAAATGTAAGCATAACATTCTTTTCCACTCTGTAGTCTAAGCCTCCTTAGAAAATATAGGCACTGGCTAATTCTGGAGCAGACAAATTGTACATGCTGGGGCTCATTGGAGCTGAGCATGTTTTCATCCCTCTGAAGTCCATGGCTGGAGCACTATTATTGACTCTAATCAAATGTCTGAAAGTACCTCTCTCACGTTTTCTCTGTGTCAACAGCAACCATACTTTATTATTTTCTATTCTTGTTATTCAAAGTGCAGACTTTACAACCTCTCAGTCAACCTTCAGCTTACCACAGAGGTTCATAAAGAGAAACCTGACCCTTGTGTCTCAGATTAACACTCACATACCAGCCCCTTATAGAACATGAGTGCTGTTCTGTAGCAGATAAGAAAACCGCTCATTAATTTCCTCCACCGGTCTTTGTCTGACAGTTACTACAGCTGGATCACATGACCACAGGGCTATGGCTGTAGATCAACATGAGAACAAACACTCCACTGTAAGGAACACACACGCGCCTCGGCTAGTTTTAATGCTACGCTCTATCAACGCTGATAACGCGGATAAAGGACAGGTCTGTTGTAATGAATGGGACCTTTCTTGAGTGGATAAAGGTGAACATGCAGCTTGATTTAGCCTGTTAGCGTGTCCGCCACGGGGTAAGGTTGCTTCCATACATCAATTGTTAACACAGTAGAAATTCCACACTGAAAAACAAGGATTGTATTTGTGGAGTCAAAGAAGTTGATGGGAATGTCAAAGTAATAGTACAACAATGGATTTAATAATTTAACAATTAAGAGAGGATTTACACAGGTACTGATTTTTTTTAATTGTTTTTACCAGCAGTGACTAAATGATTAAACATACTTTTTCATGCATTCACTTTTTTATATGGTGTGTTAGTTTAAATCATATACTAATGGAAATCTGTTGCCTGATTTGCCTCAACAATGTCAATATTCATCTTATCACCCGTTAAGCTCAATATTGTGCGGGTTCAGCCTGTAATGTTTATCTTTTGAAAGTTCATTGTATCATATTTCACTATTAATATATTAAAAATAAGATGTGTATGCATGAGAGTGTGTTTGTGAGTGTTGTGTTGGATGAAACTTTGCATAACAAGTGGACATTATATCGAGTTTTAGATCTTAATGTTTTGCTTGGTGAAATAAAGGCTACAAAAAACTAAAAGGTCTGATTAAAAATATAAATGAAAAAAAAGTGATCGTCTAAATTTTCGAATAAGAGTATAATACACTGTTTTTGTTGGATTTACATAATATCGTCTGAATATTGTACCAAGACTTTTTGTCAATATTGCCCTCCCCAAAATCATGTTTGTCCATTAACATGCACCGTCCTTGCCAAATAAACAAATAATAATAGCTCATAATATTCAGAATCCAGAATACACACTTCTCCAATACTTTACAAAGATGTGCGTCTGTCACTGGTTTCACCTCCGCGAGTTCAGCTGGACGTGACTGACAGGTGGCTCAACCAATGGGGACAATCATGGTCCGTCCGCATCAAAACAAATATGGCTGCTTACGAAGGGAAAAGAATAATAATAAAAAAATCACTTTATCATCATGGATTTGTACAGAATCAATGAGAGAAGCACAAAAACTCTGCCAATCTGACCATTCGTTTTGCATGCGTCACTGAATTAAACAAACCTGATTGCACGGTTCCGTCAGAGTTTGGCTCAAGGCGCGATGAAAGGTGTGGTGACCGGACTGATATCCCTCACTTTTTTTTTTACACATTTCAGGCATAAAACAAGAAGAACCCCATTTAAAGCCGTAAGACGGACAGGATGTTTTGTATACGGGATAAAAATAGCCGTGAGACATTTCCAGCGTCTGACAGGGCAGTCACGCCGGCCCCTAACCTCAAGTCCATCTCTCAACAGTATCCACTAATGAACAGCCTTTGCAAGACACATTCAGATATTAACGGCCGCAGCAGATCCAGTTATGGTCCGGGCCTGCTCATGTTAACACCGATCACTATGGATTTATACAGTATGTTGGCTGCTGCTGCCGTTTGTTTATTTGAATGGTATTTAGATCGTACAGCACACACAAGACTTTGCTCCGTGATCAATAAACCTATATGCAGTGTGCAAACAGTCTATTCTAAAGCAGAGCAAGCAAATGCCACGTAATTAAATGTGCACTGTGTAACTTTTCTGTGGGAGGGTCTGCCACATTCATAGAGATGTCATTGGTTTGTTCAGGAAGTTTCAGCTGGTCTTTCAAAAGTATTAACAGAGCATTTAATTGTTAGATAAAAGATAAAATATTAGCCTCAAATTACACTCATCGATACTGAAAATTGTGTTGAAACTGGAACCGATATTGATACATTTGACAAATTTGAACCTTTACGAGTAGAAAAAAAAAAAGAAAAAAAAAAGCTCTTTTATGTATTATTTTGTATTATTATTGTGGAATGAACGTCAGTATGGAGCCTTTTCCTAAGTATCAAAATAGAGTCTCATATGTTAGTATTGTGACACTTCTTCAAATGAGTTCAGAGGTCAATAATTAGAGCAAAATGGGGAATTACAATATATTTTGTCTTAAACATAGTTTCTTTCTGGGATTTTTATTTTTTGTATTGTTTCGTTTCCAGTTGTTGCAGACAACAAAAATGTGATTTACTGTATTTTTGGTGGACACGTGCATGTATTGATCAGGTGTTAAATGCAAAATATACGATTATCCATTTTTGGTGTACAAATTCACACTCAATATTAAACATGGTTAATTCATAGTGTAGTGGAGGGCTACCATTTCCATCAGACCATTATGAGAAAGAAATACGTTGTTGTTTTTATTAGCTGTGCCTAATAGTTGGTACAGTTGTTTTTTAACCATAGGTCTGGCTGTGCAGTAACAGTAATTTACAGTACACTATACAGAGAGACTTTCTTATGGACAGAGGGTGCGTGTGAGTCAGTTTTAGAGCAGCCATTTGACAGAGGAGTCTTAAGTGACAGCGCAACCATAGCAACAGTGTGGTACTGCTGATGGGGCTATTTCTATACTCTCACTTAAGTATGTGCATTTCTTACATTGCATCAGGTAATATTTCTTTAGATAGATAGTTGTCGGGTCAATCATAAGTGAGTGCTTGCAGTATTGAGCTATTCATCATCTCAAGATTAAATGTAGCCTATGTATTATAGGAAGGATTTTTGTTTCCTCAGATATGTAGCAGACATGTACAAAAAGCAAATGTATATATATTTTATTGTTGTGTGTTGCTGTTCACTGACAATGGAGATAAACCCCTTTCTGATTCTAATAGCAATTTTAATGTTGATTGTATTCACAAAAAATGCATTTATGCTAACAAAAAAGAAAAGAAAAAAAGAATAAGCTCCTCACTTTGGGTTGCCAGATTTGATCCATTTCGGAATGGTGTAAATTAGGATTGTTGCCATAGCAATGAACGGTCAAACGTGCTCAAAAGGTCGTTAAAATAAAAAGGATTCAGAAAGCCATGAATAACTAGTTTGTAACAAAAAGAGGCTCTCTGTGATTTTGTGTCCTCAGTTGCAACTATTGGCAACACCATCATCAAGTTAATTTGTGATTCCATTGCTGTTGTGTTAAAAAAAAAACATGTTTTTACCTAACTATAAACGGCATAACTATATATGGCGCATCCTGTTAAATGAAGGAATTCTTAGCCAATGAGGGGACACTAACAGACACGACAGGAAAGCCAATTTAAATAGTCGGATAACACTAAGAGAGAAGCATTCTAGTCAGACCTGCATTTGGGTGTGTACTCACTCGTTTTGGATCTGCAGAGAAGACAAACGACGGTCTCTCCACCGCAGACTAACCTGTGTTTTGTTTGGTTCTCCGTATACGTGAAAAAGAAAGTAAAAACTACTGGAGATTCGATGAGTTTATTTGCGCCACAGAGAGCAAATAACTTGTGAGCAACGCAGTTCTCATGCTGGGGAATCAAATGTTCAATGTAAATGTCGCTTGTCTCTGTGGTCGTATTACCAGACGTCCCTGAACCCCTCTTTGCCCCCGTTTGCACCAAATTGGTTCTTTGGTCCGACCGTTTTTTTTTTTTTAGCAAAGGCAAATTAAGTTTGGTTGTTTAGTAGTGATGGCCAGATGGTTACCAAATATTGGACTGACAGAAGTATTCAAGTATTGATACTCGTGCAAAAATATTGTTACTTAAAATGTCTCCCAAAAAAAGCTGTTTTTTAATACATTTAATTTCTATTTTTGTAATACATTGTTCATATTGTAGGTTCTCTGCACATATATTTACTATTCATATTATGTCAAGCTGAGGTTGAAAGAAAATAACGTTAAATTGTTCATAGTTGAGGAGTTTTTAGTACAAAACTGGTATCGGTATCAAAGAGATATCGCGATAGTATTACTTGGTATCGGATCCAATCAAAAATCAATGGTATCGCCCATCACTATTGTTGAGCGCCCATTTGTTTAGTGCACTTAGAGCTCCCTGTGCATGCCATCGTTGTGACCGCTAAGAAAAACGCTGTGAAGTGTTTTCAAAGTTTGAAACTTAAATGTAATTCCGAAACTCTAAATTCAATCTTTTTGAAGCTTTATCTACAGCTGTCTGGTTGAGCTGCAGGTATAAATAAAAAGCTAAAAGACATATCTGATTAGTTCTCGGGTTGTGAACTTCCCGGCGCTATAGTCTGTGGTAACGTAGTTGAAGTTTTGCTCAAAGCCCTCGGGTTGCTCTGGCTTGTTCGTGCAGCAGTGTGGTACTTTTACCTCTCCTCTGCTCCCGTCTGCTCTTATCACCCAAAGCCCCAAAAGACTCCACAGCTGTCAACACCTGCTGTATCGGCTTTCAGCCCAGGAACAAGTCAACACGGCTCAGGCTGCAGTGAGCGCAACGGATCCTGCAACAACTTGAGTTTGTATCATTTCTATTATTGCCTCTCAACTGTGTTATTGTTTTTTGTTTTTTTTATTCCTTTCTTCTCTTATCATCATTAGCTTACTCTTACTTACTAAAATACTTAAATGTGCTTAGAAAGAGTTGCTTTACATATTACGGCCCTTAACCTGCCGAGTACAGGTCCTACAAATCATTTCTGTGGCTCTATATCACAAGTAAATTGATCTGTTTCTATGATTTACATTGTTTTTGAGATTACAAAATAAAAAAAATAAAAAAGTGAAATCAAAACAAAGTATCACAAAATAATGTCTTCTTCTTTGTTCAGAAGCTCAATTTTATTTTTATTTATTTTTCAAAATATAGTCATTATAAGCACAAGAGTTTGGTGTTTGATTTTATGATTTATGATTTTTATTAAAACAAATCTTCTCCACTTGGGAGGGCCCACCTGACCAAGGCTATAGGGGGGGCACTTAAGTTTATTATTGCTAGTTTAGTTTGCCAATTGATTAAATTTGTCTTTATATTCACTGTTATTGTATTCTCTTTGGTTATAATAATTTGCCTTTGTTTAATTTTATTTAATTGTATTATTTATGTTTAGCGTAATTCCTCCTGCTTGTGTTCATTTTGGGTCAGTGCTTTTTGAATTTGAAACCCCTTTTTGTTTGGTGACAGTCAGTCCTGTTTCTGTTGTTTTCATTCAGAAATAAGTTATTATATTTTTGATTGAACTGATTTTAAGAAATGGAAAATTGCACACCTAGTCCTTAAAGGTTATCACTGGTACTACTCGGTTACACTTATTTGAGTAACTTTCTAAATAATTTTAACTTCTCAGAGTAGTTGTTTGACACTGTACTTCTACTTAAGAATACATTTTCAAGAAGTAGCAGTATTCCACCTCAACTTCAAATATGATTTGGGTTTTGTATATTTGTTGTATTTAGAAATAAAGACAAGGTTGCTTTGGTTTTACTAAATGTTTACATGTCAGATTTAGCAGTTTGGCCTGTTCACCTTATTCCACCCTGCCGACTTTTGCCTCTTTCTGCTATGGATTTGCACATTTCTGCCATGGATTTGCAAATTTTCCGGTTGAGCGAGAATTCCGTTCACTTAAGTAAAGAACGAGAGCAAGTAAATTAATTTGTGTAAAATGATCAATGTCCAGCAACAAGTTCAATAAAATGTCTTTTTGTAACATCTGAAATCACAACAGCGGTTCCCTCGAAGGGCGACAATGAAAACAGATCAAACAAAAGTCAACGCTGGACTGTTTCTCTGGGCGGCTTGAAAACGCTGTTGTAGTGTTCATTGATCGTATTTACAATTGAGATCGGCAGCTCCATGATAAATGATGCGAGCAAAATGAGGGGCACAACAATTAATGGCGGAAAACCCTGAATAAGGTGAATGAATGTACAGTACTCAGGTAGAAGTGCCTCCAAATACATTTTTTTTATACTCTTACTTGATTAATGATTTGGGTTGCCTTTTTATGGAACATGAACTCAAAGTGCTTCACATAACAGGCAAAAATGCATTTAAAACACAGTACAAACAGATATATACCATGTTCTCATCTGTACCTTCTTGGATGGTTTGAAATCCTCTCTTGCAAGCTAGATTTCCACACGCAACCGTCCCCGCTGGCTGTGCGTTTAACCTTACTGTCAAAGCCTTAAAGTCCATTACCGCCCGAGAATTGTAGTATACCTTGACAGAGTAATGTCAGAAAGTTGGTTGTGCCTAGATAATGAGAGAAACCTGTCACGTTTTGCAGCTTGATTCCCTGTTCAGACGAGTTTAAACCTTTCTGACACTTAGCACCATCTTTATTAGGCCTGCGTCGACTGCAGCGATTCCTCCGCGTGGTTCATTATCTACATCAAGTCGAGCGCGAGAGAATCTGTCGTTTTCCGTTTTCAGCGCGTGGGATGAAGTCCTCTTAAAGGCGCACCAGCAGGGTTTGTCATTTAGAGTTTCGTAACCCGCCACTCAAGACTGACCTCCTGTTGCCCACGGACAATGTAGCCAGCGCTGTAATATACACAAGGCCTAAATCCATAACAGGGAAGATTTTTATCCATCATTATGGTATTATCGACAAAGTGCTGGTGAAAATGAGCGTTGTAGGGCCATGTTATAGTTCAATGATGATTTTAATGTGTATTGATATGGAAAAGACGGTTTTGCTTTAAAGTGCACTATGTTATTCACTGAAACATTCTAGCTAAAGCAATTACATCTCCATGAAGACAAGCACGAAATCTTAAGAGTTACATAGTGCATCTTTAAACCAGTTCAGTCCAGGTTAAAGGTCCCATATTTTGCTATATTCCCTGTTTCATTGTGTACCCTAGAGACATTTATGAGTCACTTAGCGGAAATGAAAACGGCCCACTTCGGGTTTGGTACCAGCAAGCAATTTTAAGGGGAAAAATAACTTTACATTTGGCCTACTTTGATAAAATCTTTTGAATTATTATCATTATTATTATTAATTCCATAACTATTGGACAAAACTGTAGACGGCAGACTCAAGTGCATTTCTGATCTTGCTTTTACAGGTGGGGTATCTCTGTTCCGCACCCAATTTGTCGGGACTGTGGGTGCAGTCGTTGGCTCTACAAAAAACCCAAGGCTAAACGCTCACAATAGTCAATTTTGTATACTATGAGACCTTTAAGTACAGCAAAGATTCACTGAAGACTAATAGTTGCATGTCTCTAATTGGTCCCTTTTCTCACTCAAACACTATTTCACCAAGCGGCCTTTCTGAGGGCACTCATCAGTTAATATGATCATTCCACAAAGATTGTTAAGTGTTCATGGATGAAAGATCTTGCCCATTGACAAAAAACTATTATCACCACCTGCTTCCTTCTTAATCCCATCTCTTGAAAGGAGCTGGGTGTCTGGGACTCAAACCCATTTCTTACATGCTCTTATATATCATTATTCTCCTCATACTTAAGCAAACCTAGTAACGTCTTTTAAAATCTAGAGCAGGCCTCTTGTCATTTTGGTTATAAACTCTAAATGGAAAAAGTTAAACCATGTAATATTGAACTGATAATACATTCAGTTATTTTATATATATTTTTTGTAAGAAAACACTTTTACTTTTACCATTTGAACCACAAAAACATTATTAAAGCTGGTCTGATCTCACTTCTTCCTATATGATGATGAACTGTAGCTTTTAGGGACCTGAACCAAAGATCCCTGTCCACATGTGATGTCCCACACAGGGCGGTTTCATCAGACTGTCTTCTGCTTCTTCCCTGCGATTTACCGCAGCAAAATGAAAAATCACCGGAAATGAATGCGTTGTTGGCAAGGCTTTACAAGAGTATGTCAAACACTGCTGCTTATCAAGACAACATAAAGAACCTATGTAAGCACACAAAAATACAATTTGTGTTAAAGTTGAAATTGCTGGAATTAAGAATCGTAATATAATCTTATTTCAGACTGGTTTCAATTATTTCTTGTTTAAAACACATTTTCTGACTCTATACTGGCTTATTTTATAATGACATTTGGACTACAACATGTTGAAACCAATCAAATATATAGAAAAAAAGTTAAAAAAACTCAAGAGCAACTAAATCATTATAAATCAGTTAAAACAACTAAAAATCATATCGATGTGGAGGAAGTTATTTTAACAATCAGGTAGATATTCTTTTGAAATTAAAATATTGAAAATTGTCCAAAATATGTAGATAAAAAGAAAAAGGAAAATCTAGCGCAATAAGTAAATAATATTTTTTTTTAAAGAAATAAAAACACATTTAATATTCTGAATCCAAGCTACATTCATTTATTTTTGCAGTGAGCTAATAGTCGGCTAAGACAATATCCATTAAAAGGAAGCATGGGTCATAAGTCTTGAGCTGGCTGTACAACACACCTCCACTCTGTGTGAATGATGAGCCGACATCCATCTCACTGTGGCCGGTTCCCCCTGACACACTATAATCTAACGCCCACCGAGGAGGCAGTGCGGAGGGAGAGGGTGCAGCCTTTGAGCCATGACATTTCACTGTGGATGTGCGGATGACACCTACGGTCAAGTGTAGGTCTGTTTGAATATATATAAAAGCTGGGTTTACACTGTGCAATTTGGTAAGATTTTAAGACATTCCATATTATTCCCAAACTCGAGATGTGTGCACTGTACGTTGTGATGGATGAATCCAGCTGCCCCTCTTCACATACAGTGTGTTTAAACTCCAATCACATTATAGAAACCTGGCATTGTTAACTTTATCCCTGCTTTGTTTGTTTTTCTGCTTTTTGTGTGTGAGGTGATCACATCTGTGCCTCCAGCCCGTCACACCTGTGTTTACTTCTGCCTGCAGCTGTATTTTACTGTGTACATGCTGCTTTCACTTGGCTCCAGCTGTGCGCGGACCCTAAGACTCGCGACAAATATCAAACATGCCTGAAATCTCAAATCGTACGGTTCCTCGCTCGTAGGTAGTCGCAGCTCATAACGCCGTAAACTGCAGAGTGGAGGCGGTATTATCAACGTGTTTTATTAAGGCCCTTTAAAATGTAAAAATGTCAAATTAAAGGTACACTGTAATTTTTTGATCTTGCAAAATTATAGGAACAGGAGGTGATACTGCTCAAAGTAAGAATCAATGTTTTTCATGGTATTTGTTTTAGCATTAAAAACACATTTAATTGATGGAAAGATAAGTATAAAGCCAAACTGTGGAACATTCCAGACAAACAATACCATTTCCATGGAGACAATCACGTGGCAGGAAGATTACTTAAAATCGTTGTCATTGCAATTTCTGGATCCCACCATGGATTTTTAATATATATATATATTTTTTATAGATACAGAACATGGCAAAGATGTTTCTTTAGCATGCATTTAAATCGCCAGGTCAACTTTTTATCGGTATTAATACAATTTTACAGCCCATCCATTGAGAGTCATATTCAATTCAATTTATTTTTGTAACGCCCAAAATCACAGCAGCGGTTGCCTCGAGGGGCGGAAGTGAAAAACAGAATAAACAATGTTCATAGGGATCCTGTGTCCTTAGACAGATGTCCCAAGCTCCCCTAACCTTAGACCCCCCTTCTTGGCCAGGAAAAACTACCCAACCTCTTTGGGAAAAAGTAGAAACCTCGAGAAGTTCCACAGTGAAGGAGCGATCTGACTCCCTCGGACGGACAGTCGAGGGCTAAACGCTCTACTGTCCAGTATTTTGAGAGCGAAGTGCTCTGTTTGGATGATAAGGTAGTATAGCATCTTTGAGGTAAAATGGGGCCAGGTCATTTTTGGCTCTGTAAATCAGGAGGAGGATTTTGAATTTGATTCTAAACTCAACAGGGAGCCAGTGAAGAGACTCGAGCACCAGTGTAATGTGCTCTCTTCTTTTAGTTCCTGTTGGTAATCTTGCGGCTGCGTTTTAACCAGTTGAAAGTCTTTTATTGAGCTTTTAGGACACGCTGCGAGCAGGGAGTTACAGTAGTCTGATCTAGATGTTACAAACGCATATGGGAAGCAGAGACCTTAATCTCAGTCCATTTTAATAAAAAGTTTGAATCATGCTGTTTCAAATATGAGTCAGAGAACATATCGTCTACGTTTTCAAAAGGCTGAATTTGTCCCTTTTTTCTGCAACCACATTCAACAAATCAGATCTTTCAAAAACTGTCCTCCGCCGAGTCCGTATCCACAGGGACACCAGATCAAGTTTCTCTCTAACCTTCCTGACTTAACATTTGTAGAATCAAATCAAGCGTGTTTGTTGAATGAAAGATACAAACCGGGCCGTTGAGTCTGCTTATGTCACCTGTAAACATTTCTCAGTCCCGGAACAATATTGAACTCCCAAAGGTGCAAAGAGTGATCAAATCAATAATCAAATTACTGAATAGGGAGAATTTATAACTACTGCTAGGGATGGGACAATAACCATATGTGGTATTCAAATATCACAGTATAAATACAGTGAGGATGGGCTTCTGGACAGAGCTCATTTATTGCGAAACTGCAGCGCTCCTGACAGCTTTGGGTTCGTGAATAGATTATTTTTGGTCATCCTTAATCTGTCACAAATAATGGAACCCACAACTTGGAATGAGCATCTGAATTATATTTCAGTTCATGCGTAACCATTTTATATGTCACAGTACAATTATATATAGAAAAGTTGATTAATTTCAGACCAGACTTTTGTTTTATTTTTATTTACCTTATTTAAACAGGAAATTCCCACTGAGATTTAGCAGGAGGAGCCCGTTGTACATGTTTTTAGTGGCGGGGAATCCTGTGTAGTCCGATGGGAACTTTCCACATTTCAATTGCCTCTTTCGCTCTGTCCCAATGATGTTTGCCCCCTCCCAGTCCATAATGTGGATCTCTCTTCTGCAATTTTGTCTATATTTTGGGTTTGAATTCCATGGGATACCATTAAGTTCAGGGGTGTATGGTACAACAAAACAAAAGTATGGTCTGGAAAAAAAAATATTATTGCCACATCAACCACAACTAGTGATGGGTGATACCACTGATTTTTGATTCGATCCAATGCCAAGTAATATTATGGGAAATATTGCAATTTCGATCAGATACTGATGAGTTTTGTACTAAAATGCATTCAAATTTCACAACCATGAACAATTTTACATTGGCCATCATTATTTTATTTCAGTCTCTGCCTGAACTAATTTGAAGTTAATTAATATAGGCGTACAATCTAAAATATGAACTATGTATTGCAAAAGAATAAACAAAGCAAAAAAGCATTATTTTTTGGGGACAAATATCAATATGTTTGCATGAGTATCAATATTTTTTTCATGCCTTTGCCAGTATCGATAAAGAAATATTTGGTATTGATCTTGCCCATCACTAACCACTAACCTGTATCTGGAAGTCCCAAAGGTTCTTAGACCAAATGAAACCTAATTAAACTAAAATAGTATTTTCGTTTATTACAGTATAGTTTAAGTTTATATTGATCTCTGATGTGCTCCATTGTTTTATGTATGTATTTATTTCCATCTCCATTTGCTGTGAAAGCACAGCTGCTATTCTTGGAGTCGATCATCAAATTAATTGACTATGTAAGTAAAAGGGAGTGAGAAAAATATGATAAAAATATACTTTTTGTTATCAACCAGACTAAGCAGAGGGCCAAAATGTTCCACTGTGTCCCGTGGCTCCTTAATGAACCACAAGTATCACAAATGAAGACATCGCAGAAGCACTCCGGTCACATATGCCCATCCAAGTACACAGACCTAATCTCTATACGCTGCTGGTTTTTGCCCTGATACTTGTTCTGTGTTACCAAAATCTCTGCACAGTAAAATAGAGCATAACCAGTGTGTCCATGGAGATGTTCTGCATTGCCTGGAATGTTCCACAGTATGGCAGAAACTGTTTTTTTTTTTTTTTTTTTTTTTTTTTTTTTTTTTTACTGGAACTTGGTCTGAGAATGACAAGTGTAATGCCACAATATGGAACATTCTAGGGAAGGCATATGTATAAAACCAACAGTATAATACCTTCTGAGATGTATTTAATGTAAAAGGTAACGCAATAAAAGCCCAATTTATCTTGTCGTCGTGAGTGACATGAGCAAACACAGCCCTTCTCCATGAGGCAATGCATCAATTGTTGATTTTACAGCTGAGAAGGCAACAGAATTTGGCATCTGTACAGCACATAGCAGCAAACAAGAGGCGTCTTAAACAGGGAGAAGAATTTAGCTGGCAGTCTCTCGCCCTGTTGATTGGGGCTCAGACTTTCATTAAAGACTTGATGCATGCAGGCATTGGCAGACCTCTTCGCCTGCACCGTTCTCCCCTCATTTCTTGGCAGAGTCCTTTGAAACACATGCCACTACAGAGCTGCCCGCCTGCCGCGCTGTTCCACAGGCGCACAGAGAAAGAATGCAATTACACAAAGTTCATTCATGTCACTTCCCGTCGACCCGGTCCTGCAGTTTGGAAGCCAAGCGCTTGAAAAGTGATTCCATCGTATAAGGAGCAAAGTGTGTTCAATCGGCCATTGCATAACTCTGAATAATAACAAGATAGAAAACATTAAAAAAAGAGATCAGACCTGTAACTTTCCTGGTGAAGTGTTTACCACCTGTGTGTCGTCTCACAACAAGAAGGTCACAGTTGACTCCTGGGCCAGACCGGGCCTTTCTGTGTTGAGTTTGCGTGTTCCTCCCTGTGTCTGGGTGGATTTCCTCCAGGTTCCCCCGGTCAACCCGCACATCCCAAAACATGCATAGTAGGTCAAATCCTAAAGCAAAGGTAGTCCTGACCAAGCCTAGCACAAAGCCCCAGCGGCATTGAAAGATCGGTCCAATGCAGAGGACAAATGTCTCTACGGTGACATTAAAGTGTTCTTTAAACTTAACAAGCCCAACACCTTGCCTAGTTACAGGTCAGATCTGTGGAGAGACCCCATGTCTCAGTTAGCCATCATCACTTGCATTTACTTTTGAACTTTTGAAAGGGCTAACAACAACCAATACTGTTAGTGCTTTTAAACACTGTTAAAAAGGTGGGCCCAGTGAGTTTATTATTGGTGACATAAAAATCCTGAGATTCGTGATAAAAGGACATACAGACAAACAAGTCGGAACTCCAACTTCTCATCTCAGAAACCCAAACACCTGAGCACCACATGAACGCAGCATTACTATTCATGAGCTTCAGTTTCCTGTAAGAAGTGCCATGTTGAGAACCTTTGCCCATTCAAACGATATATTTTGTTTTGACTTCTTAAACGCTATGGCAACGGTCCCAACTCTTCATCACTCGGAATCTCCCAGATTTGAAAAAGTCAAATGATCTAACAAACAGATAACATCTCTAACAAGTCAGTACAAGTAAACGAGCCAAAACATTTAAAAAGTGTTGAACGTTAAACATTTAAGCCGAGCGAACTATCCGAACCGAAAAGCTCCACACTGCGCTGTTGCGTTGCTCACAGTTTGTGGTAGCTTCAGGGAGGAGGATATCTGTTATGGCTTAGCCTCAAAACGTCTCGCCTCATTTGAGTAAACGAACACCGAGGAAGCTCTGTAGATCTTCTTCATCTTCTCGTGTGTGTTTGAATCTTGCATATTTTAGCTTTGCCCTGGGGCCCCGTAGAAGAGAGGGATCTGCGGCGCACTTTGCATCATTTTGTCCCATCAACAACAGGACGCCCCTACACTCAAAGACGACCCAATTCAGGCTTTAATAATATAAGTTTTTCATCCTCTTTTTTACCTTTTTGATTGACAATTTACGATTTGCTGTTTTGTGAATTATGCAGCAAAAAAAACATCAAAAAAAATAAATTACAATGGCATAAATCACAGTTCAGCATTGGCCTAGCTTAAAGGACATTTTAACAAGTGAAAGAAAAATAGAGGCTTTAAATCATATCCACCCAACAAAAAACTGTCCAAAAAACAAAGAACTTTCCTTGAAATGAGGGTGAGCTCATTGCAGTAGAATAGAAATAAAACAGAAAACCTATTATCTTGGCACTATAGTGACTAAATCTACTCAAAACAAGATCCGATTCAAACTATTTATTGATTTCTTCTTCTTATTCCAACTTCCTCTGACAAGTTGACTGACGTGAGAAGATATCCAAAGTGCAGTGGATCTTATTTCTGCGGATGTTTGTTCTAAATTCATTTCCATTACAAATACACGTCAACAAACATGCACTTCCTGACACTTTATAAGCTCTGAAGGCTTCAACTAAACTTGAGCTTCAAAGTTGGAATTTGGATGCTTCCCAGTGTGTAATCTTTCTCCGCCCAAACATCTTCAGAAGTCTTGGATAAACTTCCCATTGTTTTGTAAAGAAAGGGGCTTATTTGCTAGGTGACCACTATTGGACATGCATTTTCCCACCCACAATGTTTGTAAGTTTAAGCTTTGTAATCTGCAGAAAGATGCTGGGAAAGTTTGAGTTACGCAGTGATACAACAAACTGACAAAAAAGTACATTTGGCGTAGTATGTGTCACAGTCTGGCATTAAATACATTGTGTTCACGTTCTAAAATTCAATGATAACCTCAGATGGTGGGCAGGAGCCTGTGTAACTCCGTGGAAGATTCACTGGTTTCGAAATCTTCAAAATAGAAATCCACAAACATTGAACCGTATCATTACGTGTGAAGGATTGTCTCCACACATTTGTCACGTTAATTTCACGGTTTAAAAGTACTTTCGGTTTACAACAATCATATTTTTTATTTTTGGCGTTGAATAATGGCACCACTTTTGGAGGCTTGTGTGTGGAAAAAAAGAATTCCATATTTTTTTTGTTTGTTCATGCTGACAGAGAAGACTAATGTTGACCAGTTTTGTGCCAGTAATTGTTTCAGGTGGATAAGCCCGGAGAGACAGAGAGATGAACGGGAAACCAGGTCAACAAATCCGCAGACCTTCTGACCTGCTCCAGCTCAATTTTTCATCTCAATCTCAAATTTAAATCCGTGCATGCCCTGAAGCTTCTTTGCAAACTACATCTAATATGCTATCAATATCTTTTATCTTTAAACATGTAGGTTTTAAGTAAAAGACAACATTAAACTTAAAACTGATCAGTGTTGAGAAATAGCGAGGTCAAAGGATTTTAGTGTTATATTTATTGTGTGTGTTGACTATGAAAGGCACAAGAGTTTACGTGTCTTTTTCAAAAAATAAACATCAAGATATTTTCTTAACACACTCGATTTACAACTTTAATGACTGGTGAACCAAGGCTACGACAGACAGAGATTTTATCTTTAAATTTATGGCTACATAACTAATTAAGCTATAGTCAAACACACGACTTAAGATGATTGACTCAAATTCTGCAAATAACTAAAATTAGGGAACGACAGACCATTTACCAGTCAGTGAATAAAGCACAAGTTGGTCATGCTATAACTTTAGCATGTAACAATAATTAAAAAAACATTTTTTTACTGTCTAAATGTTTTTAGTATTAAAATAAGTAAATAGTATAAGCGCGGCCGTGATGTGGACTTAACCCTTGGCAGTCGACCCTGGCGCATGCAACAGGAAATTGTTGGCATTCAATTGTTTGGTAATTGTATAGCGAATGTTGCGTCCCTGCTGTGACACTTCCCCATTTATTAAGATCAAAATTTCAAAGTAAATTTTGTCAGTATTTACATGAGTAGGGATGGACGTCCAATGTTTGCTCATTAACTTGAGGTCTCATTTATAATGGGTGCACATGTACAAAAATATCACATGCATGACTTTCCATGTTATTCCATGATTTTTTTTTTCTTTTTCTTTTTTTTTTTTAATTTCTAAATTTCATATTTTATTTTTTTCTTCCTTTTTTTTCAATTTGTTTCAATTTGTTTCAATTTTCAATGTTCAAAAATTGTAAAGTTTAAAACACAATGGACACATAACAGGACCAGAGAGCTAAAAATAAAGATAAACTTACAAATATAACATAAACCAACAAAAGAAACACAATCCTGACACAGATGAATTAAAACAAAAGTCCCATTTGGTCCAGAGTTTGTCAAATTTGTCCATTTCCAAATCAAGTCAGAATGTTAGTTTTTCCATTTTTTCTAATGTCTGTTACATTGTCAGTCCAGTCCTTGTTCGCTGGTGATGTTTTGTGTCAAAAAAAAAAATGTATTGATGGCCTTTTTCCCACTGCCAAAGTATATTCCAAAGGTATCCATTTTATTGTGTCCATGGCAGGAGTTTTGCATTGCTCCTAGATCTGGGAAAGGAAAACTCCCGCTGCTACTGACTCAGACTTTTCTAATTTTATTGCAAACGACGTTTCGAGGGAGTTTGTGTTTTGTCCGCATGTGCACCTTTAGCCAGAACTCCATGTAATGTTTTATCAATGAGACTATCGATTTAATCCTTTCTCCGAATAATTCAAACTGCCGTTGTTCTTTTGGGCCAGACACTTGATCCAATACAACATACTGTACATACAATACTCCGGGCAGAAGTAACCCTAAAGATGTAAAGAGGGGCACGATCTAATGCAAGAGAAGTTTATTTACCAACTGTACTGTACCTGGAGACATGAACATGCATTGTGATAGTATTGTCCATTCAAGTCAGGCGTCTTCCATAATAGCTTGTATTGAGGGCTTGCATTATGCAGGTCATAAGTAGAACTATTCAAAAAGAAATGTCAAGGACCGTGCTGGAGGCGTCCTTGGTAAAAACAGAGAAATGGACGATTCAGAAGTGCGGGAATACAAGAAGAATACAAGATTAGATTATGCCTTGGATTTCACATGAGAACAAGAGAAAGAAAGTTAAAGTACTCGTCTTGTGTACGGGTTTGATCAAAGAGGACGTGAGGCTTATTTCTCAAAGGACGGTGTGAAACTTTGCAGCCGAAATAGTCTCTGTGATTAACTGTCAAAAAAAACTGCATCATAATCCGGGGAAATGACAAATAACAGTACCACTACTAAGATTAAAAACTCTGAAGTGACGTGCCCAGGCTCCAGATGTAAATAACCATTATAGAGAGCAACTATTGGACTACAGAAAAACTATAAAAAATAAATTTAAAAAAAACATAATAATGAATCATTACATTACTAGATCTTCTAATTGCAAAAGGGTTAATATTTCAAACGTCAATGTGGTCGATGTTGCTCTGTCTGATCATTTCTGTGTCTTCTTTGACCTGTCTGTTTTTCCCAAACCACCAGCTGGTCCTGCAGTTGTCCGGAGGAGACACATAAATGACAGCACGGGAAAACTTTTTATGGAAATGATTAACTTTGAAAATGTCTCATGTTCTAATGTAAATGATTTGTTGAACTCTGTTACATCTAGTGTTTTGAATGTTCTCGACACCATTGCCCCTATGAAGGCTAAAATTGTTTAAAAATAAGCAGAAGGCGCCATGGAGAAATGATGATTCGGTCAGGGCACAGAAAAGGGAGTGCCGCCGGGCCGAACGAAAATGGCGCGAATCAAAGCTCCAGGTTCAGAAAGAGATTTACAGAGAGAAGTAAGTTGTACATGTACAACCTCATTTTATGTAGAACTAGGGAAGGATATTTTTCTGAAAATAATCAGAAGCTGCAGTTACAACTCGCATGTCCTGTTTGCCCCAGTAAATAGATGAACAAACCCTCCAGCTCAGCTGCCGTTAGAGTGTAATGACTTTGCATTATTCTTAAATGATAAAGTTCAGGCATTAAAAAGCTGTACATTCCACAATGCAAAAAATAACCCTCAAACCACCTACACACTTAGAGCTGACTCACTTTGCACCTGTAACTGACAAAACTGTCCAGGAGATCATCACCAGTCTGAGTTCATCTACATGCTGCCTCGATGTGTTACCCACCAGATTTCTAAAGTCTGTGCTGAACAGTTTGTTAGCACCACTCACTCAAATAGTTAACATGTCGCTTCAATCTGGAACATTCCCAATGTCTTTGAAAACTGCGGTCATAAAGCCTCTCCTAAAGAAGAGCAGTCTTGATGCCGCAGTACTGAGTAATTACCGGCCCATCTCTAATCTGCCATTTTGGGGCAAAGTCCTTGAAAAGGTTGTTTACCAACAGCTCACTGATTTCCTCTTAATAAACAACTCATTTGATGTTTTCCAGTCAGGTTTTAGACCTCATCACAGCACTGAGACTGCTCTCTGTCAAGGTGACAAATGACATCCACCTGAACACTGACGCGGGCAAAGCCTCAGTCTTAATTCTGTTAGATCTGAGTGCTGCTTTTGACACTGTCGATCATGGGATACTTTTACAGAGACTAGAGGACTGGGTGGGCATCACTGGCACTGCGCTAAACTGGTTAAAGTCCTATCTGGAAGACAGGAAGTTCTTTGTCGAAATTGGTAACTGTGTCTCAGACCAGATGCCCCTGACCTGTGGGGTGCCCCAAGGGTCAATACTGGAACCCCTTCTGTTCAACCTCTACATGCTGCCGTTAGGTTAATTGATACGCAGCGAGAATGTGTCCAATCACAATTATGCAGACGACACTCAAATCTATGTTTCACTGACGGCAGGTGAATATGGACCAGTGGATTCACTCTGTCACTGCATCCAACAGATCAGTGTGTGGATGCAAAGCAACTTTCTCCAGCTGAACTCAGACAAGACTGAAAATCATCGTCTTTGGCCCACAGAAACAAAGAGAAAGTGTTAACAGTCACCTCCAGAGTCTTGCTCTAAAACCTACACATCAAGTTAGAAATCTGGGGGTAATAATGGACTCAGACTTGAATTTTAAACAGCCACGTCAGATCAATAACATCAGCAGCTTTTTACCATCTAAAAAACATTGCCAAAATCAAAAGTATAGTGTCTAAACCAGACCTGGAGAGACTTATTCATGCGTTTGTCTCTAGTAGATTAGACTACTGTAACGGCCTGCTCACTGGCCTCTCCAAACGAGCTGTAAAACAGCTGCAAGTACATCCAGAACGCCGCTGCTCGGGTCCTGACTAGAACCAGGAAGTACGATCACATTAGTCCTGTGCTCAGGTCTCTGCACTGGCTCCCTGTGGCTCAGAGAATAGACTTCCTGTCATTTTCAACAGATTTTTAAAAAAAACCTGTTGAAAATGACAGGAAGTGACCAGGGCTAGTCAACTTTATTTTCCTGAGGGCCAGATTTTTCTGAGGGCCATGGTCCCTGGGCCAGAACTGCACAACATGCCATTGTAACAACATTTTAGGTCGCACAATTTCAATAAAAAGAGTTAATACAATAAAATAACTACTGCTAGATTCGAGTTTTGTGAGAAATAACAAAATACTTAAACAACATTGCTTTTCAAAATTGCCCATCCAGAACTGAACCAGAAGACTAGACTAGAACCAGTAAGGTCTGTACCAGGACTAACCCAGAAGGTATAATCAAGTGCTAATGCAGAATTAAACCAATAAACAAGATTTTTATTAAATTTTTTCAATATTTGCAAAATGGGTTGTGGGCCGGATTAAATTGCTTGGCGGGCCTGATTTGGCCCCCGGGCCTTATGTTGAACATAAGAGGTTTTTTCCCAGTGTTTGCTTGGTAATTTCCTAGTGTGATGTCATCAATTAAAACAGGAAGTAAAATTATAAACCAAAAAATTTGCTATTCTGGGACAACAACATTTTAGTTCAATTAATCGTCCAAACTGTCAAAGGCACTTTAAACCAAACGGATTTAGGTGTTGGAACTGGCAACGCAAATGAGAGACTCATGTGAGGCTCATTCTGCTTTCTGATTGGTTAGCTGACTTGAGAACCAAAACACCTAATGACAACAAAAATAACTTTATCCAATGTTTTTCTAAGTAAGAATAATTCAACATTACATTTAACTGTGAAAGCTTTTTTTATTTTTTTTTTACATATCCTTCCTTTTAAAACGTACTATTTATTAGAAAAAAAGGTTATATAATGTACAATTGTTCGACGTACTTACATTAAAAAAGCTCCTCGTCCCTTGATTTTCGAATCCCACACAGGCCTGGTCTGAAGCCTAACTAAAGATGGCACTTGGGTCCACTTTGTAAAGCACAAAAAAATTAATAATTGAAAACCATTGCTTCTTATTGTCTCTACGTACGCATATCAAAGCATAGCAGCTAACGCAAATAAAATATGTATAATGACTTCCAGTTTGTGCACTCCCTTTGCCATTGAACGTTCTGTGTCTGTAGAGCAGTGAGGCAGATCGACATCCTTCTGCCATTCAGTTCTGACCCGCTAACCCTCCTCTGCCTCCTCTGCCCCCCGCCGTTCTGCTCAGGCTCGTCACCTCCCACCCCACCACCAGCCCTCTCCCCCCCTGTGGTCTCAGCAAAGAGAGCACAGACGGGGGGCTGACTTCAAGGATTTACCCTCACCAAGCGCTAAGGACCGGGGGGAGTTGAAGAAACGGTAGCAATGTTCCCAGATTTCAAAGATGGAATATAACAGAAAAAAGGACAGTATGATGCCACGTTAAGAGGCATTTAACTTTTTGGACATAGAAGGCTGAAAAGAGTTGTGGCGATGACATTTCTTTACGGTCAACATTTACCTGATCAATTTCAAAAAGTTATGGATAGACATTCACTAGCAAGGACCACAACCCCAGCTACGATGCAAAGTGTTTATTGACAAACGAGACACATAAAACACCACGAAGGTATAGAAATTAATGCCGTTTTGGGGCTTCTGGCGATGAGGGCTGTAGGCTCCCGGGCCTCGGTACCCCCCATCTAGAAGATAAATTGGAATAATTAGAATAATTAAGAGTGAGTGGGAGGGAGGGGCATGAAGTCACGAACACAGGTGGGTGTTAACTGGAGGAGTGTAGCTGAAGGAAGGGGCGTGAAAGGGGTGTGGTCCTGCTCCCAAATTTAAGATAACAGACTTATCTCTATATAAAACTCCTACTGGATTTTCCTGTGCCAAAAGGCATGCTTAGATACGTACCTTCTAATAAACATCACATGGTTCGGGACAATGTTTTCCAGTGATCGAACGGCGATCGATAAGCGATAAGAGAACCTGTATTTGTCCCACAGTGGTGAAATTCCAGAGTTGCAACACAGATTAGGTACAGAAACACAGATTAGAAACAGAAGTGGAATAGTAAAAACTTCCTTCAAAATATACTTAAATCTGTATAAATATATTTAAATGTAGTATAAATGTAAATAAAAATACTAGACAAATGAGACTCTCCTATGTATATTTATGTGTTTGCAAAAATAATAACAGTAAAGCAAAAGCCTGTGGAACAACAAGACAAATTGCTTGGTCACTTCTGGTAAATACAGTTAACACAATAGAGTCAGAATACTTTTTAATGAATGCAAAATTTAGTATTTAACATGATAAAATATCTATATTCTCTATAGTTGCGTTCACATGGTAGAATTTGATGATCGATGATGATATTTTCAGATAGAAGACAGGGGCCTGTTTAAGAGATTTACTGCTTTTGAAAGAAATATTCCAATTTATGATCCACACACTTTAACATATTAAACTTTTGCTTTTCAACAACAGTCACGAATTTGGGGTTGAATAATGGCAGTACATCCTTAAAGCATTGTGAAAAAACAAATGAACTTTTGTTCATTTGTGTTGAGAGAGAAGACTTTGAACTTTTTTTGTGTCTAGATGTCATGGATTGAAAAAGTTAAAATATATTCCTCATTTAATACTTCAGGGGAGAACAAAAGAAAACGGCTACACAGTAAATAGACACTGTTTTGTAAAAGTCTGTGTGGAGCAGATTGGATTTTGTTCCAAGTTTGTTATTCAAGGTTACTTTTTTATTTTATTTTAGGCTACTCTGCAAGATATGCACAAAGTTACACAAGGTAAAACCATTTAATTTGGCGTTTTTCTTTACTCAGAATAACTTTTACAGCAGTGCAGATGTTTAAAGTTATGACTGTACACAATGTAATTAATATATTAGGGGAAAACTCTATAAAACACAATCTGTTGTAGGCTTTATAATTAAGTAAACCAATCCTTTTTCGACAGCAGCCATAAGGCCACCAGACTTCTCTACCTGCTTTAAAATACAGCACATTCAAATTTGAAAGCGATACGTCTCTGCTTGAACTGCTTATTCTTGATATTTTTGTCATCTAAACATATTGAGGAACCTTACAGTGCACCTCATTAAAAAGAATTCATCAGCATCTGTCTGCCTCCTGCTGCTCCGCCCTGGAGTGTGCAATGACAAAAGTACGACTTTGAGACAACAGTAAAGAAAATACACCCTCTGCAGTGCGCTCGACTCAGGGCTTCAGGTGCATCTTAATGACTGCGCTGGAGGGGGCGCCATCATGGGGAGCTGAGGGGGAAATGTACAATGAAAGGCAGTTCTTATTCTTTCAGTCTTATAATCCAAAAGTGAATGCGTTTTAGCTTGTAAATCACCTGTTATCCAAGTATTGTCAAGGGGAGCAAGCAAGGATTTAATTGAATAGTTTAAAGAAATGTTTCCATCGTCACATGGCCTTATATTGATTTGAATATTTGAAAAAGTAGAATGTGTATTGATTGAAATCATAAATTGCACATATGACTGTACTTTTATTTATTTATTTATATTCTTTGGGCCTGTAGGCTTTGTTTGATAATACAGTGTAGCGTGAAATGGGGATGAGAGAAGGGAGGACATTCAACAAATTGTCGGAAATGGAAATATGTGCTGCTGCTGCTGCTTTAACCATGACTGAACTGTAAAGATGTGAGGAGGGACCATACCCAGTAAATGATTCATCAATAAAATAAGGTTGTATGTTTCACCACTCATCCAAAAACCTATTCTCTATCATTTTCTCTGACTTAAATAGCTTTCTACACAGAAACTAACACCCCCTAGAGGGTCTGTTATACAAAGTGCTTTATACTGTGATGCAAGTGTAAAGCAATTTGATTTGCATTTTTGTACGAATTGTGCTCTACAAATAAAATGTGACTGATAGATTCAGCAATACATGACAACAAATAATATATTGTATTTTGCTAATTGCTTGTGTCAGCCCCAGGGCAACAGTGGCTACAACAGAAACTTACCACCAGCAAGTGAGTGAATGAATGCAATTGTAAAAAGAACTGGAGAAAAGCACTGCATAAGATTAATGCAGTTGTATGTTGCACCTTAACGCCAAAACAAGTTCCTATGTTTGTGAATTTTGTTCATTGGCAATGGCAATAAACCTTTTCTGATTCGGAAAAGTGAAATAGTTTACGTGAAATAGCTAAATAAATTTGAATTCTATTTTCTTTTGCCATAAGGAACCTACCTGGGGATTGCACAGACGTTGTATCATGAAATATGAATACATTCTATGATGAAAGCAAAGCGCACAGTGCAATAAAGATATAAAAACATCCTACAGGAGCACATCAACTGTTAGGACTTAAACCAGGTCCAGAAACAGTGCAGCCGGCGATGAATCGGGTTAACTGAGGGAGAGAAGTCCTCGTATTCTTCTCTGTGATAAATAATGCAGACCAACAAGAAGGACGCTACAAATGTTTTATTCAGGCGTAAAGACAAAGCGCCTTAATTGGAAATGAGTTTTAGGCACAAAATAATAATAAAATATGCAGCATAATTTAGACGAATTATAGCCATGAAAGAAAATCAGCCGAGAAACTGCAGATTTAGTAAAACATGAGATGATAAAACCTTAAAAAAACCTTGACGGAGCTAATCCATAAGAAATAACAATAGTATTAATTTAGTTTTTATTCATTTTAGAGTGGTCAGTAGTTTAGTCTGATTGCCTTGGAGAGCTAAGTTATTTTGCTCGATTATGCAGCCTGATATCGCCCGGACTTGTCTGATCTTGGAAGCTAAGTAAGGCAAAAGTGCACGTTCTGTCCCAAGACCTTCATAAACTTGATTGGTGGTGGTCAGAGTGTGCGATTGACAGCCTTTTGTTTTGATTTATGCGGGGCATTGTGACTGCAAAGGCCGTTTTCGCAAAATGCATTTTTCTCACATACGGACATGAAGATCAGCCCTTAAAGTCGCACCTACAAACACCAAGCGTCACTCTATGGTACGAATGAAGAGTTTGACATATCGTACTGAAGGATTTGTTTTTACCCAGTTCTAATGCTGATTTATTTCTTTATTTTAAGTTTTAGCTAAAAAATGTTTAAAAAAAAAAGAATCGGTGAAATGTATTTATTATTTATTTATTTATTAGCATTCATATACTAAATAAGATATCCAAAGACGTATGAATATTTTTTGTTACCAATATGTCAACAAAACGGGTTAGGTGTAAGGGTTAGGGTTAAACCTGGCCCTATTTTCAGGTTTATACTTCCTATTAGTGCAATTTTGACCATTTTTATACACAAAAGGCATGCAAATTGCAGAGCGCTGTGCATCTGAAAGCCTCAAACCACTCTTATGAAGACAGTGAGGTGAAGATTTTAAGCAGAGAGAAGAGATGATTTGAAAGAGGAGTTAAGGAATACATTTTTGTTAAAAAATAGAACCATTCTTTAAACAGGAATGTAGGTTTAAGGTTCAGTTTAGCGGCTGTTTATAACAGCGTTTTGAGGCCCTGGTCAGCCAACAGTACAGGCCAGTCATATGTTAATCAGGTACTCATCAGTGGTGAGGGAGCTGCAGTCAGCAAACTATAGGTTTGATAAGGCCCATTACAGGACAACAAAGATTAGTTTCAGGTGAAACTTAGGCAGTGTAAACAATAGTTTAAGACAGGCAAGACATTAACCCGCCTCGGCCTCAGTGTCTGTGAACACTGGTGTGTGGATGTGTGTGTGAATGGGTGAGTGGATCCTTGATGTAAGCCGCTTCGAGTGCCTTGAAGGTAGAAAAGTGCTATATAAATGTGGCAATTTTTTGCTATTATCATGTAACTCCTCCCAGAGGGCAGGATTTATGCAGCTCAGAGTGGCATGAAATCTGAGTTCTTAGACCAGGTCCGCAGATTGAGAATGTCTTTTGGATGAAAGTCGAAATGTCTTGAAATAGTGTCCAGATGACTACATTTGAATCGTTTTCTACAATGGAACACTCCTGGATGAATGAGGGATTACACTGACACAAACAGCCATATTTTGAAAAAAGAAAACATTACACCAAATGTTTTTACATTTAGCTAAGAAAACTTGCTTTTCCCTATTAACCTGCAGCGATTCGCCTTAATAATGCATTGTGACTTCTTTGACGATTGAAACATTGTGCAATGTTTTTATACAACATTATTATTTTTCACTAGCAGGGACCACGCCACAACAAATGGAATATGAGAGAATGTTTATTGATAATAGTGATGATGGATCGATGATGGATCGATGGGTAGAGAGATTGTGAATGGGGGCTCTGTCTCTGGTAATCAGCCCAGCCGATTCGGAACCCCCCCCCCTCCTATGATGGTGATGTGTTAAGGTGAAGATGATTTAGACATGGGGTGGGAGAGAGCAGAGACAACAAGAGACGCAGGGATAAGCCTGTATAAATAGGGCTTCTGGGTAATTAGAAGTGTGGTTAATAAGTGGAGGCGTGGTTGCTGGAGGAGTAGGAGGTTGAGGCGTGGTCCAGCTCCCGAACCTCAGTCAATGATTACATCATCAACTACATTTATTATTATTACATTGCTAAGCCACAGCTGGTCTTGGCAAGGAAACGGGAAAACAGGTTAAACGACTCATCTCGATTCGAGTCTCTCATGTAAGCTCATTTTGTAAGCAAATGCCATTTTTATATGGTTATTTTACACGAGCGTCGGTGCAGAAGTGCACACAGTTTTATGCACCATCTTGGCTAATTTGCTTCATTTTAATGCACATTTGCCACTGCACATAAATGGACTGTTATAGGCTTGATATTTACATTCTCGCAATAATTTTCTTATAATCAGCAACACTTTATTCATTAACTCCTTACATAATTTAACTATATACACTTCAGCTTTGTTTACTCAAGCATTTCATGAAGAAAATAGTTCTAACCAAGGTTCCTTTACGCATGTCTTGCAGTTTGTATCATTTCTATCTTTTCTCTCCGACTAACAGCTAGGAAGTGCCTGAGAAATTCTTTCTAAACGCAGCGACTTGGATTGAGTCACATAACCCAAAAAAAAAAAATACAGATTCCAGCGTGGAGGGTGAATTTCTCCTAAGTGCATGGGATATTTCTGCTATTTATGCAGGCAGCTCAGGAATGCTCCACTTCTCGGTCCTCACTCGAATCTTCAGTCCCACAGCCACTACAGCAGCTGCTCAGATCAGACTCCAGCTCGCTACGCTAGTGTATATCCTCGAGCCGTGATGTGCTTTTAAGTACACATTAATGCATTTGATCGCCAACACCTGATGCACTGTTTTTTCATTATCTTTTACCGCATACACTTTTGAGAACCTGTTTACGACATACAGAAATAATACTAAATAAATAAACCAGTGTTTTCAACTGTTTTACAGGCACGACACACTTTCCGCATTACACCACCTCCTTAAATATCATCAATTCACATCAAGTGATATATGTTATTGCAAATATTGTTGATTTTGTTGTGTCTAGTTATTTAAATTTGGCAGTGGTGGTTGTTGTTGTTTTGTTTACACCAACAACTAAAATTTGAAACGTTTTCAAGTTACGCTGGTTGCAAATAAGAAAAAATACGTCAAAAATTGTACAACAGAGAGTTCGTTGGATGGTAGCTCAATGTGGTTTATTACTTATTTTGGATCCTGCTGTCTTTAGCAACAAGTCACTTTTTTCATGCTCCACCAGCTTCATTCAAATTCCAAATGAGAACAAAACAAAGTGTTGTTAGGGTGTTGTGACGGTGTGGAGGGTAATGGCCCTTATCCGCAGAGAGAAAATAATCAGTAATAACCCTTTTTTGACACTCCACCAATCAGATAGATCCAGTGTCTCATGATGGTGCAACGGGAAAACATGATATCATTTGATAAAGGTGTGAAAGGAAAATGAAAAAAGCAAATTGCTCTGGCTCACATTTTAGAGACTGTTTTAGCAATTCAGCAACAATTAAAATGTCTCACAACACTAAGATCTAACAAAACCCTTCTCCATTAAGTTGGCGGATGCTGCCATTCGGGGGATGCGTCATTTCCAGACTCGAAAATGTTTAGAAAACACACAATATTTTTATGCATATTAGGACTTAACCATTTTTGAAAAGAGCTACCGGTGAATAGTTTTTCTAAAGTTTTATTCAACCATTTTTATCCATGAAGGATGCCGAACAGGGCCGCGTGTCATGGTCATTTCTCGTTAATGTTTTGGGGCTTATAGTGTGGATTTAAAGAGCTGTAGGCCAGGGGTGTCCAAACTTTTTTCACACAGGGCCGCATTTTGAAACTTATACGGCGCAGAGGGCCACAGACAACTCGACAATGAAGTGACTCATTCGAAATTTGGCATTTGGCATTGTTTTGATGAGCCTCTAATAAGACTTGCAGCATTGATATTAGGTTGATATAACATCAAAATGCTTGATTTTTTCCAATTATACAGTAAAAGTACTACTTTTTGTTGTTTGGACCAACTTAGCAGAAAGCTAGAGAGCCAACAAAAATTGGTCTGAGGGCCACATTTGGCCTTGTTTTTTTCATTAATCGTATCAGAATCAGAAGGGGTTTATTGCCATTGTCAATGAACAAAAATCACAAACATAGGAACTTGTCTCAGCATTAAGGTGCAACATAAAACACTGATCAATAATAAAAACAACATATATGAAATAAAAAGGGTATGCATTAAGAAACAATGCCAACAACATTAACAATAATCAAATATATTAACAAAACGGGTAAAGCAAATGGCATCAAATCCTTCATTTATTTGGCTTTTGTTTTCATGCCAGAGGGCCAAATACTGCACTTCCTCGCTCAACTTTTACTGTGCATTTTGACCTAACTATTTCAGTGTCAACTCGATATAGATTATGAACAATAGACGTTACTGTACGACCAAGGATTATGCAAATGTACAACCCAACCATGATCCGAAATCTGCCTCCCATGAATTATAAATACCACTGTCTTTGCGTCTGACAGCTTGTTAAACTTTAGAGCGGCGCCACCTCCGTCAGGGCAGAGGAGTTTGGACACTGTAAGAAAAGTGAGGAGGCGAAAAGCACGAATTTCAGTAAGACGTGTCCATTGTGTTGAGTTTTTCTAATTATGAGCGGCATTTAGTCTGAGGTCCAGTACCCTTCTGTGGCAAGGGTTTGGCCTGGAAACTTTGCGATTTTAAAAACGCAATGGTGAGACCTGTGCGTAAAAGTTAGGGATAACGAATTGAATGGATGTTAAATACTTTTATATAAACTTTCATATAAAGTTTTTTTTTTTTTTTTCTAAAGAGAAAACTGAATTGTGTCAACTGGACCCACGTTTTTAAGAGTGAATATGTTTCGCCATCCAAGTAGCTTCTTTGTACAGATAGGTCCCATTGTTCCATTGTGAAGAAGCTACTTGGGTCCAGTTGACAGAATTCCATTTTCTTTTACGTTGGAACCTACCTGGACGACTGAGGGACAACATGGATTACATTTCGATTTTCATGTTTCCTCTTCATGCTAATCTCCAATAGTTCTCAAAAGTCTTGTACTAGTTGAGTTGTATTTTTCTATAAGAAGATGCAAGTCAGTCACACACCAAAAAAACCCCAACAAAACTCTGATCTAAATGTCTTTGTAATCCCTCAAGAATATGTTTAGCCACATCTCAACGTAATATGCCCCTTACTCTAGGGTGTGAGTTTCAATATATTTAACTGATCCTTTCCAAGAGATTTTTTAAAGAATAAACATAGAACACACAACAATACAGAACACAACACAACCAGACAGCGAAAATCCAACTAGGAAACTCAAGCAGACAGCAACTAAACATCAAAAGAAACAAAATCACGGCACATTTAAAGTGCATTGCTCATTTCAGGCCAATATTTGTCACTCCCATAACACGTGATAGTCATTTGCCTCCTGGCTGCCACGATATCTCCAACATTTAGCATTTCCCTGTGAATAAGGAGCACTTTGACCTGGTATTATGAAAAAATTGACATATGACTTTGAGCTCTTCCACAGGATGCGGTCTTTGAGCAGCTCTTTATCAGAACTGAAGAAACTACTTGGATGAAAACATTTTCACTTTTGTGACTTTGTCCAGTTCTTTTGCTTTCTTGTGTGAATGTGGTTGGCACATTGCAAAACAAGCCGATTTTGGCAGGTTTAGATTAATTTTCATATTCACGCCAAGTTTTCACCGTGGGCTGGGGACTATGCTGTGAAATAGAAAAGCAGTTTTTTTTTTCTCCCAATTTCATCCTTTATCGTTTATTTCAGGCACCAAAATGGTCCATTGTGGATGCAAAAGTACAAATACACTGAACAGTAAACCATCACAGCCAAGATATTGTTGACATCATTGTAACCTGCAGATGCCTCACATGTATGAGTTGGCCTTCTATACAGTGATCTACAACAATAATGAAAATAAATAATAGCCCTCAGTAAACTTTATGAGCTGTGGGCCCTGAGCCCTGTATGGGTCTTTATAGGGCGTGCTTACAGTATACTGCAACAGCTTGAATACAAGGCTAACAACACTATTCACACAAGTATACAGTGCTTTATAGCCATTGAACATTACCTGGGTAAACAATAAAATGGATATTGATTCAAACGGCACTGTGCATTTCGAGTTTGAGGAAAGCAGCCAACAATATTCATTAATTTATTGTCGAGTGGCATGGCGCTTTGGAGCTGAAAAAAGAGCTGAAAAAGAGCTGAAAAAAGTCTGCTAATCTACGACACCCGTGAATCATTATATGCTATACAAATTGCAATATTGATCTAAAACGACGCCCTGTGGAGAGCTGCAGTTCAGATAGCCAGCAGCAGGTTTTTGATTTTAATTTGAATAAAATAAAATTGCAGAGTGAAGTAAGTAAAGAGCTGTGGGCGTGGAGCGGTGGGAAATCTGGGGAACAAGGATTACTCAAACAAGGCACTTTTAGATCGCCTTTGAAGAAAACAAAGACATTTTACATTATTTTGAATGTGCACAGTGCAAATGTTATTGCACAATATGGCATTAACTTATCAATATTGCATTCGTTGAGTAACAGGTGTTTTTCATTGCTAAAAATCATTGAGACGGATAGGTTTAATGCCATATTGTGAAGGGAAAGCAATGATATCTCCTCGGACAGGTTAGCAGACTCTCCACCAAAAAAGTCACCAAGTGCACCTGCAAAACAACAAGCCAATATCTCGAACTAAAGCGGAAATGTCAGCGGCGTAGTATAAACATTCAACATTTGTATTTATTCCTGTTTATTTTCCCCACTTGTAAAAAGCATTTGAGCGATACCGTAATTACTTGAGTGAGAGAAGCATGTTCTAACACCAAAAGCCCGGAGGCATTAAACCCATCAGTTATGTGTGATTACATACTGTTCATTCATTATTGCACAGTGTAAAATGTAATGTAACATGATAGAGACAGAAATAAAACACAATTTGACAGGATAGAAAACATGATGACTGCAGGGATCAACAAACCATACTATGTAAATGTAAATGTAAATATAATCTCATAGAATGACACATGCTAGATTTCATTTAGCTCTGGATGCTTTCTACAGTATGTTGTTTCCTTGTCGCTGCCGTATTTTAACAATCTTTCTGTTCTCGATTTAAACCGACTGCTCAGCGTTCATACACTGTTATCTAAATACAGATTCTAAATATGTGAAAAGAATGTACATGGGAGGACTGACAGCACCTACCATAACTTCCTCTTAGTCATTTAAACCAAACATGCCGCAGGTGTTTCTTTTTTTATTCAACGATAAAATACCATTATCATGATAAAAACGATACTTTTTCTATTTTAAAGCAGCACAACGTAACTTTCTGGATGATTAACTTTGGAACATTCATGGAGAAGTAAGTTTTAGTTCAGGTTTACGAAGGTCCAAGCCCGCTAAGAGAAAGGATGTGTTTTTTTTTTGGGGGGGGGTTTAAAATGAAATGCATGATTCTTCATAGAGAAGCAGCACATATGTGAGTTCCTTCAAACGTGGCTGACTGCATGTTGTCTGAATCATACTGTCACAGCTGCTGAGAGGCTCTATTCAAAACCACTAATGGATATAGTGGAAAAACTGGTTGAATGAATATGAATTAAGTGTCCCAGACCATTAAAACGTACTCTGCACAATATATTTTAAAATAACCAACATCCCCATTATCGTGACAACACCATGTACAACCCCACGACTAGGCAAGGCAAGTTTATTTGTAGAGCACAATTCGTACACAAAAGGCAATTCAAAGTGCTTCACAAAACAGGGAAAAAAATGCGTTAAAATCACAAAGACATGACAGAAATCACAAAACCTTAATTTAAAGACATTTAAAAAGGTGCCATTTACACTACGCTACATCACCTCAGCAACTACCGCTGTGCTTCCTGGGGCGGATTAGCATTTAAATGAGCTTTAAACACATCTTTACGGAACAAATATACTGCTTTTAGCATCTGGTCTCCATCTGTGAGTGCTATATGTTGATTTTAATGGACATATTTGGTTTCTCCTCCGCATCAGCCAGACACATGAAAGATCCTACGTGGTGGTGTCTCTGCTCTTTACCCTAAGTTTAGATAAGACAGAAGCGACATCTATACACAATGTTGACGCAAAAAAAAAACAAGAGCGAGGGATTCTTTTCACGTCTTTTCTTGTCTTTACTGCGTTACCATGCATGAGTTCCACACACCTTACTCCTCCATCTTTCCGAGTCTGCAAAATTCATAACAACTCAGCATATTATTTCAAAGTGCTCCCAAAACCTGGAAAGTGGTTTCATGCTTCAGGGTGAGAGATGATTCAGGGCTACTGGAACGAACTGTGCAAAAACAGAGGGGTAAAAAAAAAAAAAAAAGAATTACAAAATGGTTTCCCTTTTAGCTCCCTGGTGTAGAACTGAGACCAGCAGTTTCATACAAAGGGGAAAACACACAGAGTCCTGGGATATTAAAGCAGCAAGTAAGGCTGAGGTGCTCACATCCTGGTCTCTGTACTATCAAGTGAGCCTGTGGAATATTTATGCTGTGTATTGACTGCAGACTTTATCTATAATGCATGTAGTAAATAAATAATCACGAACCTTGCTAGCCGGTAGTGGGCACTTCGTATAGGGCGGGGGGGAATAGTGAGACTCGGGAAGAAAAAATATATTTGTGCTTTCACCACTGACCCTATGTACAAGACATGTCTACGTATTTGTTTCATGAAAGGTATACTACTTTACAATCTTTTATAGTATAATTGAATAGGATCTCAGAATTGAATTGTTTTTACGCTTAATTAAATCTGTTTTGGTATTTCAAGGTGTAAAGCTGAAATACTCAAGTTAAAATAGGGATCACGTTAAAAACTCAATCTATCAATTTCTTTTTATAGGCTTTTTAATATATTTATTTTTTAATTTACGCAAAGGCAAGACAACATTTAGGCAGGATGTCACCATAAACATGCAAAAAATAACTATTCAACCCATATATAAGTAAAGTACTTTTTTACTTTTCAAGCCAGTTAAAAAAATTGCGGGGAAGAAAAAGCAAATAAAGGTAAAAGTAGAAAATATCCACAGAAAAATGTACTTAGGTAAAGAACTGTACTTTCCACTTCTTTTTTAAAAAAAAACAATATTGTCTGGTCTCATTTGTAGTCTAAATCAGGTTAGGAGTTCATTGTAAAGTATGTTGTTGACAAGATTGTTGGTTTAATTCCAGTTCAGACCAAGTGCATATTGCTTCGACCATTGACATCTCATCCTAGGAAGAAGGACGCTACCAAAATGAAAGAAAAGAAAAGAGTTTGCCGTTTTTATGAGATATTTTCTAATATTGTTGAATACTGTGTCTATGATAGCACGCAGTAGATGGGATTTGACTCCATAATAATCTCTGTGGTCTTCTTTGTTATTCTTTTCTTCATTTTTACTTCCTAAGCCACCATGTTTGTTTCAACACGAGCCATACATTCTGTGATTGGTCAGAATCTGCCCCAATAACGCCCAATGGAAATCCGGCACAAATGAATACGTTTCCAGGCTATAACATCTTTGTAAAGTGCTGCGAACGTGTGTGGTCTTGGCTGGACAGGTACTGCTTTTTCTCCTTTCTTGGCCTGAAATGTTCCACAGTATGGCATTAAATATATATATATATATATATATATATATATATATATATATATATATATATATATATAACTACTATATATATATAAATATATATATGTGTGTATGTATATATAATGTGTATGTATGTATGTATGTATGTATATGTATATATATATATATATATATATATATATATATGTGTGTGTGTGTGTGTGTATATATATATATATGTGTGTGTGTGTGTGTATATATATATATCCACGGATAAATAGCTGATGCAACCAGGCCTGGTACTAGGTCACATCTGTAGGGAATGCGTGCCTCTTAAGATGTTATAAAATAATAAATGTAAACTGGATGGATTAAATGTCATACTGTGGAACATTCAAAGCAATCTCCAGTGGACGATCCTCCAGAAAGTTACATAGTGCAACTTTAACCATATATATAGCCAGTAAAAGCTTTTCTACACCTTCCACAAACGCAGCTTTCTGTCTGGAGTGGAGAAAGACGTTTTATCACCAACTCGTTTTGGACTTTTGGGACTAATTAATTAGTTGTGTGCATGTTTTTGATAAGAGCCGAGACAGCAGATAGTGAGGGTTAGACAGGAGTGAAAACACTGACAGGAGAGTGGACTGGCAGGACGTCCCAGGGGAGGATGGGCTGAATAATGACACGCACAGCTCAGCTTCCTCTGCTCCTGTTCCCTCAAAGAGGTGCAGACCAAAGCAAAGAGAATCATCGATGGGGTCTGCATTGTATAATGTTCATGTGCCAAAAGCACATAGATCCTTTCTGGTTTAGTCCAGGTTTGGCCATTGTTTAGATCTAAATGTATTTATCTGACATTTTGTTGGTGTGGGATGCGTAAAATCCTGTTTTATTCCTGGTTTAAGATGACAGCTATCCCCAGATGCCAGTAAAAGGTTACTTTAAGTCACTGACAACAGAAACACAGAGGAAGGCCCAGATTATGAGGTTTATATATCGCAATGATGATTCATTTAATGTCATTTGAGTTTTGAAAGGTTTCTTGTGATGCCAGAATTGTCATGGATTTTCTGTTAACTCTGTAACGAATATAAATACTGAGAAGAGAATGTCTGATTTCTATGAATTAGTTCATGTGCAGGTTTCGCACAAGAAGCAAATACGAACTGTCCCTGACATGTTGTTCTTTCCCTTAACCTGGCATAATACAACAAAACACACATTCTATACCAAACCAAAGTTTAGCCTCACTCTGGGTCAAAACTTTACATTTCAACACAGTTTTACTACCATACAAGGAGTTACATGGGCATCATATTTTATTAGGAAGAACAGCATGGACAATTTGTAGTTTATTCTATCGCTATGACATGCACTGATCTTTATGATGAGAATTTTAATATAATATTCTCGATAAGCACCGATTTTGTTCTGGGTTTTATCAAGCTTTATTCCCGATCCTCTATATTATTTATATTATTATTATTATTATTACTATTATTCTTCATTGCACCAATTTATGTCAATGTCAACTTTATTTCAATAGCATATTTACAACACCAGCTGCCCTAAGTGCTTCACACGCACAATTCATGGTAAAAACACAGTCAACATTGAAAATACAGTTCATTTGTGTTAAAAGCCAATGCAAAGAGAGAGCAGATTTAAAAGACTCACGTGATGGAGCAGCTCCGATCCGCAGAGGTAAATCGCTCCACAGTTCCGTTGGGTAATGCTTGTATAACGTGACAATTTACAACGATATTTTCGTTTAAAAGTATCACAAAACACACTTCCGTATTGATGCGCATATTGCCAAGATGTCCGATGTATTGCCATATCAATATTTTGAGTAAATCCCCATAATCCTGTTTGGTTTTTTTTGCTGATCCAAGTCTTGTTTTTTGTGTGATTTAGCCTAGTTTCAGAGCTGGTTTGAACTCACAGCACACACATAAATACCTGTAAGCCTTCATGACCCCCCCATAGCGCCATGGCTACAGCAATAAGCTTATTGGTTGAATTCATTACCACTACAAAGATACTAATGAGTGCGAACTAAAACCACAGTTGGGTCGAGGCTGCACCGAGCATTACTTATCCTGGGATCAATTTTGCGTGTGATTAAACACAGTTAACTAATTATGGCGACAGCTTGACTTATGGCGATGAGGAGACGATATGAATTACCAACGCTGAAATGCGAGAGGGAAAAAAAAAGCCCTGGAGGTGATTTATCTACAGCAAGATCATTGGAGGGAGAGGAGAAATGGTATTAGCAGATGCAAAACATATTAACGCATAGCTAATGAACATCGAGCTTGAGGATATCAGTCAATGCTAAGGGTAATGTAGCATGGCGCGGGGAGAAATCTGGACTATCGCTGGTCATTTGAGATAAAATGGACCATTCAAGATTCGAGAAGAAAAAAATCGGAAGAAAATGGTGTAGGAAAAGTCATTTGATGGGGGTAATTACTGGAAGCAGGCAAAGCTTTGTCAAACAGATACAGAAACGCTTCACGGCCCATTAGCCCAATCACCAGCGGGGCGTTGTGGTAATTGTTAAAATGATGGTTAGAATCATGCTTTGCCATGCCAGGGCTGTTTTAGTCATTATTGTTCATTATTTTGCCCGTGTGAAAGTGTCTGTTTATGCATTTCTCAGTGAAGACTTCAGTCCGCTTGGGTGACTGTGCGGAATGTGTCTTACGAGAGGGGCACTGAATACCGGCCAGGTTCTGGGTACAATCTATTAACAACAAGTTTGTGGTTTTGGCTTGTATCTGGAAATGGCTATCGAGTATTCTTTTGTTGGAATTCTGTACAATTGCCAAGTAAACTGAAATGTTTCCTGTAAACCAACCAATTACTACCCTAAAACATCGTGGTTTCAAATAAATCCGCGCATGCTGCTTTCTGTTCGAGAATGGGACTGTTTTGGCCAAATTTAACCAGGTCAAAAGTTTAATTCTAGTATTGTGACTTTTTTCTTTCTTTTTTTCTTTCTTTGTGTGACTTAGCCATGTTAGCTGTCTTTCATTATTACAGTTTGATTATTTGTTAACAGAAAGCAACCATGAAATAGTACAGGTATTCCAATTGGTTTTAGTTTTAGTACTTTTAAAACACAGCTTTGTAGAAACGTTATCATCACAATAAATTCAACTGTAATCTTGTGTGTACATAGTAATGCCTATTTTTATTTTTTATTTTATACATATAGTAATTTTAATGTTTTCCACCTTAATGCATGCCCTTTGGATTGAATATATGTTGTTTTATTATTGCTCAGTGTTTTATGTTGCACCTTAAGGCCGAGACAAGTTCCTATGTTTGTGAATATTGTTCATTGATAATGGCAATAAACTCTTTCTGATTCTGATTCTGAAATCGTACAGCACAAGGGCACTTCTTAGTTCTTAAACAAAGTGGGCCTCCACAGGTAACTTGGTCTTTTTTAGGATCCTTATATACTATTGCAAACAAGCACAGAAGACTGAAGTGTTCTGTGCTGTCTGCCTCATTTCCCTCCACAAACCTTAATAATTCCTCCCACAGAAGACAAAGGCCACGTCCTAATGGATTATTTGACCACCGACAGCTCCCAGCGCAATATGTATTTGAATAGGCCTTTGACTTAAGTCATTCCTAAACTCACCACACAAAGTAAATAAAAGTGTTATCACTAACATGTTCATGTGTCCTCCAAAAAATAACTATTTAATTGAATCATTTTGAAATGGAATGAGAACATTCAACCTCAAAAGGAGCTGAAAGCTCATCTAGACTTATTTCTTTTAGTTTATGATTGGCCACCTAGTGAATTCTAGACTGACAATTCTGATCAAATTGAAAGGCATATTCATATAAAGTTAGCTCACTATGATATTCATGTTGAAAGCATCAAATGCTAGTAAGCCAAACAGAAACTGGAAGATGTGTTAATATATTTGGGTGCAAAATATTTGGTACAAACCAAAATTAAACCATCTCAACCTAATAGGCCAGTGTTATTTGAATGTTTGGTTGTAACCTCCAGCGAGCGTTCACATTTGTGGCTTCCTCGTGGCTCAGAACAGCACTGTTTTTGCATGAATGTTGATTACAAGTTGGAGTTTGGTTGGAAACAAAATATCTTGTGAGAATCACAGACTAACGTTATTTGAGCGTTCTTTGTTTGCTGGGATCCAGCCCAAGGACAAAGAGATGGAGAGGCTGACGAGGCTGATCACTCTGCTGCTGTGGTGGAGATGGGAGAGAATTGTGATTGGCAGACAACAGGAAAAACGGTCTTTCTTGACTTGACTCCACTTCTTGAGCATTGATTTTCTTTGCAATTCATGAATAAAAAGTAATCGGTGGTTATTAGATTCTCTTCCACACCGCACTCTGCGACTCCTTAGAAAGACATCCACCCTGAATGCCTTTGATATGCCCCATTTCCAGACCGCGCTCAAACACAATGTAAACACGTAGCATTTATCAGCCGACACAGTACTAGCTCTGTCTCCCGGGAGCGGCTTTTAGGGGCCTCGCTTTCCAGTTGTTTACTTCCTCTGGCAGCTAGTGTTCGGAGAGATCTATAGAGGCTTGAATTATTCATCACAGTGCTCATTAAATATTATTTGCAAAACGTTACAGTGGCATTCAGAAAGCATTATGAACACAAAGATTTAGCCTTTGTCTGGTTTGGGAAAGCTGCATCAGTGACAGTCGTGATGTGATAATACAGTCAGAGAGAGAAGTACATTTAGGTTCTTGTGTTGGAAAAAGAGGCAGAGAGGAGACCTGAAGTTAAAAGTAAAATGTGGATAAAACACACTTTTCATTACTGCTCCTAAGTAAAAGTGAAACTACTAACTCTTTTGCTGTGTGAGTTCCCTATTATAGTTTAAATGTTGGTTTGTTATAGTTATTCATAAATCCCTCTGTAATTTTGATCCTTGATGCATTTCTGAATTTTAAAATTACAGGCGCATTTTGTTCAATAGAGAAAGGCCAAAGATGATGTCATTTCCATCTCAAACATCTCCTTTTCTGTGTAAATTACAACTTGAGGAGCATTCACGTGCAATTTCCAACGTAAAGGTGCACACACACAACTTATCTTTGCAGACAAGAAGGTGAACGCCACCAGGTCAAGGTGCAAGTCACATCTGTGGAGAGGCCAGCCCCTGAGTAACAATTCATGTTATTTCAAGGTATTTTTGTGGAATGAAATGGCTCCTTATTGAATACATTCTAGAGTGTTGAAGTGTCATACTTTGCCATACAAAACACTATCATGGAGACAAGCGTGTGGAGTACCCTCTCGCAGAAAAGTTACACAGTATACCTTTAAAACTGGTGTACCTGATGTTTTAATTAAGAGGATGTTGTCATTTCAATCTCTCTAACTTTCACAAACCCATTATCCACATGTGTGAATGTTTTGGCCACTTTGGCACAGATTTAGAACAGTTTTTTCACACAGAGAAGTGATGCAAGGTGGACCACCAAAGGACAGCCAATCAGCTCTCAGCCCAAAAAGGCATGTACTGACTCATATCTCTGTTTTACGAGCACGTTAAAGATTAAAATGTCTTACAATTATATAAACAGAGTCAGATTTTCTCACAAAGTTCTTAATACACTTTATTGGAATATAATAAAATTCACAAATAGTAGGAGTCATGATAAACAAATCATTTATTCTGAGAAAATGGTTCGTTTTTAATCAGATTGAAAATGACGTCTGGATGGCAGTGGAAACGTCTTGATTTATAAAAAACAGTGTCCAGATGACTTGATCTTTTCTATCGTACGCCTTATTTTAGAACTTTTTCCTGAGCTTTCAAACTTTTAGAAAACAGCCCTTTATTACATTGCTTTGCCAAACTCAATTAAAATGTTATTTGCATCAAACATTGTGTAAGCAAAATGTATCCGATTCAAATTCATTCAAGCGGAACAGTTGATTATTGGACCAGAGCTTGTTGTTGATTTGGGTGATTAATAACAGTCTGGGTCCCAAGTGACGAAAGAAACAGCAACTACGGGTGGGAAACTAACAGCTTGTGGAATAAAATGATTCGTTTTTCATGCATGCAAATTCTAGACTCCTACCGGATGATCAGAGGTGACTAGACCGAGTGTTGTCGCAAAGCGTTAATTAATGCATTCCCCACGAAAGTTACAGTCTGTTTACGAAATCAGTCAGCCCGGTAATGTCTGGAGAAAAAAACAATATGCGTCAGCAGAGCCAAAAGCTTTAACTAAACGTAATAATCTTAACGAGCAGGTAACATGACCGTGGTACAGGTGAGATCTGCGGAGAAAAGTAAGAATGCATGATTTTCAAGGTATTTTGAGCGGTAAAAAGGCCTAAATGAACAAAAATGCAATATGCTGAATGTCATCTGAAAAAAACGATGATGTTTTGTCGGTAGCATAATTTGATTCATTTTTCTTGTTATCTAAAAATATCTGCTCATGATTGTGCTGTTCTTGTCAGCTGCGAATCCGGACGGTAATCCTTCAGCACGTCTCGGCTCGCTCGTCTGAATATCCAACAGGAGGAGGAGGAGATCAGCTAAATTTCAAATATGTCTGAAGGCAGAAGAAGAACTTTTGCACTCATTATAGGATCTAGTATCCTTTTGAAGTCAATTTAGCCTTACAGTTCCTCAAAATACGTGTGTCTACCCTGCTTTAATCTTTCAATCTTTCGAGTGCAGGAAAACCGGGTCAAGAGAGGAGATTTTGCATGTTTTAGAAAGCTTTGGAAATTGAAGACAAAACCATTTCTGAAAATATGTTGCTCTGAAGGAGGTTTACGATGACATATTATTATTTGGACTACATGCTCATGCTGTAGTTCAACAATGTAGATATGATTTATTTTATTTCTTCTTCTTTTTTTTCTCAACTGCTGTGGGGATTTTGGGCATTCCAAAAATAAATGGAATTGCATTGAATATCTTGTGTTGCATGAGCTGGGATTTACATTTCTGTCGTTGAATGCAACCTGTAGGCATGGAACTGCACGGAAGAGTAGTTTGCTTGGGTATCCCACAGATGTTATCATGGAACAAAGCGAAAAAGTAGCCCATCAGTTCTACATTTTAAGGTTGTGTATACCGATTGTCTGTTCGATGTTTTTCTCCTCCTCTGTAGTGATTTTTGTGTGGTCGTATAATGGTCCGTCTGTAGAGCATTTGTGTGAAGTGTTTTGAAGTCCAAAGGAGAAATTAAATTTAAAATATCTGCTATTTTAGTCCAGAGATATAACAGCCATTAAAGGGTTTCAGCTTCCTGTGTATAGCTTATATTTTGACGCCTTTTTCCCATTTAAAAGATATAATATTATGGCAGCGGTGTAAATATCCGCACCTGTCTGAAACCCTCGGGTCGACTGCGTACCACCTCCCGACTTAATCAGAAATAAGTTCATTGTAACTTGCTTTTTATACAGCACACCTCCGAAGTGAGTTTCCAAAGTTTGTCAAAAGTAACCCTGAATTTGCTAAACGTGGCCTCTGCGATGTAATGGGGCGCCTTGTATACGCGTGCGTTTGACTGACAGCTCGGAGCGGCGTGTCATCTTCGGAAACATCACCTTGAGCATTTCCTGTCTGGCCTCGTGCCTCCGACGCGTCCGAGGCTGTGTCAGAATGATTAGGGCGACACGTTTATGGCATCCTGAGTGAAAGCAGATATGGATGAGGTGCTGACAGCGGCACAGACAGGACGACATTTTAGACCAAGGACAGCGAGCAAGGGAAGAGGGGACGACAGGCCTGCCTTTGTCTAGAAAAGCACGCTGTAATTTCATCTGGAGTGGATAAACTAGTGATAGCTCTGGACAATGTCTGAGTGACCCACTAACCTCAAAATGAACTTTTGTTTTAGGTTGCAAAAGTGTTTTATGTTTCTTTTTGTAAACCCTGTGCAGAGGTGAGTCAGCAAAATCAATCTGAATTGCAATTGAAATAATAATAATTGTTACAAATGACACATTTTAAGGTGCCACCAAGTTGGAAAAAATAGTAATATCAATAAAATAAAAAGTACACATTTATGCTGCTCTAAATGTCTCACTATTACACGTTTTTTTTTTTTTTTACAGCTTTTTACAACGCTTACTAGCTGCTAATACACAATGTTGCGACTGTTGACAAATGTACCTGATTCACTTTTGAAGAAAAAAAAAAAAAGATTTCAAATGAAGAGGTAATTTGTGGAATCAGTGCCATTAAATAAAAAAGGTTTGCAGTTTACTCTTTGTATAGCAGCGTTTTCAACAGCAAAATGTATTTCATTGCACTCAAATTATCATTCCATCTCTCCGTGATGAAATGCACTCAGCGTAATTGTCACTGATAATGTCTGTGTTGCAACATTACACTTTTTAGCAATGCCACTACAAAAATGTCTCCTAAACAAAATTCTCAAGGTATATACGTTCCTTCCTTTTGTTAAGGTTGATGGATAGTACTTTTTTTTATCGCTATAGGGAACTGACAATGGAAGCAACACCACATGACCTCTGTAGCGTATCCATAACATTTCTATCATAAAAGCTCTTCAAGCTTGTCCTTAAACTGTCTCTTCCATGACATATTTTTTTTGCAAATAGGGTCCCGATCATGAATGCTGCAACCTTCATCTCCCATTCACTACAACTAAAGGGGCAGAATTCAAACAGGATTAACAGCATGTGGGCTCCATTGAAAACATAAATGATAGGTTCAGACGCCCCTTTTCTAATCATCTAGAGCCAGCTCCATTATTACTTTGTTTTATAATGATGCATAACTTGCACTGTACATTAGTGCAGTACGGAGAGGAAAGGCAGACCACTCAGAGACCTGCTACGACTGTAAAAGCACAATGTAGAATGTACGTAATGTTTGAATACGAGACGGCATAACCGAGCAAACCTTGCACATTCATTATTGCATCTTTTCACTATCGTTCTTTTTTTCACCGAGGAGGAATAACGTTCAAATATAATCCAAATCAGATATTACAATTTTTTGCTATCAAAGTCACATTAAAACCTACTGTTAAATCTTGATCTGTTGAGTTTTTATTTTGAAAACAAGGGGCACAACTGAAATGCTAACATTACAAACTTGATTTGGATACTAAGAAAATGCTCGATACTCAGATACCAGTTTTGTTACCAGAAAAAAAAAAAATTTATGTATGCATTCTTTTTTAGACAAATTAGAACAATATTCAACACAAAATAATAGTTCACCTTGTTGTCTTACTCTAGTTCTGATATAGATCATACACAGGTCAAAATATCTCCTGTTTATGTCATTCTTTTTTCATTGTTGATCATTCTAAAATTAGTAGTTTTAGTATCAAGGACCTGCTAAAATGAGCAGTTGGGGTTTATTTATAATTAAATGTAGACAGCACACTGTGGTCTCATTTTCACCCATGCTTTTACAAAATATCGGCATTGGGGCAAAACAAAATATGACGCTTTCAGCATGAAAAAAATCAGGTACAGCCCCTTACGAAGACAATTTTACATTTGAAATCTGGGCTACAGAAAGCCTTCATGACATGTTTGGTTCAGTTAGTGCCTTGCGACAGTTTCCAGTGAGTCTGTGTGTTTCTCTGGACGTCTGCCACACTCCACAGCTGGAGCAGCTCTTTGTCCATGCACTTTGTGGTTCCCAAATGTTATAATTAGCCTGCAGACTGTTCTGTTTGCTGCATCAAATAATTCAGATTCTCTATCATGGCTTTAATAAACTTTTCACCACGCGTATGGTGCTGGTGTTCAGTGCTGGTCACAGTCCACATAAACATGTTTTAACAACAACAACAATGCAAAAGGATATTAATAAATGACATAGACTTGTTAGAAATCAAGGTTGCGTCACAAATCAGAGAACAAAGTGCAGAGCAATGGGTGGGGGGTGGGGTGGTTAGGTGTCTTGAATACAGGAGAAAAACACTGCTCAAACATGCATGGATTATTCTGAAAACAAGGAAGGAAAATCAATGTTGATATTGCATAATATGCCACCTTTAAGTACAAGCTTTCTTTCAATTCATCATTAAAGTGTCTGTACCTGGCTAATTTATTCTAGTTCACAAAAAATAAAAAATATAATAAATACGTGAGACTTAATTAGCTTTAGATTTAGACAGCATTTTGTTGAACGAGAATCATACAAAGCAACTGCTAAGCCAGGGACCGACAATTTTATCCACAAGACTTGAATCACTGCAAGAAATCACAATCAAATGACCAGTCAGTCACTGGGTAAAAGCATTTTGTATGTTCAAGCTTACTGACTCACTTTCTGTCACTAAATCTTCTGCCAACTACTTCTCGTTGACGTTTCCCCATTTTGCTTGTTTTAAATGGCATTTCATTTGGTTACGTTATCATATATCACGTACAATAAATGGCAGCTTATGTCAAAACTCTAAAGAAAAAGCCTGTCTCAGATGCATTTATATAATAGGAAATGTCAGAATTATTAGACGCATTTCCAGACATTATACATGGTGACAGGAGGAACACATTTCACGCTTTCAAGTGTGGAAATGTTACAAATCTGCTGCTTAGTGTCATCCGGGGCTTAAGGCTGATTTCAGAGCAGTAAAAGTTGTTTATAAGTTTTCAAAGATCCACACAGAACTATGTTAGGCTTTTCAAGCATTTTCTGTGTCGGCATTTCACTATTGTAAAGTTATTTTCACAAAACAAAAGCGAGACATAAATTCTAACTCTTAGACATTGTAATTAATTTAGAAGCATTTGAATGCTACAGAAATGTTTGCGTGCGACCAATAGAACAACTATGAAAGCTGCTCTTTCACCCACAATTACAAGAGCAAACACCAACTTTGTGTCTGTATTTGGTACAATATAACTAAAGACATGGAGAAGAAAAATGTGGTCAAATGTCCCAAATATTAAAAAATATCCAAGAGTACTAATTTAAATGCTTATATGATGCCTGTTGTATTTCAATTTATGCAGAACAATCCCTTTACTTTTCTGGTATATTGGCATGTCAACAACCATAATTACGCGTCAGTAGTGGTTCAAAATGCACGCAGTTTACTAAGAAATGCCTTGAAAGATTGAAGAAGTTGCGTTTCCAATTGAATAAAAAGAGAGTTTTCACCCACACACGGCCATTATTGAGTTCATCCTCCTCCAGAGACAGAGACTACAGCGCATTGTGCCTCTGCTGAGAAGGTGATTGGCTGCAGACATCCATCTCTGCAGGACCTGTACGTCTCCAGAGCTCTGGGACGAGCAGGTCGGATCACAGCTGACCCTTCTTACCCTGGACATGGACTATTTGAGCCACTCCCCTCAGACAGGAGGCTACGGTCCATCCAGAACCTCCCGCCACAAGAAAAGTTTCCCTCTGCCGTTGGACTCATGAACACTTCATAGCACATTAATAACGCCTGTAACTTTAATAGTTCGTGAAAATACCTCCAATCCACTGTTTTGCACTATTGTCCTGATCCTGTTGTACATATATTATATTTAAATCAGTCTTATTCGACACATTTTATTTTGCATTCCCTTATTTTATCTTATTTATACTTTTTTACCCACCTTAATCCCGAAGTAAATTCCTAGTTTGTGAATTGCTCTGACACACGCCCCCTAATGTGATGCGTTGTCGACTGTTCTCTATAGTTCAAGATACCTAAAGCCCTTTGCAATCCATTATTCATTCAGTTCATACGCAAGGGGCTGCCAATTCCTCCGACCACAAATAACTCTCTCGCACACCACATTCAAGCACATATCGGTGGTGTCGTCTGAGCGGGAATCAATCTTTCAAGACTTTCGGGTCGGTGATATACCAAGTGGTCTCGCATCCCAGAATCAACCAAGCCTAATCTTGCGTAGCTTCTTCAAATTGACATTATTATATTGCATACAAATCTATTTCATGTACAAGCATCGCTCAAAACTTTGGCATCTAGAGAACGTTGCACATATCCGCAGGCCTAAAAACTGAAGTTATATTTGTACTATTTTTACATACTCTAAACCCCCCCGCATAAACAGAATACATTTACATTTGAACTTAACTTGTATAGAACCCGCACAGCATATTTACATGTTTCCAACTGTCTTACATTAATTATAAATACCTTCTGTTTGGTGGAGCCTCAGTGATTCTGGTTTGAAAATACCGTACAATCATTCTGCCTTTGAACCAAACACAAATCTCTTATCACATTTTGAGGTTGGAGTTAACTAGCTAGCATTAGATACAATTGAAATAACCATACAAATTTGCAGTGATTGTGAATGAATGAAAAAAGAAGAAGAAAAAGCAATCTATTAAGTATTAACATCATCTCGACTTTCTCCTTGCAGATTATTAAACAGGAACAAAACGAGCAGTGATTCAGGCAGAAATGTGTCTGTAATGAAGGTGATTTGATTTGGCCCCAGCTAAATGCCCTCCCTTCAGCCCTGTCAAAAAGCCTATTGAAATGATCCGCACATACATTAGAGGGGCTCATAGCTCCCCTTCCTCTCCTTCCACTCTTTTTGCCCGTCTGTCTGTAGGAGGGGCCGCTGTTTCAGGTGAGATTGGATGTGACTGCATGATAATGGAAGCACTAATGCAATGACAGCCAGATTCACGCTGCGCAAAGGTTACGGCCCAGGCAAATTCTTAATCAGCTCCAAATGTCACGCGGCTCACCCTGGATCCAAATCAGGGAGGGTCCCGGCATTGGGAGGTGGAGAGCGTGGGAATGCAGATGAGCGGGAGCGGGGAGGGGGGGGGGTGGGGCAAAGGAAGTCACACAGGCAAAGTTTACTTCACAATTGAAACATGAGGGGAAAACTTAACGCTAACTGGGTGTTGTTAAAAAGTAAAAACTTAACTACATTGCAAACATGTACACATTTTCTTCTTTCGAACACTTTTTTAACAAACTGGAATTTATTTAGATGAACAAACCATTGAAATTTGAATGCTCCAACATAGACTTTGTTAGATGACACCACTTGGTCGATGGTCAATCCTGTCGTCAGTCTGCCCCAGGTCAGGTGTGGCTAAAGTAGTAGCTTATACCGAGTATGGACTGAATTAATTTGCTTGTAATGTAATTCGCTTTCAGTGTCTTGAAATGCGCTATGCAATGCTGCTCAGTGGCCGAGTGGATAGCACACATGCGCAGCCGGCCGCAGCATCGAGAGATTGATTCCGACCTCGACAATTTGATGAATGCCTTTCCCAATGTCATGCTGTTTCATGCTACAATGTCCTGTCCAACCTACCTGCCTATGGCAACAACAAAAAAAGAATCCCTGGAATAAAAAAACAATCTAGTTACACAAAATATACTTAAACTAGCTCCAATTGATCTACATTTGGTGTTAGATGCTCTTTAGCGCGGCTGCATTGTTCTATTTTTCTTCTCTCTTGCCTTTTTGTCGACACATTTATGGACTATAACCATAACTTAACACTTTCAAAGCATTTTCCAACCTTGTCAAAAACAATAGTCTATGAAGTCTGTGAGAAACTGTGTGCGGACTTGCACTTACGAATCTTTACTATGAAAAAATACCACCTGTCTACCTTGGCCTTGTGTAGAGAAATAAGTGCCAGGTGGAGGGCTAGACAAGGTTATAGAAGATTTTCTCTTTATTTATCCACAAGAGTACTGTCAAATCCTCACCCCATACCTCGCTCTCTCCCCCTTCTCTTGTTCCCTCTCTCTCGCCCCATACCCAGAATCCTTTGCACCTCCCAGAATAGAGCTGCCTGGGTGAGAGGAGCTGGCGGCCCTGATTACGTCCTGCACATTTATCAGTTTCCAAGGCTATCATTATCTCCCCTGGGGGAAGTTGTGAATCCACTGCTCTGCCTGACAGGTGCGGGGCTAGATTTGAGATTATTTATAATGACGGCTAGCCCCCTCCTTACGTCTTTCCAAAAAAAATCAACTATCATTGGCAACTGCCCCCGCACATACACTATGATTTACTGGTGGACAAGAGGTATTACACTTTCAATAGCAATAAAAAACAAAAATGAGAAGAAATAACTGAGGCTAACAACTTTGAAGTTCGTTCAATGATGAGTGGGATTTGTGAGGAGATAAATCCAGCGAGGTTCGCCATCAATCTTGACTTTGACACAATCCTCAGTAGCGTGTAATTAGTGTCACCAGGAGGGATTGAAAAGTTGTAAGCAAGGTTTTGTGGGGAAGGCTATTTTGAGGCAGATGGGAGTCAAGGAATCAATTAGAACCTACGCAATATTGGATAAGGCTTGTTGCATACAAAACAGGTCTTTGTCTTGATAGGCCTACCTTCCGTGAAACTGTAGCTCATTGTTCTAGAAAGGACATCTGGCTTACAAACCCAACCCACCAAATCTGCTGCAGAATGGTTTCACTATAGCAACTCAGAAATGATTATGCTAAAAGAGAACAACATCTAACAGCAATCTCACAAGACCAATATCTAGGGACACAACCATTTTCAAACATTCTCTCGCACCTTTGCATTGGTATATCACTTAAAATAATGCCTGTGTTTAGAAAATCAGCTGCACTCCTTTTTGGATTTAGCACGGAATTTAATCTTTTTTTTTTTTTTTTACTTTAAGCAACATGACCGGCATCCTAATATAGCATGAATGCAATTTGCCGGCAGAAATGCTCAGAACGATGATTTATGGACTTAAAAACAGCGCGGGAGACTTCTACATTATGCCTGTAACATAGCTAGTTTGGGAAAATAGAAACTGAGATACCTGAGAACCTCGTAAACAGGATTAATGAAACAAGCGTGAATGAAGCTAAATCAAGGATCAAACCTGCTATTGTTTGGATAAGCAGGTGAAGCAACGTTTATGGAAATGTAAAATATAACGCAGTGCAAACATCTAATTAAACCATACATCAGACATTGGGACAAGCTTTTTTCCGAGTGACGCCGAATATGACCGTACAAAAATGGCGACGGAGCAACGTGAAACTCACAAAGACAGGCCTTTGTCATCAGTGTAATAAAATCTGTGACTCAAGACATCCAACTATTCCATGCAGCACAGAGCATTACAAAGAACAGCGCATCATTAAAAATCTCATTACAGAAACTTTTCTAGGGACGTCTTCGCCCGTTAGGCTCAGGATGCAAGGTGAGCGCCCCATGACTCATCGCACTCCAATATTCATCCTGCTCTTTCAAGGTTATTAATACAGCAGGCAGACATGGCCGCCGGGGAGGGGAGAGGAATCTGCTCCTGTGTCACTCTTAAGAAAAAAAAATAATACTATGCTGTGATTGATTCTGTGGACTATTAGGTCTGGGGATGTCCAAATTCATCAGTCAGTCTGCAAACATAATAATTGTTTCCAGTTTAGAGGCAAAAGTAAGTCATTCCAGTTCATTTGACAGTTTTTTATTTGGCTATTTATGCCACATTAACTTCAGATAAAGTGGTCACATACTGGAGGAATGGTATTAGAAAATGGTAATGAAAGAAAATGAAGGATTTCAGTGTTGTTTGGTCCTGGTGTTAATAATCCTAAATAATCATAACAATGTGATGTCCTTCTCACAATAATTCAGGTTGAATGTCTGAATGTTATTGTAAACTACAGCAGAAATGTTCGGCTTTTAGAACAACCATAACATACTTATTTGTGGAGTTACGGTCTCCTAGTTCAGGCATAGCTTCACTGCAATGCCTTTTTGGCGTCCTGCTGATAAAGTTAAAGATTTAGAAGTTTAAGAGCTAGGAAGATTGTAAGAACAAAATGCTAGACACGTAAACATCTGGAACTATTGGCCTCCATAACATGTTCTATTAAATATGGTCTTGAAGGAAGATAGTAAGGCATAATACTGTCCTTCTATACGCATGCACTTAAAAGTTAAATTAGCTATAACTATATCCGACATAAACCACAAAACACATTCACACCAATGACATAGTGTGTCTTGCCCATGGGCACAAGGACAGTCTGTATTGGCAGGTATGATGTGATTTATACGACCAACTTCCAAGTAAAAGCTGCTCTCCGACGAGCTACTACATTAATTTGTCATGTTTTCTCGTAGCATGTTAGTTGATACATGCGGAGAAATTGATATCTTCACTATTCATAAAGCTGCTCATGTATTAATGGAACAGTGATGATGTATTAGAATGAAAGAAAATTAAGCATTTCACTTTAGTTCTATCATTTTCCAATAATCGTGAATAATCGTTAACATGCGATGTTTCTTCTCACAATAATCATAACGGTAATATTTGATATTGTTCCATCCCCATTCACATGGTTTTGAAATTGCCATCTATAGCTGTGCGCTCCCTAAATACAAAAGATACAAAGACGTCTAAGCATTCACAGAAGTCCAAACTTTCAAATGTACAGCTTCGTAACCCTCTCTTTCTCCACCGACATTTAAAGAACTTCTAGTTGTTTACCTGAATATATCCCCCCATCTAGTCCATTAAAAATCTCCAAGCTTTGTGGACATCCTCCTAGCTTGTCCAACCACTACTCCCCATCAAAGAGAATAGTGGAGTTGTATGGCTTACACATAGCAGGGAGAATCCAGTTTCTTTCGGAATTCGTACATGTTTGTCTCTGCTTCTCAAATCCAAGCTTTGCAGCCTGTAGAGATAGACACAACCCGAGTACCTAGAAGCTTTTGGCCCATGCTGCTGCTTTGTGAATACTCAATACCCCCTCTCTAAACCTCGGCGTTCTCCTGACATGTTCAAAGATTTTCTACGAGACAATAAATCCAAATAACCAGCAGGTAAAGTGCTTTCTTTAGATCAACAGCGTGGCTCCAATCCCCTCGCCTTTGTATGTCGCTCCCCCATGCATAAACAATCAAAAGCCAGCTTAGTCGTGCGGTTAATCAAATGGACTTTATATGAACAAAAACAGCATCAACTAGACCTGTGGGGAATAAAGCAACTTTACAGACACCTGCTGTCAGAACTGAGCTTTCAAGTAAAGCATAAAGCATAAAGCAAACCTAACGCTAAAAAGAAAAGTTTCAAGACCACTCGTTTATAATTAATACAGTGTTGTGTGGAGACTGTGCAGGTTGATATAAGGCACTCAAAGGGAGCTTGACGCATTAGAGCTGTGGGGCCCAACCTTTTTCTCCCAGCAACCCCAATTTTACCCTTGGACAGAGGTATTCAAAGTACTTGAGTAAAAGTGCAGATACATCTGGTCAAATATTACTCAACTACAAACAAACTCTGCATGGATAAACTGTCTTTGTTGTGAGTCTGTGGAAGCACATCTGCACAGATCAAGTCAGTGGAGTGAGCGTCATGAGGCTTTAATGGGACAAAAGACATGGAAAAAAATGGTGAAGTAAACATCCTCAAAATATACTTACATATAAGTAATACATTTACTTCGCATTACTGATCATAACAGCAAAACATTAATCTCCTAGAACCTATTGTCTTATATGGACAGTCTGGCTAATAAAGATGTTATAGAACAGCTAGGATTATAAAAGCAATTAACGTGCCATCACTTAATTAAAATTCACACAGTCTGGTTTGGGTCGCTTTTGTAAGAGCCCCTGGGGAACCCCCGAATATCTTCAGGGACCCCACCCCAGGTTGCGAATGAACTGCAAGACTCACTTGTTTTTTTCTTTCTTTTAAAACGAATGCTTGTGGAAACGCAGCTTCGTGAGCACAGATTGCGTTTAATTATATGTATATCTTGTCATTTTTGATGTGTGATGAGTACTTCTTCACATCTGGCAAGAAGACTGCTGATGAAGATGTGCTAAAATCAGATAACACAGGCGCATTTACGTCGCTTGATATTGACTAATATACAATGTCCCTTTACAAACAAGTAGATGAATAAAATAAAAACACAATGAGCAAGGACATGATAATATAAAGAGTCACCTAAAACCCTCCCTGTGTTTAATAGTCCCTGATAGTAATGTTGGCAAGACGTTTTGACTCCTGAATCGAGTCCAAAGGGTCAAGAATCTGACGTTGTGAACAAGCCCTGTGCTAATTCTTTTGACTGGCTGCACGCTGGCTCCAGCCAGACGGTGACGATGATGTATTAGAGCGAGAGAGTGGGAATGAGGGCCAAGGTTAGCACGGTCTTAGCAGTCAGAAGCCTCTTTGTTGCTTATGGGAGGCATTTAAAGAGAAATGTCTTTCAATCGTTAACATTTTTCAACAATTTGTGCTATGTTAAAAATATATATATTTTTAAGGTGCTCTATAACCTTTCTGGTGGAAACTCTGCCACTTTGTTTGTTGTTTCCATGGAGATGTTATTGCTTTGCCTGGAATGTTCCACACTGTGACATTTAGCTCCATGGAGATAAGAGGACATCCCCAGGCCAAGTTATAGGTCGGATCTGTGGAGCGTCAACTATGCTAAGACTGTTTATAAAGGTAATTTAATGGCAATAAAATCAAGTGTAACTGAACAGCAAAGCAAACATAATAATACATAAATAGTAATATAATAATTCTTTGCTTAACCTAACATTTTACTTAAAGCGCCTATGACAGGTTTTTACGATTTTCCAATTTTGACCTTATTTGGTGTATTAATACCTGTTGTACATATAAATTATAGTTTTACACCAATTGAGTAGTTATTTGTGGAGAAAACGCTGAAAAATATGTAGAAAATGACAGGAAATGACACACCCATTCCAGTCAAAGTGTATGCATCATTTACACAAAGAAAAACTTTTTTGACATTCTAAATATCTTAACATTAAGGTGCATTCATATATTTCTATTTTTCGAATAAAAATACTTGTGACATTAGATGGGTTTTTGCCTGGTGTTTGCTGGGTAATTTCCTATTGTGATGTCATTAATTATAAACAAGTGCGATCATAAACCTAAAAAATATATATATTCTGGGATAACATTTTTATTAAATTTAACAAAATTCCAAATATATTTATCTTAACTGCATTGTAGTTCCATGAGTCATCCAACCTGTCAGAAGCACTTTAATATGAATTGATAGAATAAGTTAATTCAGTTGATGAAGTCTGGGAATATGCAGTTTGATGCATCACATGACTATTATGTAAATGTAGACTTTAGATGCATAACTTTAAATAAATGATGGTATTTGATGCATCATGAATAAGCCCCGCCTTTTTATAGTGACATCTCACCTTCCATGCATGTATCAATCAAACTGCAACTTTGAGTGAACTAATAACAAGCAGCTCATTATGGTTGATTTTGCATAATACGTCCCCTTTAATCCCATACAGCACAGGAAACATTCTAAAGCGCTAACACCTCCTTCGAGACGGCCCTCTCCACCAGAAAAGTTGTGTACCTTTTAAAAAATGATGAAAACTCCGCTCCCATCTGGCCTGCTTATTGCTACAATACATAATTCAGTGCAACATAAATTACCATCTTGCAAATTTATTAAAATAGCTTTGCTGGTGTGAAAATGGCATTTCCCTTGACAGAATTATTCAGATCCCGTAGTAAAAGCTCAGCCGTGCAGCCATCCTTGCATCATCACATCTTCCTCCGGCTCCCCGCTGCTTTATCTGCCCTGTATGTATTTTGAGGCGCAGAATACCTGTTTGACTATAGTCCTGTAACTCTTTCTCTCCCTCTCGCTTCCTCGTTCTCTCTGATACTGGAGCCTGTACGTCGTGGTTTTTTTTTGTGGTTTTTTTTCCCCCCTCTGGTTTTTTTAGAGGTGTGAAAACTGATTCCACCATCCTCTTCAGACCCTTCCATCTGCTGGATCTGGATTCTGGTCGCGCTGCATCTTCCACTTCTACGTATGATAACAAGTGTCATAATATACACGCAGTTCTTTTAAAAAACAAGGTCACCGCTAAGCAAGAAAACAAGGATATATGCAGGTGGCTTGAATTAAAGCTGAAAATGTTTCTTGTATGGAGTACGTGTTGATTTACCCCTAAAGAGTATATATTGTTGTATATTCTCTTGCCGTTGCTATGTTCATTTGTCAGGATGAGGGAAGAGAAGCTGTTTCTACTGTTTAAATGACCTAATTCCTCCAGGAAAAAGGGGTTCCACAGCAATATGTTTGTTTTTTATTTTTTTCTATAATGTTGTTGTGGATTAATGGGTGGGGAAATACACAAGTAAATCCTAAAATCTTACTGAGTGGGCAGATCATTTTCTATTAAACAGACATGGCGTAGCAGTCATTAGCTTTAATAATACAAATTCCAGTCGCAAGTTGAATGCAAAACAAAATGTGGTTATAACAAGAGGCTGGGAAGCAGTGACCTTTAAGCTTTTAGTATGTCAACACGACCTGTGAAGCGCTTTCCTTTCACCTCTCACTCGAGTCTCGCTGCTGGTTGTAGAGTGCAAAGTGCAAAGTTGGTTTTCATCACAACTGTGGTTATGTCATGATTTCTCAAGTCACTTGAATGTAGTCCGAGTAGAGTCCAAGTTGAGTCCTTAGGTTCCCCAGTGTAAGTTCTCATTGGTCAAGCCATTTTTTTTTATTCATTTTGTAATTTGTGGGAGGAAGCCAGAGTACCCGGAGACAACCCATGGTACCCTGAGAGATCATGCCATCGCATGGCCTCCTGATTGGGAGGTGAGAGCATTAACCACTCTGCCACCATGCCACCAAGTGAGCGCTATGCTGTGAATATTCAGTTTTATGGTAACATTGAACTTGCATTATTGTTTGAAAATATGTTTTTTAAGCAGATATGCAGTGGAATGCCGCATAGATCCTAGAGATCTGTAACTTTTCAAGTCTGAGCCTGAACCTCATGTCACTGCCTCATAGGAACTCATAAGTCCCAAGTCATTTTTCGAATCGAGTCCCAAGTTGTTGAAATAACTTATTATATTATTTGTTATTGGCAAAACAGGAAACAATATTAAAATTCTTCTATATCCGCAATAACAGAATCAAAAGTAAATAATATAAAACAAACAGCATTCAAATGGAGAATAATGATTGTTGTTGAATAGTTTGTTTTGTACATATACACTAAATGTAATGTCCAAGTGTTTACTTGTATTTGTCTGCATGGATTTCAAGATTACCTTTTTGTATGGAGGAGAGGGAGAAGAAAACAAATAATCTTGCTTTGTCTCATCACTCGGAATAAAAAGCTTCCTGCTCGTGTTTTTCTGTGTGTTCAAAGTGCATCCCCTGATTTCATCTCCAAAATCAATACCACGCAATCCACTCGAAATCCACTTTCCAAATGGCCTCGTGTGAACAAAGAAAATGTGAATTAAAGCAGAGTGTGGAGCCGCCTGTGCTGTGCCTCCTCAATAGGAACTATTCCCTTTTTATTTGAAGTTCCTCTCTGCCGCTGTGGGCAAGCGCTCTTCTGAAGATGTGGATAGAAGTATTCTTCATATTAATTGGAACTATTGATAAGATTATTATTGAAGATAAGATTAACATTATTGTTCAGTAAGAATAGTATTCAAGAACATTGCCTCTTGAAATGTGTTGTAATTAGACTCGTCTATAATGATTGTTTTTTTGTTTTGTTTTTTTGCTTTATTTCTCAAACATCTGTCGTCTGTCTCCATATTGTTTAGCATTCCAAGCAACGCAATGACATCTCCATGGAGACAAGCAGGTGGTGGACCCTTAAAGGTGAAATATGTATGGGATTCTAGCACCAATACCACAGCAATTAACCATTCAAATAGAAGTCTATCTTCTGAATGCACAAATGTTCTCAAAATATGTAATATTTGGCTAGTTGTGAAAGGAAGTGCATATTCCTGGGTTTCAGTTGTATTTGTTGTTTTGACATTTTGAGGAAGTCACTATATGTTGTAGTCTATCTCCATTATATTGTCATGATACTACATCAAAAAATGGTGCATCTCATTGACAACAAAAAGGAGCATTATGTCAAGTACATAATAAAAATAACAAATACATCAAACTTATGCAGCGTTTTTTTGGACACTAAAAAACACTTAAGTGCAAAAGTTTTAGGTTTTATATCTACTGAGTTGTTTACACCAACCAAAAGCAGCAAAAACTTGCCACAACTAACTTTTGCAGACATTGACATCTGAGCTACTTCATCCACAACTGCCCTCTAATGGACAAGCCATAAAAGCATTCAAAAACACTACTTTGTGTCTGGATGGATGATCCACAAATATACCAGCTGAACAGTAGGAAATGAGGCTAACGTTAAGTCTGCAAGTAGCATCGCTGCACAGTCTGGAGTGATTTCTCAAAACTCTAAATTAATGCATTTTTTGGTTGTTTGTTAGTTGGCTAATTAAATGACACAAGATAGCCTGAATGTATTCACCTCAAGGTCCATCATGAAATAGGGCTTGTTAACTTTTGTTGGACCTCGGTAGGTTACCATTGGTTACGACTGACTTTGTTTCACCTGGGTAGAAAGAGCAACAGTCAATCTTTACTCTGAGCTGACTAATGAGTCACTGTTGATCTGTGAGCGAGAGCGAGAGCGAGAGAGAGAGAGAGAGAGAGAGAGAGAGAGGAGAGAGAGAGAGAGAGAGAGAGAGAGAGAGAGCGAGAGAGAGAGCGAGAGAGAGAGAGCGAGAGAGAGCGAGAGAGAGAAGCGAGAGAGAGCGAGAGAGAGCGAGAGAGAGAGAGAGAGAGAGAGAGAGAGCGAGAGGAGAGAGAGCGAGAGAGAGCGAGAGAAGAGAAAGAGAGAAAGAGAGAAAGAGAGAGAGAGAGGTACAGCAAGAGTGAGATGTGTTGTGGAGCGTCCAATGGTCTTGTTTGGTGCTAATCACGCCCCTCGAGTCCAGACTGGGAGCAAACCAAAACTGCATCCAAGCTCTGGCACTGCGTGTGTCTCCAAAGGTTCAATTATGAGTGATTAACCCTTCAACACATCCCAAATCTGGAAGGACTGCACTGGGACACTTTCTCAGGACCGGATTTGGACTGAGGTGGACCGGGTGAAGGCTGCGGGAAGAACAGCGGGAGGAAGTGTCTCTAATCACCATTCAAGAGGGTTTTAATGTTGTCACCTTTAGAACTTTAACTCAAACTTACCGTGAAGTTGTTATGTCTGTGACTTTACCTCTTCATTTATTGTAAACGCGTTATCGAAATAACTAAAAAAGAATTGCGTTATTTCAAATAATATAATATAATATGATAATACTATACTAGTATTATTATAGTATTATTTCTATTTACCAGTGCCTTTCTTGACACTGAATGATATTTTACAAAGGATTTAACATAACTTTAAAAACAAAACAAAAAGTGAAAGTATTTTTTACTTCTCTTGTCACCATCTACCTCTGCGCCAAATTTCATCATTCTACGATCAGATTTTTTTTTGGGCCATTTCCTATTCCTCAATGCATTTTTTCAACATTTGGGGGCGCTCACGAGGCAAATTTTTGGAATTTTAGAAAAAGGAGATGTAGAGAGGAACGATTATTAGAGGTGTGCAAATTTTCCTGACTTTTCATCAATGTTCACTAGGTGAAAAATAGGGGGGTTGGTCCCGAGAAGAAGAAAGAAAGAATATTCCGATGCGAAATTTTTTTTTCCCTTTTTTAAAATATCATAAACTATACATTTTCGGAACGCGCTCGCTGTCAGGGACAGGCATGGAGTCTCTGGGTTGTATTGTTGATGCATCTCAGCCAGAAACGAGCTCTCTTAGTCCCCATTGGACTTTCCTTGTCAAATAAAGGTTAAAGAAAGAAAAGCCATGGGCTGTTGTCCCTTTTAGTCATTTATTTTTGCGAAAATGGCATTTACATATGTGGCAGTGTGGGGATTTGCCACAACTTTAGGTCCAGTAGGTGGCGCTTAAGAGAATAAAAGCCTGTCTAGTCCTCTTCTCTCTCTGACTCGTACATTCCTGCTTCCGGCCCTGCGTACGCCGTGTCTTCGGTGCGTCAGGTAACTATTCAAACTGTTGTTTCCCAATTTAACCCTGTAGCCATCGCATAAGGCCTGTACTGTGGCCCCATGACCCCCCGCTTCATGACGCTTGTTGTCCCTTGCTTTGGTGGCTGTCGCATCTTTTGAAGCTGAGGTCTGAAGTGTCGTAGCCGGGTATGGTGCTGTCAGCCATCACCCGTCAAGGGTGCGCGTTCACAAGCCTTTACATGAAGTAGGTTCTGCCACGGTACGGTGCATAGAAATTACTATTTGTTTTGAGCTAATCCAAATGTCTTATAATAAGGCTTCGCTGCCTTGCCTTCCAGTGTCGGCTGTGCCACGGTGCCTGTGTTCTGCATCGTCTGGTTCATGTTTGATTTGCAGTTTATTTCAAACCACCAATGAGCATCGAGAGCGAACAATATTACCACTAATGAACACAAAAGACTTTTATTTTTATATCTGAAACCAAGAACAAAGTATTTAAAATATATGAATTAGATCATAAATTATTGTAACTGAATGGCCTCCTTTTTCATCAATGTGGACGAACCAGTGCGCCTTATTGCACTGCGTATGTTGGGTATGTTACATGGCCCTGGCGTTGTTGGATATATATATAAAGAAACGTGTATGAGTGTTTATAGAGAGCGGCTAACTGCTCGGTATGCCACACATACTAAAGTTCATTCTACAAGATGGTCGCACACGCAGACCAAGGACCACAAAGAAAACATGTTTCTAAAAATATGCACAAATGCAAATGAAAGCGGTATTATGTCTATTTGATTGTGTTTCTTTTGCCATGGTGGGATTTTTTGTTCTGATTTTATTCACTGAGGTGCAGTATTTGACATTTAACATTTACAAAGCTTTAAATCTTCGTCTGACCTTAAATTCAACAAGTACATGTTTAATAACACTATGTCTCCTATCAGGGCTCATCTCAGGTCTAATCTCTTGACCTTAACATTGTACAACATCCCTGTAAGTACACTTGAATGTCCATGTTTGACACCGCCAACATCAGTGGACGAGACACGGAGGAGGAAATGCCAAGTGTTGCGTGGACACAGCCAAGCGAGCGCGGTGGGTTTTATTCTAATGGGCCTCTTGAGAGTGGGACCAGCCGGGGCCAGAAGACACTCTTCATCTCAGTGTGGTTCTTTTGATTTGGTTGACCGGTCTTTCCTGTTGTTTCTTGAATTCGAGACATGTTTCATAAATCAGATGAAGGATTTACTTGTATTTACAGATGAAGGTGCAACTATCAAATTAATTCAGCCTCTAAGAGTGTATTTCCTGTTTAGCTGTCACTGTTTGTTTCTCAACCAATCACATTAAAATAAAAGCACTCTCTCCCCTCAATCAGCCTGCCCTTTTCAGCTCTCACAGCAGCAGAAACATCAGCCCCTTCAATGAAATTAAAATGTATCAAATACATACAGTTTTCAAGGTTGGTTCTTCAAGTTCATTTCACTGTGTTTTAGTCTACCGCCCTCCTGGTCCTGCTGCTGTCTTTCTAAAGGACTTTAATGACTTATTATCTTCTATTATAGAGCTGGAATATGTTTTAATTCTTGGGGATTTCAACATTTGGGTCGACGGATCGTCCTGCCGTGCAATGGAACTTTTAACTTTGACTGAGACATTTACTTTTCAGCAGCATGTCTCTGGTCCCACTCACCAAAAGGGCAATACTTTAGAGTTGTTTTTTTCACGTGGCCTGAGTGTTGCTAACCTTTGTGTGGAGGTCATCCATATGAGTGATCATGTGGTGTGTCTTATTTGAATTTAACTTTTCTTCTGAGCCTGTGCCCTCAAACATAAGGTCTCAGAGGTGCATCATCACTACAAATACAGCTGACCAATTTTCTGCTATGTTTGATCCTCACTTGTTGATGAATTGTCTTGATGTGGACAGCTTAATTCATTGCTTTAACAGCGACTGTTTATCAATTTTAGATCAGGTGGCACCTGTAAAATTCACCTTGTCAACACAGAAAAAAGCTTGTCCTTAGATTAATGAAGGTATCCTAAATCTCAGAAAACTGAGCGTCTGTGGAAAACCTCCGATCTTGAGGTCCATAGGTTACACCTCTGAGATCTTGTATCTTCATACAATGAAATGATGGAAAATGCCAGATCTGATTACTTCTGCCAGCTAATAACATCAAACAAGAAAAAGCCCAAAGTGTTGTTTGACACAATACATTCTATTGTATGTCCTACAGCTGCAGTTACTCCTGTTTTCTGCAAAGCTGACACCAATGAATTCCTTAGGTTCTTTATCGATAAGATTAAGATGATCAAAGACCAAATCCCACCCCTTTTGTGTGATAACCCTGTTTCTGTGGAGCCTGTCTTCCACGATTGGTCCACTTTTAAGCTTGTCACTCTAGGGGACATCTCAGTTCTGGTGACCAAGATGAAACCCTCCTCTTGTACATCTGATGCCCTTCCCTGCATGCTCTTCTTTAAAGTGTTTGATGTAATTGGCCCCCGGATTACCAAAATGCTAAATCTTTCTTTCAACCAGTGTGTTTTCCTGATCCATTTAAACATGCCATGGTAGAGCCATTGCTCAAAAAGACAAACTTGGACCCGACAGACCCAAAACGTTTCAGACCTTCGTTTAAGCCTTCTGAGATCCAGAAGCTGAAGTCCTCAGTCAGTTGTTTAGTGCAAATAAAACAATGGGTGAGTAAAACTCCCTGCAGCTAAATGCAGACAAAACAGAAACACTGATTATTGCCCCTGATGATGCCATTCTAGGAATAAACCAGTATTTGGGTGACCTAGGCCAGTCTGCTAAACCGTGTCTTAGAAACTTGGGTGTTATCTTTGACAAAGACATGTCTTTAGAGCACCATTCTAAGCAGTTGACAAGGAACTGTTTCTTTAGGTTGAGGAAATCTCTAAACTCAGGAAAATGGTGTCTCAAAATGATCTGGAACTCATAATTCATGAAACACATCTCAAAATGTTAGTGCTGACTTTCAGTGCCTTGCATGGTCAGGTCCCTTTGTATATCAGCGATCTGATCAAACCTTACACTCCCCCTCGATCACTGAGGTCTTTGGATCAGAAACTGCTGTTGGTTCCTCACACTTGTTTTTGGAGGAGACCGAGCCTTCCACGCCGTTGCGCCCAGACTCTGGAATGATCTTTCATTCTCCCTGCGATCACTGGATTCTGTTGTTGCTTTCAAGGGTCAGCTCAAAACCATTTTATTGAGTCAGGCCTTTTAATTACAGTTATGGTAGGGACTGCTTTAACTGTATATTGTTGAATGTGTATTGCTCACTGTAAGTTTAGTGTGTTATTATTTTATTCTCTGTTTTTGTGAAGCACTTTGTGACTTCTGTCTGTGAAAGGTGCTATATAAATAAAATGTACTTACTTACTTATTGTTTCCACGTGGTTCTCATCCATTAGACAAGGCAAGTTTATTTGTAGAGCACAATTTGTACACAACGTAATTCAAAGTGTTTCACACAACAGGAAAAATGCATTAAAATCACAAAAGAGGAAAACATAAACAATTATTATTAAAGGTCATAGTGCACAGTCACCTGCACAGCCAAACACTGATTCTAGCCTTGATTTGAACATTGCCAGAGTCGAGGCCTGTCTCACATCTTCAGGAAAACTCTTCCAGATTTTAGATGCATAAAACTGAAACGCAGATTCCCCATATTTAGTCCTGACTCTGGGCACCAGCAGGAGGCCGGTCCCTCAGGTCCATGTTTATTAAGTCTCTCCCGGTCTGGTTTAGACACTAAAACTTAAATTTTGGCTACATTTTTAGATAGTAAAAAGCTGCTGATGTTATTAAATAGATGTGGCTGTTGAAGTTCAAGTCCGAGTCCATTATTACCCCCAGATTTCTTACTTGATTTGTAGGTTTTAGAGCGAGACTCTGGAGGTGACTGCTCACACTTTCTCTTTGAAGAAAGTTGTTTTGCATCCACACACTGATCTGTTATATGCAGTGACAGAGTGAATCCAAATAAATAGATATACCCACACCATTTATCCTGGAGTTATTTACAGTTTACAATTCTGTTACGTAAAAAATATTATTCTGATGTTCACACTACTGACCCTCAAAGTTAAAACATCTCTTTCGTCCTCTGCAACACCGATTAGATTACGCCTTTGCAACCTTCCTCCTCATACGTTCCCACAATATTACCATCCAAGAAACAGTCAAAAATATGTTTTACCTTGAACGCATCATTACCACTCACGGGATTACGGACTACAGCTGAATATCAAGCATGTTCAGAGCCTAAAATATAATACAAAAGGATGTGAACCAAGGTTAGTGTCAAAGGAAAGCAGAGGAAAACATCTGAAAACTCTTCTTATTTTACGTTACAACACGCTCTACTATGGGAAACTGAAATGAAGAATTGTGTTCCAAAATGTCTTCTTTGTAGTGGGTTAGCATATTCAATCTCCCAAATGTGAATAACCAGATTTTGACTTCTATTGCAGATTTTGTGGTTTTGGCTCCTTCTGTTTTTCATTATAAGATGCAGCTCCAGACAGACTGTTTGTGTTGGAACCCCCGACATGAACTTTGCTATGTTTTTTTTACCTGGCAGTGTCAGAGTGCAATGATTTATTCATCAGATTTTGAGGGTCACAGTGGGATTGCACTGTAGCATATATTGGGTTAGAGTATACCAGGAGCGGGAATCTATAGTGAAAAATGTATTCAGGTTGCTTCCGATTTCCGCAACTCAGAAATCAGACAAAAATAAGGTCACACGAGAGATGGTTTTATCCACCTCGACACATTAAATCAGCTCCATCCAGTAATGCTTTACTTTTTCTTTAATTAAATAACTATGGATGGGAGTATCAGTATTGAAGTATTGATATATTCATGCCGATTATCATATGCAACTTGTAAGACAATTCATTTTAGCTCAGAATCTCCACCTCACTCTTCATCTCAAAGCCACAAACCACTCTATTGAAGACAGTGAGGTGGAGATTCTGAGCAAAGATGGTTTGAAAGAGGAGTTATGGAGGCAATCTTTGTTAAAAAAGAGAATCCTTCCTTAAATCGTAATGGAGGTTTAAGAATCAACCTTCCAGTTGTTTATAATGGTCTGCTGAAACCCTGGAGACGCCCGAGGCATTCTGATGCTAATAAAGGGACTCAGGGAGGAGGGAGCCAAAGTCAGTGAACAATAAGCCCATCCCAGTTGGTTTTCGATGGGCCATTATCAGGGGTCCCGCCATGTGGGGAGGGCTTTCACAGAGTAAGATATAAAGCTGAGTTCTCGGCCTTGTTTCACAGATTGAGAATGACTCTTGGATGAGAGTCGAAATGTTTTGTTTTTCTAAAACAGAGTCCAGATGACTACAACTGAATCTTCTTCTACTAACTTCACAAACACATATTCTCTTTTGTCTATCAGTACTTTTATGCTCACTGGCATTTGGCCTTAATACATAAATGCATTAAAAATGAATGTATTCAATTAAATAGTTTTTCAATGTTATTACAGATGGTGTCGAGGATAAGACTTCTTCTTTCTCTGCATAGAGCAATATGCATCACATTGCCCATCAAACACATTGAATATTAAAATAGGGTCTTTATTAATTCAGTTACTTGTTTTTTTGCCGTTTTCAATAAGATTCCCTTCATTTACTCATAGACTGGTATCTCATAGCATCACTCAGTTCCCTGCTGCAAGCTCTGCACACTTAACTTTATTCACAAACATGTGCAATGCTTTAAAAAGTGTCACATGCAGGCAACTTCCTCTGCGAGTGAAACACCAAGTCAGGCTGCCTGCAGAAAGAGTTGTTAACATAATTGTTTCCTTAATAATATTGTTGATGCAGCATTTTGCATACCACTGATTTATTCAATTCCTCGGGCTGCTTAAACCATGGCAAATCTATAGCACTCTGAAATGATCAATACATATTTGGAACGGCTCGGCAGGCGACGCTTTAGGGCCTCTGCATACATACTTCAAAGAAATCCAGCGCAGAAGAACTGATTACTTCTGATAACTCACCCAGGGCATTTGAAATAATAATTAGATGGAAAAATTATGCCATTTAGAAAGAATTTAAAGACTTAAATGGGACAGTTTGTATTTTAAATAGACTGCAGACTCATGCAGGAATTATTTTTGTAAAATCTTGTCTTGTCCCTTGTATTATGTGTTCGAGTGCGTTCACACTTGTTCTGGTTTGGTCCTCGTTTGAGCCCAGTTTAGGTCAAAATGTATTTTACAAAACACATTAATAAACAGAAACAAGGTGCTGCACATGTTAAATAACCATGGATACAAGTTAAATTGTAAAATACAACGGGAATAGACAGTTTAGTCCTGATGTAAACTCATGTAAACTGATCAATCCAAGCTTAGCATTGTAAATGAAAAACAAGCAATAATTTAGAACTGTTGGAATGCAACTCAAGGGATATACAATTCTGGCTCTAAAGAATGCAGAGATGGCCAAGGAACACATTGAACCTCATTGGGGGCATGAACGATTACGCAAAAATATGACTCAGGTTACAGTTCACACCTTAGAGTAGTTCAATAGACTTAACTAACAAAAGATAATCCTTACTATAAACAACTTATGTGTTAAAATGGCTGCACAACGCTGCCGAATCCTGCATATGACACCGTTTAAGAAAATCCAATTGAACACAACAAAATACATTCAGTGGCATTGGTTGGGATCGGTGAAACGGGGACTGTCAGGAGAATAAAGACTACTCAAACATGCAGGAACCACTCTAAATACAAATTTGAGTGCTTGAATGAGAAGGCAGAACTATCTTAATAAGATTAAAAGCTCCTAAAAGTTGATTTTGCATAATAGGTCTCATTTAAAACTGTTGTCCAGTCGGCTAAATTCAATATTCTTTTTGCTGTGGAACCTACCTGGGCGACTGAGGGACTGATGGTTTTCAATATTCAGAAAATGGTTGTCACAATTTATATATACATATAAAAAAAAGGAAATTACAACCACAAATATATATTTTTTTAATCCTGCGACAATTGTTTGACTCCCAACCCACAATTTTAAAGTCATAGCCCTAAACTGCCTTAAATGCCCTCAAAAATCATCAGGCAGTCTTTATTTGTACAAATGTGTTTGAGTATTTTCCATTTCGTTGAACATCTTTAGTGTGATTTCTGCTTTACCAACTATTGTTTTTGAGATACGGCCAAGATTCCACTGCTTTGACCATAAATTTGAAATAATACCATAACAACAAGCCCCAAATTTATACCTACCAGATGCCTTTTTATTAGTTAAAATCACACGTTATATTTTGTTATGTCAAGGGCTGTTGTTGCAATGTGTTCAAACCATTCATTAAATTCAGTCTATTATTATTTTATGTCTCGGTAATAAAAATAGTGATCGTTCTAGTGTCATTTGATGGTTTCGCCCTCGTTGCAGGTGCCGAAACGTGTCAGAATTGTTAAAATATGAATCACGTCAAGTCATTTCCTTCTCCAATTCCAGCTTGTGAATTATTTTTATCACTTTGGAATAAATCAATATCTGTTTAGCGGCTAAAGCTAACAGGAGAATGTGTTTTATGATTGCTAGACTGATCCGAGGAGGACTAAGGTTTCTCATGGACGCTCATTAGCTATTTGCCGGGGCATGAAATGTAATCCTTTCTAAACTCCACTCTGTGAGCTGTGTAAATAAAGCTTGATTCAATAAGGCCCCCTCTCCACAACCCACCCCCTCCCCTCGCGGCCGCGGTCTGCACAAAACATTTATCACGTCCAGCATCTGATTTGGCTCTGCAGAAAATACACAGCCAAAGTTTACACCTTTGCAACGGAGAACAAAAAGTCTCACAAAGATCTTGGCCTCTTTTGAACGCACTGGTGTCCCGATACCAAAGTAGTTTTGTCAATAAAACTGTACAATTGTGTCTATATATACCAAGTGTATTTCTTTGGAGGATGAGAACTATGACTCTAAGGTTCAATAATTTAACTAAAATAAATAAAAACTGCGATGGATCTGGAGAACAGCAACACAAAAATATAGTTACTTTTGACCTAAAACAAAGGTCTGCCAAAGTGTGGCACCCAAGAGCTAACCATTATCATGTGTTATGGGACTGTCCTGTTGCTCAGAGGTTTTGGATTGAGATCAATAAAGCTTTACGAACAACATATGACATTTTCATTCCGCTCATTACCATGTTTTGTTTATTGTTTGTTTTACTCATACTGTATATTTGCTGCCCAAGTTCAAACAGAAAGTACAATTATAAACTTTACAATAATTGTCACACAGGGGACAAATAGGCAAAAAGTTTAGTAAAATATGAAATATAATTGTGTTCACTACATTTTAGTGAAACGTGTAGTCTAACCTGAGAGTTAAAGTTAAATTTAGTTTTAAAAATATTTGGCCACGCATTATAATCATTATGTCTGATTGTTAAACCCAATTTTCTAACCCTTTATGAAAGTGTTCATTTCACATTGAACAGTCCTGGAATAGATCTAGTACAAGGACAAACCTGTCTCTGTGAACTATCGCCCGTGCGTATGCGCCGCCGATAGCCAATACATCAGCGGCTATTGATCGCGCGACTGGAGATGTGTTCTAAGCGCCCTTCACAGCGCCACGATGGATCTCAACATGGCGGAATAATTAGTGAGGCTCCAATACGCCTCTCCCAAAATGTTCTTTGATGTTTTTTGGAGTCAGCACTTGTGTTTCCCTGATAAATAATTCATTGATGATTCTGTGCTGAGGAGGCTTAGGTAATGCTCATTTTGATTACTCTTCCTTCAAACCACGCGGCCGTGCATCACTTTTGCCAACACAACAAAGTCAATTTATCAGTGGGATTTTTTTTATTTACATGTTGGCAGTGATTGCACCATATTTTATTCAAGTTGGATAAAAAAAAAAAAGAAAAAAAACAAAAGATGAAATATCATGCCGTAAGTATGCACAGAATCAGGGCAGGTGTAATTGGAAAAGATTGTGGGCGGCAGAACAAATGACCAACAGGAGGCTGCAGCGAATATGCTGAATCCTTAAAATCCCACTGTAGCTCCATCTCCATCTGTCAGTTCATATTTCACACAGGAGCAAACAAACTCAATGGGAAAACAGACTGCATTGATTTCTATGAGACGTAAAATGACTAGATGAAATTATACCAAAAAAAAAATACAATAATCTTCGATAATTCCTCAGAAGTTTTGCTGTTTTTATTCTGTTTTTTCCACTGCTGTTGTGATTTTGAATTGAATTGAATTGAATTTTTAGCAGGATTATAACAGTATGACAAAAATCAGAAGTAGTGCTTTTGTAATTGGACTACGACCAGTGCAAACTACGAACAAGGTCAACTGGCGGCCACTCTTCCCTTGTCTATTCCATGGCAGTTGTGGCTAAGAAAGAAGATTAATACATGAATATCGCATGGATTTGTAAAGGGATTTTCATCATAAAAGACTCATACCAGAAATTGTTTGAATGAATAATAAAGCACGTTGAGTGTCTTGAAAGGCGCTATAGAAATCCAAAGCACTCAAGGTAAACCTTATGTCCTACTGTAATGATCGAATTTTAATGCAATAAATAAAATCAGTGGAATAGCAGAAACGCGTGTATGTCATGCTTGGTAATAAATAGATGAAAAATGGAGATATTTCATTCCATTTTTATTTCACTTTACACCTCAGAAAAGCTTGACGTACAATTTAAATCAGTCACATTTTCTACATTGAGTGAGCTGGTTTGAATACAGTGAACAGAATTATCTTTGTTGAATGTAAATGGTGGATAACGTTGTGCTTTTACAGTGCACATTGTATGACATTATGGCAAAATGCGCACCGTTTCTCAAGGCCGTGGCTCAAACCAGTGGGAATAATGAGCCGGATGGATAAACACGTTGAATTTGATTAAATCTGCACCTCGACAATAAAACTATCTCATTAGTGATAATGCCGGGACTAATTACATGTCCATATCATTTATTAAACTTGACATGGCAACGATTATTCAAGGTGTATTCAATTAAAATATACAGATTTTTGATTTTTTATATTTGTCTTGGTTTTGTATATCGCCTTTCATATTTCTCAAGTTTCTCAGCTGCCTCGGGACAGTATCGTCTCCAACCACCGAGCCATCTCCCACACACTACAATCGTACTTAGGCAAGGTGGGTGAAGTGTCTTGCAAAAGGACACGACAAAAGCATACACTGGTCGGAACATCTGATTATGCTAGAGTGTCAAAGTTTACGCCTTCATAAATTTAGAATAAAACGTCACACAAAGATCTGATAGTCCAATACAGAAGTTTATGCTGCAAATTAATCAACTCCCTGTGATTCGACACTTTTTCAGTGACTATAGGACCAGTGAGTAACGTGGTCAAGTGTTTGGGCATTCATTATTAACTCTGCTATACACTGACTCCAGGCCGGGTGCGGCTTCGGGACCACGCAAAACGGTTCGACACCACACAGAACCACTGTTACTGTTGGCGTAACAGGCAATCAGCACTGGAGTTGTAACTGTTACAGAGTTAAATTAGCTTTGAAGTTTGTCATCTTTAAATTTGACAAAAATAAACCGCTATTAATTAAAAAGTTTACGTAATATTTATTAAAGACGATATGTGAGAATATGGTTCGGTAAATGTGCATCCTTTCAAAAATAGGCATGCAAAGTACAGCATCTTAAAGTACAACCAACAAAAGCTTAATTGGTGTCTCTGCAATTTGACTTGTGTAGGATTTAGGACTGGGCAAGGTCACTGGACATTCTCAGTGGGTTTATTGTCTTGCCCAAAAAAACGAACAGAAGAATAAGATATTTGAAGCTGAAATAGATTTGGAGTTTTAAGACCACTCTACCTTCTGCCTTGAGACATTTTCATATTAAAAAATCCCCAATTATACGAACACCCTGTTGACGTTCAATTAAAAAGACCAGAGTCTTTTTTTTTCTTTTTCGTAACACTAAATTTGTTCATTTGCAGTGGCGCAAATGAAACCAAGGTCACCACTTCGGAGCGCTCTTCGGCTGTAATGTGTTCACGGTGGCTTTTAGCGGGGCTGTTTGTTTTGATCATGTGTTAATGCATTATTCACTCTCTGCTACGTGGAGTTGATTGAGCTCGTTTCAGTATGTTGCCAAGGTTAGATCATTCATTAGGCATGCAACATTGAAATCAATAGGTGAGCGGGGCCTTCCTGACGTGACCTCTCCGTGTGAATGATAAATAATGAATGTGAATTGTGCCGATCAGAGCAAAGACCCAGCCGTTTGATGAACATGGATTGTTATGGAAAGTGATTGGAAACTATAGCCTCCAGTTACTGTCCATTTAACAAGTATGTGACTGCTCAACTCACCTGTAAGTAATATATATAATAGATGTGTTATTGTAGACTTGTGTCATGTCAAAAAGGTTGATGGTAGAGGTACAGGTCATTCCAGGGCATTACATATCAAAGAATATAGAAAAAAAAGAAATGTTTTTTGAGTCTCGGTGTGGTACGCTGTGACATCGCTGTGACATCATTACAGAACAGTGTGACGACTGTTGCATCACTGTCAAAGTTTGTGATATTATGGAACCCTGTTTAAATTATTGTGGAGCAGTGTAGCGTCAATGTGACATCATTGTGGAAGATTGTGGAAGAGACTAATCATAGTAGATGACTGTGACATTAATGGAGGAGACTGTTGCATCATTGTGGAACACTGTGACATGTTACATCCTGGGGTGGTGAATCTGTGATGTCATTGTTACATCATCAAAGATGACAGACACATCACTAAAAACTGTGACATCGTTGTGGAAAACTGTGACATCGTTGTGGAAAACTGTGACATCGTTGTGGAAAACTGTGACATCGTTGTGGAAAACTGTGACATCGTTGTGGAATACTGACATCGTAGTCGCGTTCATAATTTTTCTTTTTCCCCCTGAACATTGTGAGTACAGCTGATCACAGTATTTATAACTTCTTTCAAACCTTATCCTAGAACAAATGTAAACTTTTTTTCTTTTCACCGCTTCACTGTCACTCAAATGACCATAGTTACTGCAGCATAAAACCAATTAAATCCTCACACTTACAGGAGGCAGCATACTCGAAACTGAAGCCCCCTATAGAAGACACCAAGATGCCAGGAGACATTTTACAAAGTGCTAGTCCAACTCTCACACACGATAGCTTTTGGATTAAGAATCTAAAGTACAATGCATCTCTTCAAAAATCAAGCCTGACATCCATCTGTGCAAGTGTCAGCCAGAATGAATCGTGCCAAGATGCTGACAGGAGTAAACCGAACGCAAGATGCCAGTGGTGCAAAAAACAAGAATGAATCATAAAATGGAACCATGACCAATGAAATGATAATAAATGTAGTAAGCCATAACCGAGCCCTTATGTTACACTATGAGAAGGAAACACCGTAAGTCCAATTTGGATTTATGACGGTTTTGGGGCAGTGGACACTACAACTTCTAATGCCAATCTTTGCCAGTGAATAAAGGCAAATACAGGAGCATAATGGGCATCTCTCTTGTGTTAGAATGATCTAGACTAAATGTATTCCACAGAAATTGTAGTTCGTGGCTCCTCATTTGTATTCTTATAATATATCCATTTTATCACAAACTCGCTCAAATCTCCAACCTTGCATTCAGGTTTGTCGCAAATGAAAAGAGCTCGTGAAATCCTCACATCATCTTCTGAAAATGTGTGATATTGCCCAATTTCAATGTCTACGATTGAACATTTTTGAAAGGAGCATTTAACCAATGGTACATCCCTTCAAAGCTAAAAAGGCATGTTCTCTCAGGTGAATAGGTGACGAAGCAGGCGGACCACCGTAGACGTATCTTTCAGGGAACCATTTGGCAGTTATAAATGTGTTTCAAAGAGAGGGGCCTGTATATTGAATACGGTATGTTCGCTGTTGAAAGCACTGACAACAAAGCAATGTTGCTTCGAATATTGCAAACTCTTTGGGTTATCTGCCGTTTGAATGTAAATATATACCTCATATGTTTATTAGAACATTAAATAACGGGTAAACACACTGAAACACATTTAGATAGGGTTTAATTGGTGCACATTCTCTAGTTGTGTTTACTAAATCATTATAATAAAAAAAAAAAGACCACACCATTTTGTTTGCATGCTGCTATAGAGTAAAAATAATGAAACGCTGGGTGCTGTCCCATCTAATTACAAAGTGTTTCGACCAAGAACCAGGAAAAGTAAGCTAATGAGATGTTGGCAGGCTAGTTTGTTGTTAGCATCCGCATGATGGCCAAACTCTGCTCCTGAAAGTTGTGTATTTTTAAGCCTAAATCATCGCATTGAAATATCTGGTTGCGATGAATGTGTCAGGAAAGTGAGGCGCCAATGCAGACGAATGAACTAGATTAGATTTTCAGACCATCTAAAATCTTATGTATATGGCTCATTCCTCAGGTTTGTGTAGTGTATCACCATGGTAACTCACCCACAGCAGAGCACAGAGTGATGGCCCTGAAAACTATCAATACTCCCAATCAGGATACATCTAAAAAATACAGTCAAATTTGAGATGTTTGGTAGGTCTTAGGCCCCTTAATGTCTGCTAAAACAGTATGACTTTTATATCCCATTACGCTGCTTCTCGGCGCTCACTCTTTTCTCTTTCTCTCCTCTCTTCCTCTCTCTTTTTTTAAAAAATGTTCTATTTTTTTTTACGGTATAGCGTATAACTACAGTAGGTGGCGGTAAATGCACCTTTTCTTTTTTGCCAATCGCCATTAAAAGTAACACAACAACAACAACATCCCATCACGCTGATCCTTCCATTATGCTCCATTACAGTTCCATACATATTCTCAAAGTATATCGGGCGGTAATTTGAGCAAAGTCAGATAAAAGCACAGCCTTTTGGTTCTAAAAGCTCACCACACAATTTGTAAACCTGAAAAAGAGACTGGATGTGACGCTGCTGGTGTCACTGCAAAGTGAAGCAAACATCAAAGCTGACAAAATATATTCTTTTTTATTATTAGCTAATCCAAATGTCCTTACCTGAACCAAAACCATTCTATTACACAAGAGACAGGGCTTTATGCAAAACAAATGTCCTCCACCATCCATGTAATTGTTCGTAAAAAGCAATTTGGCAAAGCAATTATTCCTACATTATTATTTTTTTTGGCTTACATCCGGAGTAGCGGGGTTTTGGCAGAAGAAAAAGCAGCGTTATTATTACTATGCTGGGATTGGAACCGCCAACCTTCACATTTGGCAACGTCGTCTTCTACTTTAAAAGTACTTTCGAATTACCACAATTTTAGAGCAGTAAATTCATTTAATGACCAATTTTTTTAACTATTCATGGGTGTCATATGACTTTTTACAATAATGAATCCAATTTGAGGACTTTTGACACTTAAACACTCGTGATTTTAATTGTTTTCAATTATTTTCAGTATATCGCCTCTCAAATCATTCATGTGCCTGCACTCCCTCTCCTTCATTACTCTGTGGTGTAAGTTACGTGCCATGACTCTTCTCTGCACCAACACCACCGCAGCAGCAGAACCATCAGCCATCTCAGCCTCTTCACCACCATGTGCTAAAAACCAAGAACTAGACATTTACACTTTTTCTATGCATGCAATGTCTTAAATATATGTCTTTAAAAGGTGCACAATGAAGGCATGAGGTCGGCCATCTGTTTGTCTCCACAGATCTGGGGTCTCATTTACAAAATAGTATGTGGAACTTTGCGTATTGTCGCCATGTACTCTTTTATTCAAACTTCATTTACATCGAAACACATTCAGAGACACAGGCGTGATCTTCAGTGAAAACTCAGATTTTCTTACTAAAGTGAACTGTCATTAAACATTTGAACAAAACAGGCAAATATAGGATAAAGGCCATCGCATTTGTGCACTACTTTACCTGTCCTTAACCGTGGCTTAATGCGCTTGAAACCAAAGCCTATGTTTTATTTCACATTATGTGCACACTGTACGTGCAAGTGTGAGCGCGTCAGGATGAAACCAGGTGTGTGTGTGAGAAGGGGGTGTACACATGCTCAGTGTGTGTGACATGGCTACGGTCAGAGGACTTGCAGGTGCGAGGGAACGGCAGAGCTGCGCCGCCGCGGTACTGTGTGTGTTGTGTGTGTGCTGTGTGTGCGCAAAGGGGACCAGCGATGTATGTGTGTCTGGGCAGAAGAAGCGGGGACAGAGCTTCGTTTCCAGTCCGTGCTCATGACAGCAGCGTTTTGTCGTCTAAACGCTTGCTATAGACACATTTTATGTCCAGTTTTTCTTAAATAACACAAAATGAGCCACCGCCCTCGTAATTCCCCACACAAGCAGTTGTGATTAAATGAGTAAAAGGGTAATATTACATAAAGTAAAGGGATCTAAATACATACTCCTTCTCTCCTCTCTAAGCGTAGATCACCTTCTGTCTCATCTCTGAAAACTCCAAACACAAGGTGCAGAGTTTGCATACACAACTGCACAATGCCATGTCAAGTTGTCTTTTTAAAAATCCCAAACTTAACAGCATATTTGGACCCCATTTTGTTTGTACGCACGCTTTATAAATGAGAACCCTGGGCTTTCATTTATAAAACGTCCTGTGGAATTCTTACTAAAAGGGTGCGCACAGACAAAGCACAGTTCCATAACTTCCTCAAACTCAAATCAAAAACCTGCAATGGGCATTTAACTGTTACTAACTAGTCCCTAGCAGTCACAAACCCTTTGTCACATTGTTAATAGCAACAAGCATTAATTTTCAGGTGCAAGCTTGACTTTGGAACAGCTTTATTCAGATGACAAAGTGAAACTTGTGTGGACCGCCCCAAGCACAGCCAATTAGAGTGCTGCTTTCATCTCTTTTTTTTCCCCAGGTTGACGAGACATACAATTATTTTTTTTTTAGATACAGACAGCTCACAATTATCTCATTTCAGTCACAAACTGCCCCAAAGATAATTTTGTAAAAGCAGCCAACACATTTACTCATTCACAAAAAGTCTAGCGATTTTGGACCGGACCACCAATTTCCATGTTGTTCTTTTATAAATCACAAACTTAACTGTGACGTATAGTCAGGTAAATAACATTTTTGTACATACGCATGCTTTATAAATGAGACCCCTGACCTGTACTGGTGACATGCTTCTCTCCATGGAGATAGATGCAATTAACGCCATACAGCGGGACATTCCAGGCAGCGCAAAAACATAGGCTCGTCTATCCATGCACTCCATGCATGGAGATAAACAGGTGGGGGACCCTTCACCAAAAAGTTACGTATCCCCTTTAAACTTGCACCCAATGTGATGTATTACTCTCCTTTTAGAAGAACCATCATCCTTGACCCAGTCTTGTCCTGTTGCCCGCCATGTCTGCCCTACTTTCTAACACGTCTACATAGAGAAATGACCCATCTGTTACGATACGTCCCCCCAATGTCATACGTAACCATAAAACTGCTCTGTTATCACTCTTTTTTCACGTTTTATTCTGAATCCTGCCATGCTCCGTCGTAGTCATAAATCATATTTGTGTGGCGGCATGACTGGGTTACGGTGTAATCTATATTCGCTGTCAGACGATGTCACTGACAATAGCTTTGGCTCGGCTCGTCTCCATGGCAACGCTGTAAATGTTTGCTTGCTCAGACCCGTGCAGGTCCTCGGTTCGTGTCTGGTGGTGGGTCAGCCCCCTTCAGAGCTCTCATCTCGGCGGTTTACCTTGGCCTTTATGCAAAAACGTGCAAACTGCAGTATCTAAGCAACACAGCTATAAACCTTAACATGCTACACAATCAATGAGCGCAAGAAATGCAGTGGGCTTTGGAGACATTACGTCGCTGTTGTTAAAGGGACATGATGTAGCTTTTCTGGTGGAGAGTCTGGAGATGCTTTTGCTTTGTCTGGACTCTGGAATAAACTTGTATATCTCCATAGAGACCAGCTTAAACTCGATCACTTGGCCAATACTGCTCGAACGTTCCGCCACATACAGATTAATGATGAATCCAATCCCCATATAAGTATATAAAATGTTTGTATGTGTGTAAACGTTAAATGGTCCTACATGCTTATCAGAAGGACAGACAACATCAGAAATCTTAAGTTAAAGTCAGTTAGCCTTTAGCCTAGCTGACAGTTTTACACGCTAATTAAAATGACAAATAATACCAAAAGGTTTACCCACTCAACTGTGAATTTTAACAAGGATTTGACTTTACCTAATGCGGTTGAAACCTTCTTGAATATACATTATTTAAATCTTTGGTGGGATGGCTGGGAAAAATGCTTGCTAAGTGAATAGCATCAGCATACGTCTACTAATTTGTACAGTGTCTATGAGTAACCACCAAGCCAAGTTACAGAACAGATCTTGTCAACAAAAACTCCACAACCGTAATCAGTAATGCTATGTCAAGGCTTTTGTCAGTTTTATTTCAGGATGTTGGGCAGAAATTAGCATGTCAATATATCTTTTTTTTTTCATATAAATACAAATAACAAAAATGCAATCATTTCACTCATTTCGAGAATCTTGCTTTCATTCATTAGAAATAAAGAATAAACAGTCAAATTACCGGCGTTGTTTACATTTCCATATCCAGCTCTATTCACCCTCTCGTGATGATATATTCATGCTCAAGTTCGTCTTTGGTGTAACGATAAGAACATCTCAGACGAGCTTTTTCACTGGAGAGCATCACCTTTCTGATCCCTCTGAAGGATTCACGAACATGTTCATCGGATTCAAATCGCATTCACTGAGCACCACCTGCTTTCCCAGCATCCTTCAGTCTAACCTCAGAGCCAAGCTGTCCACAAAGAGAACATTTAGGGCCCTGCTGTAGCCCTTTATATGAGCGAGTACGTGGACAGAAACAGGCTGTTATTTGAGTGAAAAATTGCAAAACGGACATGATTGCTGAACTAATTATTGATGAAATTACTACTTTACAGCCCCAGGCATTTTACAACATATCAGGGTTCTGGTAAATTGATTTGTTTTGTGCTTGTACAAGCCTGAAGCAATGTGCCATTTTATGTGTCATTAATTTATATTTAATATGTTATGTTTTTCAATTAATTCTAATAGACTCTTTGAGTTGTGTTTGAGTTATTCGATAATGTAACTTAATATAAAAATCAAATATAATTTAATATAACAATGTGGGAATAAACAATTAAGATGGTGTTTTAAAAAATTGCAACTAGATTAAAAGAAACAGCACTTTTCTTTTTTACCAATGAGCAACGAGGTCTCAATGTGCAGTAACTTTGACAATTCACAGCCATTTTCAGGAAATGTGAATACTTTCTGGGTTGAACTGTAAATCACCAACCAAAATTATTAGGGTTGGGAGAAACCGCCCATAAATAGCTGTGCCACGCTTGTAGGGCTGGTGGCGCTAAAACTTGCAAGCATATTTTTTGCATTTAAAATTATAATTCATGGTAAATGCCCTGAATGATCAGGGTCAAGATCACAAATCCTTGGGTTTCAGAATGCTATCAACAATTGACAACAAAAATTTTATATATTTTGATGGGGGAAAAAGTCCTCAAAATATCACCTTTAAACATTAAGCAGAAACCCAAGAATAGGCCTGTGTATATGCCCACCAAGAATATAACAGTTATGCATTTTCTTCTACAGCCTACAATGATAATCCTTTTTAGCTCTGCAGTGGCTTTTTGAATAGGAAGCATACGGTCAAACTATAGATCATCAAAGTTACATTCTGCCTGTGTTACTTTGACATTCATATTGAGGCATTTCTTTATTCCGCTCATAATCCAACACAATCAGGGCTGAATTTTCCATCTGGTAACAGCTTCGGGGATAATGGAAGTAGAAAAAGCTCATAAGAGGAGCTACATGAGGCCTGCTCCCCTTTGCCAGAATGTGTCTCTAATTCTCTCCAAGTGCCCTCCAGCTAACAGCAGTGGAAGGACTCATATTGAAAAGTCTACCTGGCACCACTGGTGTAAGAGAATATTTGTGGCTTTTTTCTGGTGCGCAAACAATGAAAAACACACACCTCAGTTTTTCACATTTAGATGGAGTTTGTGGTGGATAAAATGAATCAAACATAGCTTTTTTTATCTGAATATGTATGAATATAACACATATTTTATTCTAGTTACTTGATTTTGGATAATGGTAAAAATGAAGATAGTCAAATATTGTTTTTTTTGTACAGTTAATTTCTTATTATTTAAATGTTTTTATCGATCATCTAATGTAATGAGGGAAGAGTGCATTTATATAATTGTCTTAAAGGACATATATTATGCAAAGTGTACTTTTTGGAGCCATGTTATAACATTGTAAAACAACCCGGAGTTGTATTTAGCTTCATTTGATTCACGCCTATTTGATGAATCCTGTTTAGAAAGTCCTCGCCCCTCTGAGCCTCAGAAAACACACCAAATTCCCCCCTCTTGTGACACCATAGGTTGAGCTCCGGATATCTTTTGCACTATTTTTAAAGTCCATAAATCATTGCCAGACATCGCCAAATTGCATTCATTACAACTGTGTGCTTGTATCAACATGTCCTGGTAAAGCTATTATTTGTTCATCTCACTCATGTATTATATTACCTTTGCAGCCATTAGATTGAGTGCAAATATAAATTCAGAAGTGGGAACGCCTGATTGATTTTAAAGGAATGTATGCTATGAGGTGGCTGGATACATTATTTTAAGGTCTAAAATGTAAGATTCCAAAGTAAATGTACTCAAGAGTGTAAACAATGCAAACAATGCCTAATATGTGTCCTTTAAGAAGTGACTGGTCCCCCTGGTAAAAATCATCTCAAGATAGAAGTTAGAAATACTTAGTTTATTCAATTTTTTATTCCAATACTCCTAGTTTACTGCTTCTCTTGTTGTGTTACATGTATTGAGCGCTTGGTAATAATCCCTTCTGACTTTGTGGCGGCGGCTAACATCACGAGCCCCTTGTTTGAGTAAACCCTTGTAGCAGAGGATAAATCTTGCCCTCCTTCTCATGAGGAAGTTTGGCTTTTATTGTGGCTCTCTTTTGTCTGCCTGGATTGATGAGAGCGTAGAATTTATGCACACTTGACTTATAAATCTTGATCAGGGGCTCTTAAGCATCATGAATCACTGCTTACGCCATTATCTGCCTGGGCCCAAATGGCGGAGCGGTGTGGAGAGAAGAGGAGTGTTCTGGAGGACTTCTGAAATATTTAGCACAGTCATTCATGGCTTCTGTTTCTGTTCATACATCATGGTCCTAGTGATTACACAGTTAGGAGTGATCATGCTTCTGTGTGACTATAGTTAGCAAGTAAAGATGAATGAAAGTGGATAAGCTGCATCCTGTACATCACGACTGAATGCGCACATACATATCAAAGTGTAAAATAATGCGTTTTGATAGCTTAAAAAAGACATTTTAGGGAACACAGACTTTTAACTATGTTTTTATTGTTTCCCCTTTTCTTTTACCCACTCAGAGTTGTATTTAGTGATTTATGCATTCTTGAGTGATCTTTATTTGACTGCAATGAAGGTGTCTTTGCTCCAAAAACGTACTTTTTCACTGATCCCCCATACAGGTGCACTGCTTTTTACGTACTTTGTGCTCTGATATTTTTTGTTAAAAAGTCATCCATGTAGGATTCAGCAGCGTCACATCGGTAAAAATCCACTGCTCTATCTATCTGTCTATCTATACACAAACATCATGTCTTTGTTGTTGTTTTTCTGCAAGGCTAAAAACAGTGCAAGGACATACATGCATGTAGAGAAATATCTCTCGGCTGATTACACATAGTGGAAAAAATATCAACATCTCAAATGTCAATCATGCACCAGCTAATGAGATGATGACAAAACCAAGTCTACAATTAAATGTGTAATTAGCCCAATTTCCCCAAACCTGGTTCACAGCTGCTGCAGTATGGAGTTACGTGCATTACACAAGTCTTCAGCCAAAAAAACTGTTCTACTCCATCTACACCTCTCTTCATAGAGCCAGTGCCTAAAACGATCTTTCATTCAGTTAAGATTCTCAAAGCTGTTTTGTCCATGCTGCTTTACTATACTATACTATACTATACTATACTATACTATACTATACTATACTATACTATACTATACTATACTGCTTTATTATCACAGTGCATTAAACATGGAGACAATGATGCAGCCAGGTCAAGTGAGATACGGGTCAGACCTGGAGACGGACGAGCCTGCTCACAGTTAAAGTGAGACAGGCAGGTGGTCTTCTCGCCTTCAGAAAAGTTAGAGTCCACCTTTAAAGAAGTGCATTTTTTCTCAGGTATTTAGTATTGAACACAAGCAGATCATTATTGTATATTTTCTTCAGTGTAAATTGCAATATTGATCTAAAACGGCTTAGTATTAGAACCAGGTCCATTGACTTCCTGTTCCTGTTCTTCATAGTGACATTTCTTCGTAGCAAGCAGCGGATTGTAATTTAGATATGCATTTTTTTACTTTTGAAATGTGGCTACGGGAGATTTTAGAACCAAATACAAGTGTCACTCAGAATCTTATTGTTGCAACTAAGTACAGGGATGTGGGCGGGCATAGGGGGTAGTTGAAAACAGTAATTTTCCAAGCAATCGAGCCTCAGTTCCAGGACAATACAGAACTGCTCAAACATGCAATGAAAATACAACTTTACATCCACGAATGATGAGGAAACGCCATTGTAACAAGATTCAAATCTCATTCAAATGGATTTAGCATAATATTTCCCCGTAGATCTTCACATGGATTTGGTATTTTCAGGCTGAACACAAAGTAAGCTTCTGCACACTAACTTCTGGGAACCCCTCACCACACACAGCCCAAACTGAGCCGATCGCTCTTTGTGGTTGACATCTGTATTTGAACTGGCCTCTATCCCAGACCTCTGCTGCAGCTTCCAAACGAAGAAACGCACCATTTATAATCTACCCACCTCCATTCTGCAATTGAAGGGAAAATGTCACAGAAGCATAAATCCAGTACAACCCAACAGCTGTCTCTCTTAGTTTCTGGAACCTCATTTTTCTCTATGCGCTGTGGTTATTTGGCTTGGCATCACGGAATATGTTCACATCCCTTTTCTTGAGATGAAACACCAATCCTTTTCCTGCCAGTACACTTCAAAGTAAGAACATTTGAAATTCTGGCTAACGTCGTTTGCTGTACTTCTTGCGGGTTGAAATGTTTTGGATGTAGATTATGCAGCAGAGAAGAAATTTGTGGAAAGTTTGTAAGGTTTCGCTGATTATAGTAAGGATATAAGTGTTCATGTCTCACACGTTATGGCTTTAGAGTGGAGTCTTGGCCGGTCTAAAGGGAGAAGACAGATGCTGAATGCGTTGAAGGAGTTGTAAGATCTCAGTCCAACTTCAGAACTGATTCGCCTGTAAAACTCTGCCGAAACATGCACTGCAAAAACAGCAGACTTTGCTCATTCGAGGCCAGTGCTACTCTGGTACAACGGCATCCAATGTTATCACGCTGGAAATGGTGGCACGGTGTTGGCTTTCATACGCGCAGCACAATGGTAGGGAAGGAACCGCTGAGTAGATTTCCAGGTGACATTTTTGGAGTAATGTAATAAGCACAAGGCATTTTCTAAAGTCCGCAAAGTTATGTTATTACATTTGTAAATCATTAAATTTTTTTCCCGGTTTGTTTTTTATACTTTTGGACGAAACAATCAAAGAAAATGTATGTGTTACTGTCGGAAATAACGCCTCATTTACCCAAACACATTTGAGAGTTGCTGTGGTGCCGGCTTCCAGCTAGCAAAAACTATTTAAATTATGGAATTATTGGCAGATTTGTGGTGTAGACCATCACAAATCTTAAAATTAATATTAAAAAAGTTGTAATTGCAGATATTTTGATTTCAGATGCTGGTTCAGATGTAGAGCAGATTAGGGCTGTGTTCATAGCTTTGTGCTGCATCAGAATAAGGACTAAACTGGGGACTAACAGAACAGTGCACAGAGCAAACTAAAAAGGGGAAAACGACTAAAAGCATGGGTGCATATTTTAGTGTTTTTATACCGTTTTCCAACCAACTAATTTGACCCTCCATTTGCATTTGAGTCTGGAGTCACCACTGGAATCAACCCAGGACAAAGTGTGAAAACGTTCCACTTTGTTCCATGCTGCAGTGCTGATGGATTTCGAAAGCTGGAGCGCGTTGTTGTGAGGGAGGTGTGACGTCTGTGTCAGAGACTGAACCTCCACCCGCGATGTGCAGCCCTGAGCTCTGACAGTCGACCGGAAGGGCTGATGAAGGGCCGCATTAGGAGCAGGATCACCTGTAAATCACACTGTGCAAATGTGGATGTGAAAGCCAGCGTGGGAGGACAAGGGCGATGGGAGAGGAGGCAGACAGACAGACGAAAATCAAGAGAAACGCACTGGGTTTTGTAGAGTGTGTGCTAAAATGACGATGGATCCAAAAGTAGAATTGTGAATGTTATTTTTTATATAACTTTTGTTGGTGAAATTAAATGTTTATGTGAATGTGCTTGTGTTATCGTCTGTGACCACAAGAAGAGCATTGCTGTGGTAATAACTATCGGGGATTATTGTACGATCATTCCTTAAAAGGTGTTACGTTTCTGGAGGAGGTTGGAGAGCGCCACCTGCTTGTCACCAGCAAGATCACATCCTCAATGGCAATAAACCCCTTCTGATTCATATCGGCATTGAATGTCTTTCTTGCCTCTCAAGTTGTTTTATTGCTCAAAAATACCTTGGAAAAATAGATTTACTATGACATGTGCTAAATTGTGACTAAAGCTTTAATTTGTGTTGCATCTTATTTACAATTAGAAACCGTGCATATTATTAGTTGTGCTAATCTGATATTTAAATGAGTTTACTGTGTGTGCAGAGGAATTGCAAATGTGCGGTATGATTGATATGTTATATGATATAGTTATATTGCGTTATGATGATCAATGGCATTAAAGAAGTTCACTGCCCTATTCATAGTTAAGGCAACAACTAAACAAAAAAACAAAACAAAACAAAAAAATATACAAAAAAAATTGAAATATATAGCGCATGTTTTTAATGAGATCTTGGCTAAAGGGAAAGGCCTGGTTGTGTCTGTCTCCTCCACACATTTAAACCTACACCACGCTGCCTGTGAAAGAAATACAGGCAGAAGAATACGCCTTCTGTGTGTTTACCCAGAGTTCTCAGCTGACATGCACAGACAGAGGGACGTGTTGGAAAACAGAGATTGAAGCGCATAGCTTTGGAGATGGATGAGAGGAAAAAGGCAAAGGGCAAACAAACGAGTCGCGTCTCCTCCTGTGTCAAAAGCCTACACCGTGAAAAAGACCTCAAAAGTCTTCACTCAGGACATTAAAAGGACATTGGACAGACTCCTGTACACTACAACTGAACATTTGTTCCATTCTAGAAAAATAAAGGATTACACCTACTTACTCTTCTACTACTCTAAGTATTAAATCAAGTACCTGCTACAGTGTATAATTTTACAGGAACAAACTGGAAAATGTCTTCTCAATTTCTTTATTTAAGGAGAACCATTCACAAAAACATAATAAATTGCAAAAAAAAGACAAGGATTTGGTTATAATTCCCAAACTAATTATAGTTTCAAAACAGCAAATATGCTTCATTTGTCTGTGCTTGACGCATGACTGCAGAATCTTCCTTGTGTGTGAATAAAACTGAAAGCACCTCCTCCTCCGGCGTCCTCATTCTGCCCAGATGTCTCACCACAGTCTCTTAAAAGTGCCAAATTCCTCCATCACAGCTCTCGTACTGACCCGCTGTGAACGACAGCAATAACAAGAGTCAGGAAGGCTACTGGACATTTCGTAAATATTATCCCTGCACCATGCGGCTCCTGTAATTCCTTCAAAGATCACTGGCTGCTTATTTCTGTTCGGTTTAATTTGTGTTGATCTTCAAACCAGTTTCCCCTCTCAGGTTTCTCCCTCCCGTTGTCAAGAGTTATTTATAGAGCGACGAGCTGTGTCTGCATTCCTGCGCTTTCATATGCACGCCTGTCCCGTCCATCACCTCCACTTGGGCAAAAGAAAAATCCGGTGTCCTGGACTTCTATCTGCTGTCTTGAAGTTAACTTAATTAGCTACATTGATTGAGGCCATGAGTAAATCCCCCTAAAGCTACCCAGAGTGCAGGAAGAGTGTGATAGGTGCAAGTCTAGGTCTTTGTCGAGATTCTTACAACAGAGCTGGAAACCTCTCAGCTCTGTGCCTGGAACTCTTTCATTTTTTACCACAGAGCCTGAGGTTTACTTCAATGTATATACTGTACATGGTGGTAAATGTGCATGATATATACCTTTTCTACTTAACTCCAGGGAAATTGTTACTGCTTTAAGAAACACAATTTTACTGTGAGTATCCCCTGCTTGTCTCCATGCAGACCTATTACACCTATCTGTCAGCATGGAGACGAGCAGAGGGTACTTTTAATGCACACATACTTCCACATACGCTATAGTGCACATTGAAAAGTTACATAGTGCACTTTTAAGAATGTTCATCTCATCCACTCCTTCTGGTTGTGATCAAAGTTTACTGGGACGTGCGGTTTGTGCTCCTGCCTTTAAGTAAGAAGGTTCCATTCTCGAACTTGTGGGCAAAGCTAGCATTTGTATTTGAGTTCCAACTAGAGATTCTTCCATTCATAATCGGCTGAACGCTGAGATGGCCACGCAGGCACACTCGCCGGCGAAGCTTCAGCACATCAGAGAAGGACCCATCAAGTCTTTCGCTTCAACTTCAAATTCTTGGTCTCAATTTAAAAAAAAAGACCCATTGAATATTCTTTTTGCACTGATGTAATTGTTTTTTTTAAATGAGGCATAGCTGTGTTTTCCTGTCCAAGTCAAACTGGGTGTAAAGAATAGCCGATGTTTCCTTCAGCTGTCAGAGCACCTCCTCTCCAGCTAGGTAAGGTGAAATAACAAAATGCAATAAAATACTGTATATAACATGGCCTAAAGTGGAGCGGTCTCGCATCACATGACATGTCAGCTCCTCCTCTGACGCCTTTGTGTGTTGTGGCAGGTGTCCCCATAATAACCACGGCAATTCAACCGCAGTGTGACATCTCCATTGGATCTGAGCCCGCAATGTAATGCGAAATGTCTAACTAAATCCACAAAGATGTGAAGTTAAAGGTGCACTATATGTTTTTATTGCTGAAAAAAAACTTGAAAACATGCAAAATATTATGAAAAATTGTATACTAAAACAGAAAATAATGCTGCTTGGCAAAGAATAAAGATACAAGAGTAATTGTATATTCAAATCAACATAAATCCGAGTTCAAGAAAATGTTTAATCCTACTGTACTTTTGTCCTTTTGCAGTGACGAGTTGACACATTCACAGCAGCTGAGCCGTCCGTCAGAACAGCGGCAGACAAAGCGCTCACTGTCTCCTCTTCCTCAGCTGAAGAACCTCTCAGGGTTGAGTGCAATAACATGCCTCTGCGTATGTGACAAATAACCTCCCGTCAGTGATGTCTGAAAGGTAAAGACGGCATCAGAAAACTCTGAGTTATCAGAGGAATTGTGGTACACAAAAAAATAAATTAAAAGAAGTGAACCTCAAATTTCAATTCTTGTTTTTATGTTGGGAAATATGACTTTGCATGGCTTAGTTTTTCGTTACACTTGCAGGTTGATAACTAGGTACAATTTAAAGTCACATTTGTAGCGGCATGGTGATCAACATATTATAGCCTCATAACAAGGCTGTCTTCGGTTTGATTCTTGGATGATGTGAAGCCATTTTGGGGATAGCTTGTTGACCCCACGTCTGGGCGGGTTTTCTCTGTCCGCTCTGGTTTTCCCCATCAACTTGAAAGATGAACAACAGCACGATCCTCCAAACTCCTGATCAAGACGATGGCTCAATGTCCAAGAAAAGGTGTCCGTCCGAGTGGTTCGCAGTGGGTTTAGCTGATCAGATAAGCGTGGTTGGTCAACTGCTTTACGTTTTTAGCTACTTCCTGTAGTCTTTGCCAAGTCAATTTAGTTTTGTATGGCCCAAAATCTGAACAGCAAATGCATAACTGTCCCAGAGTATTCCCTGTCCTATAACACTGCTTCTCGGCAAGGAAAAACTACAACAACAACAAAAAAACCTTGAGGAGAACCACAGTGAAGGAGAGATCTTACACGAATGGACGGACTGTGAATGCTCCAGGTCTGACTGATCCGCTTTCATTTTTAGATACAGACTGTATAATATATTTTTTTTTTTTTAAAACACTCAAGACAGAGGGATAGACTGTCAAAAGGATGTCTTGTTGGCCGTTTACTTGGAAGCTTTTGCCCCCACTGTCTGACAACATTCTCCAGGACCAGGATAAGTAACGACATCTTCTCGTGAAGCTTCTGAAAAAGGCTGCGTGAAGTAGTTGGATTGCAGGTAAACAAACAATTCACCCACCAAAAGAAACTATTCCCGGACATGCTGCTGGGTAGTGCGGCACCCTCTCAGACAAGAAAAGTAGAGCGCCTCATTTAGACTCGATTTGGGGTGGGTTTAGCACGTACAGTATTTCGAGTTAATTGCAGAGTACCTGTCACACCAACAACCGTGTGGAGCGTAATTGACCAGAGCAGCGCCGGTTTACGTCGGTTCATGGGAAAACACTGAGAAGTACTCGTATAATTACCGGAAAAACTGCCCCAGACTGCTGCGGTGTCTGGGAAAAAAAAAAAAAAAAAAAAATCACACCTTGCGGATTCTTTTCGCAGACCCACACCTCCAGCAAACATTGATCTGAATCACTTTGGATTTCGTGCAGGTCCCGACTCGCATCTTGGTATAAATCCACACATAAGATGTTGATACTCTTTTGCATATAACGAATGCAGGCACACGTGGCCTTGTCTGTCACCCTGCGTTTTAAGGAACAGCTGTGAGAAAACCCCGTCTTTAAAACGAACAGGAGTCAGCAGATGCTTAATGCTCCATCTTTGAGGCCTGACAAATGTTTCATCTTCTGCTGCAAGGTCAGGGTAGACTCTGTGATTATAGGCTTTTATACCTCACTGCTTTGCACATAAAAGTTACAGGGAGAGAAAAGCTGAGGGTAAGGCGCCTTCCTTGGCACAGCTGCGTTTATGGCAAAGAATCAAATAAGACGGCATGAATATTGGTCGTCCAAGATGAGACGGTAGAAATGGAAAGGAATGTGACGCTTGGATTGGAAATGTGTTTTTGCTATCCACCCTTCTGCTATGATAATGCTCTTATACAGTACATTGCATAATTCAGGTTTTTGCGCAAATCTGCATTTAAACCCCCCAGACTTTGGTCTTTCACACTGTATACCGCGAGTGAATGGATATGGTACGAAAAACATTTAAAATTTTATCTGACGTTATAGGTTTGACTTTGAAATATACGAGAGCAACATTAGGAACCCAATTATAATGGGGTCCAGGAAATAATAATTCAGCTTAATTATTAGATACAAGATTTAGTTTTTAGATGGATACAATTTAATTTATTGGGATGTGAAAAATTTGTTCTCTGCATTTGACCCAACCTTTAAACAAATATGCAAGGTTATTCGTACAAAAACTTGATGAGGCTTACAACTCGTTAGCCGTAACTAGTCATTTGTCTATTTGGTCCCGCTCCGGCCACGATACTGTTGTTAGTGTGTCATGTAAACAAAACAATTAAACCCACATTGCTTTGTGTGTTGTGTTGGTGAGAGATATGAACACACCACAGCAAAAATGGGGACTGAGAGTTAAACCTTTAACAAAAATCTGGACAACAGAGACTAGAGCAGGGTCTCAATTATATTTTCCAGGGGGCCAGATTTTTTGAAGGCTCAGGTCCCGGGTGGCGGGACCAAAAAATCCCACCACATATTTTATGTTTTATGTCTTTAAGAGCCACAAATCAACTCACAGTGGCACAATTCAACAACAGAAATCAACACAGGACTTTACTTTCAGAGAAGTAAAAATATCACAACAATATTACTTTACTAAAAACAGGACAAAAGCACTAAAGCCCAGTGTTTACCAGAAACCTGACTTGACTCGTGCAAAGCAGACCTGGGACAAGACCAGGTTTAAACCAAAACTAAACACACCATATCTACCTGAAAAACATGGACTAAAGCAGGACTCAAACAGGACTAGAACAGGACTAAAAGGAGGTCCAAAGCAGGTCTAAAGCAGGACCAAAGCATGACTAAAATAGGACTATTTTATAATAAATGTCATTAGAACATTTGGTTCAAATAATATTAAAAACAGTAGCTGCCAAAAAAAAACAAAAAACCTTTGCATTTAGTTCAACAAACGAATCTGTCACTAGGCAACATGCACAGTATCATGCACTTTTTTGGAGTTCTCTGACCTGCAGCAGTCTATTAAAAATAGCCCAGACTGAGCATTGAAATATATGCAACGGAATGAAATGGACAACAGGAAAAAGTTCCTGAAAGCACGAAACTGGTGACAACGGATCTGCAACTGAGAAATCATGTATTTTTATATTTCCTTCCCCTTCATAGTCATTTTAAGCTGTAAAATGATGTGTGTTTTATTACAATCCGACACATATTCACAGAGAAATTAGCTTATGAATTTAGATGCGCCTAAAGCAAAAGTGCACATGCCCCTGGACGAGACCACCTTTCATAACGTGACCCGTGAAGCAATCCGCACATCACGCACAGCACTCTTATGTACCTTGCACTCACGCAGACCTTTCAATCCAACATTTACACCAAATCATCAGTGAAGCTGTTATTTACTGTGTCTGCAGCATCACACATTTGTGCTTGGACAGAGCAGTGTTTCAGAGGAACCGGGTGCTATGGAAGTATTGGACATATTTTTAGTTATGGGAAATTGGGACGCGGGCCAGACCAAATTGTTTCGGGGTCCGGATCAGGCCCGCGGTCCGCCTTTTGGAGACCGCTGGACTAGAGTGTAGAGCACATTAAACTGTGGTGGAAGAAGTTACTTGAGTAAAAGAATGCAAATACAGAAGCAAAAAATATGACTCAAGTAAAAGTATCACATCTGCTTAAAGTAAATATATCTGGAATTTTGCTAAAATGCATTAAAATGTCATCCCAGAATACCAAATGTTTTAGGTTCATAATTTCACTTCCTGTTTATAATTGATGACACATGATCAAACTGGGAAGAACAAAGTTGAATTATGATTTGAATGTCCAAAAAGTGGTCTCTCTAAATGATGCACAAACTTGTCTGAAACGAGTGTCCCTAGTGTGATGTCACTTCCTGTCATTCTCTACAGATACTCTACAAGTTTTCGCCACAAATTCCTACTCGATTTGTGTAAAACTATCATTTATATGTACACCGAATAAAGTCAAGATTCGAAAATTGTAAAAACCTGTCGAACGCACTTTAAGTTTTGAAATAAGTAAAACAAAAAAAAAGTAAAGCAGATTTCCCAGTAAGTATTTCGGTCGGATTTTTGGGAACAATTAAAGTGTCAAATACAGTGATGCTTTTGGTTAGATCAAAGTTGAAACATTAACCTTAACCCACATTAACCCGTGGAAGTGCTAAAACATAACCATCATAACCATTTCAGGCAGTCTCAAACCATAAAGAAAAGTGTCATTTTTAAAATGTAGTGGAGCAGAACGTACAGATAAATGCTCTCAAATGTAGTGAAGTAAACATCAAAAGAATCCACTGTAAAATGTTACTCAAGTACAGTACTTTTACATTTACTCTGTATTAGCTTCCACTGCTCAACTCAACTCCTCAACTTTACCTCTTTGTTAATAAATCTCTTAATTGTTAATAAATCTCTCTTAATTGAAATAACTTAAGTACATTCAGTTTTCGAAATCTTTCTATGAGAAGTGCATCATATTTTTGAGCAGAAAAATAAATAACACACCCGCCTTTTGCTTTGACTTAACCTCTAGAAAATCCATCTTAATGCCTCGCCATTGACTCACGGCTGGAGAGTATGATATCTTAAAGCTTTAATTCACAGTCAGGCTTTTCATTTGGCAAGAAGCATAAAAACTCCTTTGGCCCTAATCCTGCGGCACATTTTAGCATGAAATCCATCACGACGAACTACATTTTTTAGACCCCGTGCACCCTCCTCAGATCCACATCAATCCTTTTCATGTACCGTAATGTATAGGCCTCCCTTGGCTGAACACATCAATTTAGCAGACAGCCATAGCACCGGGCTTCTTATTGAAAATCAAAATGTGCTTTTTCATTAAGGTCCATGACAGAAGCAAATATTGGCACGTGGCGCAATCAATCGCAGCGTGTCACTCAGCGCCGTTCAGGAGAAAAATAGCAATCCCCGAATATAGGCCGAGCTGGATATTAAAATGAAATGAATAATCCTGATTTCATTTGGATTTTAATATTCTTTTCAGAGTTGTGAAAAGTGCAAGAGTTGTAGTGTGTAATATTTATAGTTATTTGTGTTGTTTGATTAGACTGTACCAAATCAATAGATCTTCAGGGCCATTGATAAGTTAGCGCCGGTTCAATTATGTATAGCTTTTGGAAATGATTGCTTTGTTGTAATCTTCAGTCTGTACGCCAGGGTATATTGATTATTTCACTTACAGTTTAGTCGAAAGCTTTGGAAGTGTGAAGAAATAATATTAACAGATTTTATGACTATTGTGAATTTGGCGGTCGGTAGTTGGTCGTCTTCATGATCCGAAGGTTGGCGGTTCGAATCCTCGATATAAAGTTGTGATTCCAGCTCCCACAGATGAAGCCTGTCGTATCCTTGGGCAAGGCACTTAACTCACCTCACCTTAGTGTATATATTGTATATACATCTCATTGAATATGGTGAGTGAATTGGTTAAGCTGGACTAACAAATTGCCAATGTTTTTGGTTTGTACTAAACAAGTTCATTAACTAGTCATTAATGTATATAAATATGTAACATTCTTATACCAGTTCATGGATCTGTTTTATGTAGGGCGTTTTTTAGACTCGCTTAATTCACTCCACACTCTCTGCAATAACATTGTTCTATGCTTGTGATCGTGATGATACACTGTTGCCAAAAGCTGCCCTGGGGCAATTGTGATGAAGGAGCATTCCTTCTACACGTGGTAACATGGGGCGTGGTCAGCCTGAGCGACCTGAAGGAGGGCTCGCAGTTAGCCACCCCATTTTGCCAAGGCAAATACATCTCCAAACTAATAGTCTACCTAAAAATGTGTGGTTCCCATTCCATCGACAACAAACCACAAACCCATTTTTAGGTACTGAGTAAATAGATACAAAATATTCATCGTATCCTCTATAATTGAATAGCTTCATCAGAAGATTCAACCTTTATTTAGAGAGTTCTTTACAACACTCAAGGTGACCAAAGTGCTTAACAATAAACATCAAGGCAAAAAACAAACTGTACAAAATAAAGTGTCACAACATTACTGAGTGTTAAAAGCCAGTCTGAATAAATAAGTTTTGAGCCTAGATTTAAAAAGGCTAAAGTCTGTGAAGGAGCATGTCGGGGGGCAGTTTGTTCCAGAGTCTTGGACCAGCGACAGAGAAAGCTCCATCACCCCAGTGTTCGAGTCTGGCTCTGGGGGCAAAGCCAAAGCTGGACCTTAGTCGACCTTGGCCAGATAAGGAGGTGCAAGGCCCTTTAAAGCTTTAACAACAAAAAGCAATTCCATCTCAATCACCTCTTACCCATCCACGACAACTGTCACTCCAGTCGCAACATTGATCTTTCCATAGATTTGACGTGTCATCCCATCACGTGCGAGGTACAAAAACCCGATTGTACATCTCATCACCACTTTGTCCTCATCGCTCGCTCCACAGCTCTTTGATTTTTACAGCGACGCAGACACTTGTATTCCTGATGAAGTTAGCGACAGATGGCCATTGTCGCCCCTGCGCTGGCTCTACACCGCTGCACCGCCCGTACATCTGATACATCTGGACCGGAGCCTGAGCCAAACGGAGCAGCTGCGGCCGCCTTCACCTGCCAGTCAGAACGGGCCAGCGTTTAGCTCCGCTGTTTAGAGAAAAAAAAAGGACCGCAGTGAAGAGAGCGAGAGGAAGGTCAGGACACGTCTTTCTGGTCAGCTCTTTGTGAGGTTCAGGAGATGACCCAAAACAGACACTCACTGCTGGAGAAGAGTGTGTCGTTTTAGCAAGAGGGAAAGAGGGGATTATGTGATTAACGTGTTCACTTAAAAATGCACTACAGATCGCCGTGGCTGCATTTCCTAGTTTGACGTTTCTATTATTTATTTACACCACGATAAAGCTGACGATCCGGATTGTTTTGGCCTTATCAGAAATTGTAATGTATATATATTATTTACCCGTATATTTCAGGTTTTTTTTAAAGACAAGAGAACACAATCAACAGTATATTGAATGCGTATTGATTAATGTCACTAATCATGATGACATCAAACAGCATCGATCAATAGCTAAAAAAGAAGGTTGATGTAGAATGAATATGTTTTGACACTCATCCAAGTATTCTTACCTAACTCGTGTCAGATTGAAAAAAAAAAAAAAGATTACTACTGATTTGAAGCCGATTGGTCGATGAGTCACAACAACTGAACAAGCCAAGGTTAGATTGAAGATGAGAAGAAAAGCTCGGAGACATCTTTTCCGTCCACAAATGCACTAAACGCCTCTTATTGCGCGTTTTATCCGCCACACACACACACACACACACACACACACACACACACACAAAAAACAGTCTGCCATGCTGGCCCTGTGGTTACTCTGAACGGGTGATTCCAGGGATTCGGCCAACAGCGGGAAGTCGGTCCAGAGCGATTCTTCCAACTAATATTGCGATCATTCATCTCGGCTGGCCAGGTTAAGTATCTTCTTCAGTCTTCTACGGAGTTAACGTCACTGAAACTAACAAACCACCTAGCTGTTAAGGAGTCTCATGTTTTTAACCCTCGCACTAGGGCTAATAACAGTTTTCTTTTTTTACATAAAACAAACAAACACGCACACAAACTACAGACGTTTTGTATAGTTTCAGATGTCGTTAACGCTTTCTTTCGGAGCGATATTTAAGCCATGGCTACTTGGGATGAGTGGCAACATTTATACTCCAAACCACCTTTTGTCCAGTTGAAATAAATTCAGCCGTTTTTCTTTTTGCTATCAATCGTATAATGTAATATGTCAAATTGTCTGCCTTCTTCTCCGCTCATTATCCGAATAGTCAAAAGTCTGGTACACTCTGCCGTCATTTTCAGACAGAAGAAAACCTTCCTTCTCAAATCCCACAGTTCTAATTTATGTATACGTGTTTAATTAGCAACAAAAACAACTCTGCACCCAAAGTTTATTGCTGTAATTCTTGACGACGAGCGCTGTTTTTTTGGCAGATTTTCTTCCTCTCGCGAAATGTTTGTCAAGTAGTTTTTTTTTTTCTCATGGTATTAAGCGCAAGCAGCAACAAACAACATTGTGCCGAATAATTGATGGAACGTCCTTGTCACTTTGATTTAGACATGGGTAATTACATTGCTTCCCTGATGAGCATATGGCACATTACAGCCAAGGAAAATGCATCTTCTCTGCTGACTGGGGTTTTTGATAAAGCACTCCGACCGTTCATCCATTATGTAGAGTTTCTATATTAAGCCATAAAACACCATCCATTGGCTTTTAATGCACTCCCTAATGAAAAGAGTTTATCAGTATCACCAGAGTGGAAGCATTAAGTGTAGTTAGTCAAATAAGCGTTGAGCTGGAGATAAGAACAGCAATTCAGCTAACTGGACAAATGTATTAAATTAATTGAATATCATTAGCGACTTTGTTTTATTCACATTTAAGCAGTGGAAATGTCACTCTGTTTGCTCCAGTGTTTAAGTTGTCATTATAATTATTAATTATAACATTATTATTATTATTATTATTATTATTATTATTATTATTATTATTATTATTATTATTATTATTATTATTATTATTATTATTAGTAGTAGTAGTAGTAGTAGTAGAAGTAAAGATGCACAATGTTGTCTACATGGAGATTTGTTTATAATTTTGCCTACAATCTTAGCATTGTTTAGTATAGCATTGTTTTATTTCACAGTAAATACGTAAAACATGTGCATTTTGCTGCCAGCGGGGGGGGGTCGCCTCACAGATCTGACTTGTAACTCGGTCAGTTGCTAGTCTCCAAAATGCTCTCTTTCTCTCTATAGCGTAAAAAAAACAAACTTTGAAGACGTACAACTACGGTAGGTGGCGGTAATGTAACACTTTCTGGATACCAACCGTCATAAAAACGCCAAAGAAGAAGAAGAACTCCAGTAGAAAGACTCCAGATTTCCACGTAGAGCTGTTCTGTTCTTTAAACGCTTTGGAATCCTTGCGACCATCGTGTGTTTCTCTAAAATCCTCACTACATTTTTTAACAGCTCTTGTGTACCTTAGCATAGTACAGCAACCGAATTGTACAAAATCCTTTCCTCCGTTGACGTGCAAATGCCAGTGGTAACGTAGCAGACCTCCTCAAATGTGGGTTGCGTCTCTGTAAAGGTTATTTGCCGTTATTGTCCCAGCTGTACCTTCTTACGGCCAATGTCTTTGTATAAAACCTGCGCAGCCTTGGAAACATAACACCGGTGTCAGCTAATTGATTGTGTTATGTCACCTCGCGCTCCCGGGAGAATGGCTCCGCGCAGGCCAATATGTTCCTGTGTGCTGCCAGATGGTCCTACGAGTAAAAGCATCCACTCATATCCAGCATTTTTGGATACGAGACTTACAAATACAAGAACAACCTTTTCTCTCGCTCTGATAAAAGGGTCAAAAGTTCCCATGACTCGTATGCGGTTGTTCCAAGGCGCGGAGGAAACTTTATACAGGGCAAAAACCAACAAGAAACATGTTAAATTTAAAGTCCGCTTCATATAAATGATTTAGACTTAAGATAATCACATTTCGAAGCAGGAAATGAGCCCAATAACTAGTTAACATAATAAGTAGTAACTTTTACATCATTAAACGTTTCTGTATCTGTTCCAGCAAGGCAAGTTACAGGTCAGATCTGTGGAGAAGCGAGCCTGCTCAAAGTAAGAATTCATGTTTTCAATGTTATCTTTAAAAGGAAAAAAAAAAAAACTGTGATTGAAATGCACAATAGAAGTTAATGCCATACTGTGGAACATTTAAGGCAAAGCAATAACGTCTTCATAGATGTAAGTGAATCAGTACCAGAAATCTGCAAAGTGCACCTTTATAGTTTGGGGGTTTCAGTATTCTAGTTTACAGTAATCACATATTGCTTGGTAAGTAAATCATCATTGTTAATTTTGTTCTTTTTAAAAATCGTAACGCTGATGTAAAACAACTGGTCCGTTGACTTCCTGTCCAAAACAGCAGAACTGATAAGCTCCGCCTCTTCAAAGCGACAAACAGCAGATTTTTAAAAAGTGGATAAGTGACATTCTAGAAACCAACATGTATCACTCGGAGTCTTCATTTTTCAAATAATAGCAACTGAGCTCAGCGATGTGGGCGGGGATAGGGGGTAGGTGAAAACAGGAGTTTTCTGAGCGCTCGAGCAAAGAGCAGCTAAAGAGCAATACAGGGTTATTCAAACATGCAAAAATCTTTGAGTAAAGTAACGGTGAGAAAACGCTGTTGTAAAAAGGTTCAAAGCTCATTGAAGTTGATTTTGTCTCCTTTGAGCACTTTATCCAGGCTTGGGACTGGAGTAGTCACGCACTGGGTCATTACCCTCTCTGGCATTGTGTGTATTCAAATAAGGAATTAATTGAGAGTAGTCCTTATTAATTTGCAGACACATTCCAAGTATATAAACTGTATATAAAAGTGTAATATATATATATATAAGTTATCATTTTGGCCCTAAAGTTTCCATATGAACAGTTTGTGTGGTAATTAGAAAACAGTGGGAAAAGTATGTTCCTTTTTTCCATTCGAGCTGAAACTGTTTTGTCTGACCCAAAATTGATTTGCCATTTATGTTTGACATTTTAAACTCCCCCACAAACGCTTTAGTGTTTCCCAACAATGGTGGCATCCGCACAATATAGACACTTGAGCACAAATGGCAAAGGTTTTAGTTTAATGAAGTGATATTTAAAGACAATGCAAAATTGTACCTAAATTTGCATAAAACAACGCTTTTCAAACGTGTAGACTCATATGATGACAGTTTGATGAAATTACTTTACATTAAATAATCTTAAATCACTAACCATACTTTTTCACGTCAAACTCAATGCTTTTTATTTAATTATCAGTATTATATCATGTTATTGTTATCAACTTTGCCTATATAAATCTCCTTCCTACAATTCAGTGTAGTTTATGTATTTTGCTTACACAGTTTGGGATATTTTTTGCGTACGTATCCACAACATTCTTGGGTCAACACGTGAATTGCACTTCGGCGGTTCATTCTGGGGTCTTACAAAACTCCAACGCTTACAAACGCTTCATTTGAGCTCTCCGTCGCTGTGCTACTGTTTGGCAACTACATCAAAACTAATCCACCCCACCACGTCTGCACCTCTGCCGATAATGACACGCAAGTAAAGCAACCTCCGAAGCGAAGTTTGTTTGAAGAGCGGTGCCGTTTCCCCTCGATATGGCGCGCGGTAAATGTGTCTCGGTGTAAAGCTGCTCTCTATTGAGTAACAAAGGCTCGCATTTTTGTTTGCGCTTGGATTGCTTGTGTCTTCGCAACAAAGCCTGCCATTGTTGAGTCTTTGAAGAGAATGTCACTTGTTTGATGTTGGTGAAATGAACAGAGGCAAGCAAACAGCGCTGACACTTGACTGATAAGATGAAGATGACAAAATATGCTCTTTGAGGATTCATTGTATATTTCATTTTGTGGCAACCTGTGTCTTGTGGTGCAATATATTTGTGTGAAAGTCTTGTCGTAACTTAATTTCTCATGTTACACAATGTAAGAGGGGCATTGTACAGTTATGTACCTATTTTAATGGCATTTGACCCCGTAGGTTCTTGTTTGATTCAATTGTTGTATTCGTTCAATGGTTTCCTTTTGTCAGTTTTCCTATTGGGCAAAAGTGAAGATAACCTTGCACGCTACATCTATGCTGTTTTGTTGTAGTAGCTTTTAATGAGGATGCTATTTGTGTTGCATTGAAAAAGAAAGAAAGGAGGAAAAAAAATAAAAACTTGCTTTGCAGTTGTTAAACACTTTGGTCAGCTTTAACCTGTGTTAAATTATATATCAACCTTACTCATATAAACTTTCCTTAAAATCTAATAATAAAATTCTCAAAAACGAACCTCCTCTTATTATCTTCTCTGCACTCTGGCAGTATCCACCGCAGTGTGTTAAATGATCCGTGGACATTATGGCTTGACTGGCACAGGCTGAACTAGCAGGTGCTGATCTGAAAGGACGAGTGGTAAAACCATTAAAAAAAGAGAGCCTTTTGCAAAAATGGGCCCCTGGTCGATCTTATAATTTAATCCTGCACTTTGAGTAGGCAAACAGCAATCGCAGTTTAAGGTCTACGACTGTAAATATACAATGAGGAGCCATCTGGCAGTGAACGTAAAAGGTATCAGACATGCCTGGGTAATGCTAAACAGGCAATAGACAAAGTGAAGGAGAAGTTTTAAAGTCTAACCGGGAAAGTATTGAAGATCTACATATTCTTCAATGTCTGTCTGGAGTACGTGCTTGGGGATCTATCTCTGGATTCTGAGCCTAAGTTTGGTCTGGACTACCAGACCAGAGTACTATATACTTTTTGTCTATCAAATGCTGTGCTGAATGTCTCAATAATCATGAATAATCATTTAATCTTGATGAACGATCATAACACTAACATTTTATGTCCTGACATCCCTAGTTAGAACCTTGCAAATGCACATGGCATGCCAGCTCGTCACAGTATTACAGTATTATAGTATTTCTACCTCAATAACACATGATTTATGCTCCTCACAACCTGCTACCTTTGCCTCTCAATCATCTGCTCATATAAATGCACTCCCTCTCCCCTCCTGCGTGCGTCTCTTCCGGCCCTGAGCCACCCCATCTACTCAAATTGAACCAATGTGAATCCACTGTCATTCCAAGAAGCAAAAGTGTGTATCATTTTTAGGCGATGTATGCTCTTGCCAATTACCTGGTAACTTGGAGACAAAACCTATTTCGCTTGACACAGATTGATTGCATCATTAAAAGTAAAATAAATTATTTTGGGAAGTCTATTCGGAGTGAGATAGAATTCAAAATAGCTCAGAGGCATGAGTTCACACCACATTTAAATTGGGATGAAACTCTGACCTAATCCTGGACTAAACCAGGGCTAGAACAGTACCAAACCAAGTCTACGTCAGGACTCAATCTGTAGAAAGGTTGTGAGTGAGAGGCTGAAATGAACCATACTCAAAAAAAAAAAAAAAAAAAAAATCAGGCTGTTATACATGACCAATATAATATTGATTTTGATGGATTGATCGACTGAAACTTTATCCTGGAGTGACTTTTCCATTGTGTCAGGAAAAACACCTAAAAAAAATGCAAAACAGCCATTCTAAATCATTTTCATTACATGCACGAGCTGTTTTCAGGTAGAAGATTGAGAAAAGGCCAAATCCATTACAACATAAACTGCATTCACCTGATGGTGAGACGAACACGGAATACAAACTTCAGACAGAGCTGTATCTCTCCTTCTGACAACGACACCAGCTTTATTATAATAATCCTCGTCTATCCTTGTCATCCGTCACATTTAATCACTATAATTCTGCCTATAGAGCTTGATTGTAAGACATAGAAGCCAGGACACTCTTGCAAAAGACATTTTCAATCTCAATGAGATCGGCCAGTCCCGATGGAGCCCCCTTGAGTGAAACTGGTTGTTAGTTTGGTCAATTTATGGTGATTTAAGTAGGCGGGCCCGTTGTGAGGAGGCGTACATACCCTGGACGTCATAACCCTCCCACAAAGATCCATTACCGTGTGCTTGGCTCGCCCAGCTCCAACTACAACTAAGCGCACATTAATACAGGGTGGCGCCATCTGCCAGTTTAAGAAGAACAAACTGAGCGCCGTACTCCTCCCCTTAGTATTGAAATTGAGTTTGAAATGTTAGTATTGTGACACTAGCCAGTACTGGTAAATGCATTTATACCACTATACTGTCAAAATACATTTTAATGGTTGCTGTGTGTGAATGAATGAAGTCTAATATTTAGAATAACAACATCGCTATTGGTTTAACATCAGGCTGACTGAAAATACAAACAGAGGTGGCTTTTGGTTCTGCTTCTGCTGTGGAAATGCTGTAATGGGAGATTGAAAAAAAGAGTCTGTTTGTATGAAAGCTTTCAGAGCCGATTAGTTGAGAGGCAAAATGTTCTCTCGCTGTCTATTATATTTCATCCATCCATTGCATTTGAACTGAAAACAAAATTAACTCCAGGCATGTGAACTTCTGTGCCTTTTCTTGTTTGTGGCTGCAGTCGGTCGGTGTGTAAACATGCAGCCTCTCCACCTCATGCCGAAAATTGAAGAGCCATCACAAATAATTTATCAAAGACATGAGTCCCGTAGTGCCTCCTCTGGATCTGTGCAATGGTCTCACTTCTGCTCCAGGATGGAAGTAATTAGCTGTAGCATAAGGCAGCTGCACACAGGCCGACCACACTGTGAGTAATCATTTTCGATGTGTCAGACAGCCCCAAAATACCTCTTGTGCTGTTGCTCAAGTAACTTTATAATTCTGGATATACCGGATAAACACACTTGTCAGTATGTCGTCCTGTCAACGAGGGGGGGGATACATTTTGACAAGGAAAGTAATTGATAAGAGTTTGGATGGTTTTGTATTGACTGGGGACCCATCTCCAGATGTTGAGATGAGGCTTGGTTAGGATTGAATATATGCAAGATAAATAAGTTCAATGTAGTCACCTGGAATGTCCAGAATGATATTTTTGTACAGATCGATATCAGTCTGGTCACCATTTTTATCTTCGCAAGTTCATGTGTGTGATCGACAGGTGGATTAGCCAATCAGGGACACACATGGTCAGTCATGTCAAAACAAAAAATATTACAGGGGACTGAAAACATTGGAGTTCGGCAGAATCAACAGGAAAAAAAAGCACAAAACTGTGTTAATCTAAACGATAGAGACCAGTGAGCTCATTTCTTTCACATGCGTCGCAAAAGTAAACAAATCTGATTGCACGGTTCGGTTGAATTTGGCTCGAGGGCAGGGTGACCAGACTCACTCTTTTAAAAGTGTGTGTTCTGGATCCCAGGCAAATGTTGTAGAACAGTCTCAGCAATAGCATCTCCATTAGAGACAATCACGAGGCATTTCCTACAGCAGAAAAGTTCCACAGTGCAGCATTATTATATTCTGCCAATTAATATAACATGTAATCATTTTTCATAACACATAATACATTTACGAAATCTACTTTTTTAGCGAGTTGTGTAACATTGTGGTAGCAGAATGGCTAACCATCTTCCTAATCTAAAGAGGGTACCGTAGTTTACTTTTTTGGGGTTTAAGTAAGTTTTTTCGCTTTAGAGCTGATTTTGTAGTGTGAAGGTGAATATTCAGCCATATGGATATCTTAACCTTAAAACTTATCCGGTATGAATGCATGGGTTTAACTAGCTCATTCTAATTCCTGAACCTGTATCTCACTTATGCATATTTCTTCTGACAGCTCCCTTAGTTTGTGTCACATACAGTAGGGGCAGAGTGAATAAAATGAGATTTTTTTGCAAGCTCAAACTAGTTCTGGACACTTTGACTGATCGTGCTTGTCACAAGTGATTTTATTCAAAAAAAAGTGTATTTTGCACAGAAGTTATTGCAGTCTGGAACTTCATTTGGAAAGTTTTACAGAAGCAGGATAAGTTAGCTCATTAGCATATTATCCATATGAAAATGCATAATTTGAATGAATTTTACACTCTGCCAAAACTGAATACCCCTTAGTTAAAATCACTTGAATTGCAAGTACATTCATGGAGATGCTGCTGCTTGACATAAAACCTATCTGCCATTTGATCTAATATGGGTATTTTATTTTTGAAATATAATTTGCATTCGTTGAGTGAGCGGGGTCGCCGCTCCCTGCTTGTCCCAATGTAGATAACTTTAATGGAATACTGTGGAACATTCCAGTAACAACGATAACATCTCCAAGGACACAAGTAGGTGACAGACCCTACACCAGAAAATGCTACATATTAAACAGCTTCAAATCGTAATGCCTAATTATTTTTTGTCTAATTCTACTCTCCAGACCGTGCTACATCTACAGGTGCCACTGGCTCCATACTTGGCCAATCAGAACGAGTTTCCCAGGCAAAAATGTGTAGTGTTTTTTTTCTATTTTCCCGAAAACCTTGAAAAATAGCTTAGGCCATTATCAATCAATTAATCTTTGTTTATTAAGTGCTTTTTATTCTAAAATAAATTTGACAAAGTGATTTACAAGGCATTAAGAACAATCTCACATGCCCACACACAAACAAACAAACACACACACACGCTCATGCACTCCCATGCTAAAGTGCATGAGGCAGAGTACAGATGAATCAGTTGAAGAAGCACCATCTCGTTTACACCAGGAGCAGAGAGCTGCTCACAGCTGCATTACACCGACACAGGGCCCAGAGAGATGAGACAGACACCAAACCTCCACCAGGGGCCCACGAGCCAGTCCCCAGGAGTCCCCCCCAACTTTTTTCGAGTTTCCAAGGACCACATGAACACAGCAATAGAGCACCATTAACGAGACTTATTTTTACTGTTTAGAATTTTTTGTTTTAGATGTAACATTTTTGCGTCGCAGTTGACCAGACTGCCAACAGATTCCATGATCCTTTTCGGCACAACCTGATTGAGATTTTGGCCCAGATTGATCTATTCTGCGTCACTCCACCTCCTCTGACCCCTCCCTTTCCATTAACTCACTGTGAATCCAATCAGCTTCTTTTTTTTTTTTCCTTCTTGTTGAAGGCAATCACTGAAACGCTGGCTCAGTTTGGATTGTTTTCATCTGAATGACGATTAGCGTGACAAGAGGCTATCCGGATGACATTGAAACCTTCTTCCATGTCAATTGAGATCAGTGTCACCGTGCAGTTCTGGCTTTAAGTAATGCGATTCCTATAAGTGCATGCATTACCTCCCCACTGTCAGCATTATGACTCATTTATGCATGTCGTATCTAATTTTGAAGAACAATTTTACATGAATTGATTTAACTAACTTTGTCCTCCAGGGTTCGCCACAACAATGTCATTTTAATTACTTCGCTCCAAACAGAATGAGTGTAATTTCGCCGGCTGATGTATTCAAATGGACCTCTGAAGCATCATTGAAACATAAGGCGTAGGAGAGCATCGGATGTGACCTCTCTGTGAAGCGGAGAACAAAAACGGGGCTGAGCGAGTGCTTTGCTGTTTACTGCAGCTTTAAAAAACACATACAGCGCACTTTTCCACGCTCCTCTCTTCCTATTGGTCAGTCTTTGTTACGCTCTAACTGATTGACAGGTGAATGTGTCCAATCACAGTGAAACATGAACTGTCAGAAGCAAAAATAAAAAGCTTTTAGTTATGACTTCCAGGTGCGTCATGTAACTTTTCACCTACAAATGTTATTGCTTTGCCTTGAATGTTCCACTGTATGGTTTTAACTCAGACATGCAAGTGACACTACCAGGTCATATTGTGGAGATGCAACCCCCCCTCCACAGTAAGAATGTTTTTTGAGCAATAAAAACGCCTGTAATTGAATATATATACAAGATAGATGAGTATACTGTGTGACATATTAGTCAGAAAGGTAAATACTGTTAAGGCTTGGCGTTCCCCTCCCCGTCTGTGCTTCCCTGCAGGGGCCGATGTGTGACGGGGGTGTGGCTAGATCTCCCTGGAGCAGACGAGGCACACCTGCAGCACGTCCTGGTTCAGCTGGGGTTAAAAAAAAAAACAGCTGTTCCTGTTCTTCGTTGCCAGATAATTCCGTTACATGCTGTAGTGCGCAATTGTGCTCTAGTGTTGTAATCATTTCCCAGTGCCAAATACCTTGTCAATCGTTTGACACAGTCTGCAAGGCTTTGTTTGTGTGCTGTCTCTGCTTTGGCGTCCACGTTACTAAAACCCAGACAGATACAGTGCAGTATGATTTATTAAAGAAGACATACATTTGCAGGTACTTAGTATTGAAACATAGAGAGGATTATTATTTGGCATTTTAATTGTAAACCGCATATTTGAGCTAAAATGGTTTAAGTCTTCAAGTCAGACTTCCTGTTTAAATATGCAGAACTGATAAGCTCCGCCTCGTCGTAGTGTGACGTAATCATAGCAAGCAGCAGTTTTTTTATTTTTGAAAAGTGGATACGTGACATGAATCATGAATGAGTCTTGATTTTCAAATATTTGTTACCAAGTACAGGGATGTGGGCGGGGAAAGGAGCCTCAGTTGCAGGACAATACAGGTCCAACTCAAACATGCGTGAATCAATCGAACTGTGAGTAAACTAATGATGAGGAAACGCCATTGTAACAACGATAAAAGCTCATTAAATTTGACTTTTAATGAATGTCTCCTTTTTTAAAACTTAAATCTGTAAGAAAATCGTGACAGGATTTTTGGCCTTTCGCTCACGCCTAATTGCAAATGGTTTACCACATGCTCCGATCTTCACATAGAAGTCTACACTCCAGCTGTATATGACTTATTGATGAGCCCCCCACTTGTGCATGTGCATTTTAAACTTATTTTCAATGCGATTCCTTTCCATTGCATCAGATGGATGTCATTTCTGGCAACATCGCAGTCTTTTGATTCCGTATCAATAATGCAATGTACCGTCCTGATGACTTAGACAACTGTTGAGACGTACAGTACCAGTTTTTCTCTCTCTCGACAGATCTAATCATATTCAGGTTCTATGCAACATTTTCACAGGGGGAAAAAAATAGAACGTACATTTTTAGTTTTAGTTTTGAGGGAAATTATTCAAGAGCGTATTCCATTAAATCACCGCCATGACAGTTCAAACTTGGATTGAATAAAGTTGTATGAAACAATAAAACCCTATATTGAAACATGAACGCAAAATACAACCAACTCAGATCAATTTTAATTTGTTTTTATTGATTTTTAATTTGAATCTCGTGTCTATTGCGGAAGTCTCAACATATGTTGGACACAAATACATAGATTTAAATAAACGTCATAAAAACAACACAGATGGGATATAAGTAGCGAGTTACCGTAAATGTTTGTAGACAGAAAACAAAGCTGTGAAGAACAAACGTCTACATTTGGAGTCTAAATCCTGCTGAAACATTCTGAGATAAAAACGACTTTAACTCTAAAATAAATACAAACAATAAGATATTTATGTTGCCTTGCCTTCCAGCTGTCCTTGGGCGTCAGATTTGCTTGGTTTTTTTATTACTTGTTTGAGTCGTTAAATTGAAATACTGCTCAGTTTTTGCCTGGACAACTGGAACACAGAAATTCTGAGGTCCGAGTTCCGACCCCTGAGGACAACTGGACTGCGTTGAACAGTGGGCAATGTTTGTTTTTAATAGGAATATACTTCTGATTGGTTAAACTGTCTGTCAATCACACGCATCAGAACTCTTTGAACATGTCTTTGTTGTACACAGAGAGTCAAACGCCACACGCTACCCAGGAATAAAACCTAAACCTTGCCACTTTGCAGGTGAATCAGGTGAGACGGAGGGCCAGCTGGATGTAAAATAGTTATTGTATTACAAACCAACATATCAGTTTCAAGAGCAACACCATCTTTATTTCCTCCAGGTTCAAATGAAGCGTGAACAAGCTGGATTTACTGAAGCACATAATATCAAGCCTGAGTAGTTTTCACTGGCCATGTCCATTTAACGCTGCTGTGGCCCAGTACTCACTGTCTCTTTTTTTAAAGCAAACATCTGCACATGTGGCTGGAGAGTACTATATGTTTACAAACTCCCCGATCTGAGCCTACATAAACGTACATATTTTATTTGCTCAGAGTCAAATATTCCTGCTGGCCATAATATAAAGTGGTTTGTTTTAGAGTTAAAACTTTTGAGTAGCCAGTAAAGCTCCTTTTTATGTACTGACGTTAAATATTATTGCATCACTTTGCGTCGGAATCATAAATGGAGAAGAGAGCACAAAAAGCGGACATTGATTATATGTCTTGGAGCAAGAGTCAGAATCTTCCGAAAATTGTCATTACAAAGCACTCAAAATGTGGAGTAAACATCCACACAAATGATGCTGTGTTTTGTGGTAATATTTCATTCAACGTGCAAGACAGGTGTAAAAGTCTTCGAAATAAATATGTAATGCTGTTTGGATGAGTGATGAAAGGGAATTGTTCAACTACAGAGGTTGCAATAAGGTTGAAGGAGGGTTGCATAGGAATGGAGTTTGAGTTTAGGAGAGATATTTTGTCACACTCTAGGACTACAACTAATAATCGTCGAGTATAGTCAAGCAATAATTTATCTTCCCCAATGCGATTAGTTTTAACACATTTTTAACCATATAAAGGCTGCCTGAAAGCTTTTCGATAGGATATTTACTAATCAAGTGTTTTATTGATGAAAATCCCTAATTGTTTCTTCACATTGTTATCTAATAATGCAGCTGCCTCTGAAGCAGAAAAAAAGGTTTATTTCCTTTGTCAGTGAATAAAAACAAGATTCACAAACTCTGAACTTTCTTTGGTGATAAGGTGCAACATGAATCAGGAATCAGGATATATTTACTGCCATTGTCAGTAAACAAAATTCACAACATAGGAGCGTGATTTGATGACAGATGCAACACGAGAGGCATGCATAAGAGCATCAGCCACTCAGGCAGCCAAATGACGGCGCCTCTGGGGAACTTGAACACTAGGAAAATGAAATACGGTTTCAGCCATAAGCATAACAATAATACATAATAAACAACACATCTTTTTATGAATACATTACACATGGTCACGTATATGTGTGTGTGTATGTGTGTGTGTATGTATATGTATGTGTGTATATATATATATTACACACACTATTTTTTTTTTTTTTTTACATAGTTTGGTCCTAGGTTGGTCCTAATTTTGAAAGGGTCTGCGGTGTGAACGGACCCGTATTTGGCAATGTGGTTGAGAATATAGCGGGACTAGTACATTTCAGCCTTGTTTTGTTGCATTTTCTACTGATTTTGTTATCTTTGTAACAACTTTAGAGACATTAGCATGTGGAGAAAAAGTATGTTTTGGCTGCAAAGAGGTGGATTAAGTTGTGGTGGTGAGACAGATGATATTTGGTCAGTACTGCTCAGTGGCTGGGGATAATTAGGGGAAAGACAGATTTTTCCTTCTTCATCGTTCGTGAGTTGGGGATAGGTGCAGAATACAAAATTTTCTCTGACAAGACTGTGGCTTTGGTATTCAGACCTGTTCTCGCTCTGATTTATTTTTTACACTCCCGCTCTTAATTAGACAGGACTGTGTAGAATGGGAGTCGGAGCAAGGATGACATTCAGCAAATGGTTGGAGCCGAGAATCGATATCACGACGCTGAAGCTTAGACCACTCGACCACTGTCCAGGGCACTCGGAGTTTGGACACTAGTTCGCTCCGCTGCAACTCAAGCTAACAAACTTTCAGTCCTCCGTGTTATTTGTTTCTTTCTATAACCCACAAAAGCTGCCATGTTTGTTTTAATAGGAATATACTTCTCTGATTGGTTAAACTGTCTGTCAATCACACTCATCATAACTCTTTGAACATGTCTTTGCTGTAGTCTTGGCTGGCCAGACATACGAGACTGAGGAAGGTTGTTGTGCAGGTGACGTTGTAGCTGGAAGAGCGGAGGAGCAACCGTCTGACTTGCTTCTATAACTTCATGATCACGCAATCAGCCCAAAAGTTTAGTTTTTTACCGAGAACGCATTGTTAGAACCAGAAATTGTCTGACAAAACAGGAACACATGGAATGGTTTGATCTACGTCTTCAGTGCAATACCTTTCTGAGACTATTTCTGTGTTGCCTATTGCAAATGCAATATATGTTTTGTCCGACACTTAAACTCATGACTTGACATGTCTTTATAAATTGCAGCTCTTAGCACCAGCTTAAGTGAGGTCAGACAGTCCATTTTTAGCTCCAAGCCTGCAGGAAACAACCTAGACAGAGCCTTTATGCTTTTTGACAGCTTGTCCAACAATTTTCTCTGTGCAACACCTGCCTCAAAGAATTTTTTTTTTTTTTTTTCTGGCCAGCATGAAACAGAAACGTTTTTTAGTCATATCTGCATTTTGACTGAGCAGATCGCTGGATCAGAGTTTCCCCATGAAGGGTGTTTGAGGAGAGGAAAGCACTCGCCTGGGGCTCTGCTGTTGGTTCCACTCGGGGAGGATGCAGCACGGTGCAGAGCTGCCAGAGAGGAGTTCAAGGCCCATGGGGGAAAAGAGAAAGAGACTGGGTTTGGATGTTAAATAGTTGTAGCTTTTGTAGTAGTCTCTTGAAGTTGCTGCTGCCCTTCAGAATGTATCTACACACGTTAGCTGTCTGATCAGTCTAATCTTGAGTTGCAAATTAGATTATACTTTTTGAACTCAAATACACACAATATAATCCTGAGATTGCACATTTTTGGATATAAAGAAAGCAAATATTTAATTTTAAGTTTATGTATTATCATCCATAAAAAGCACAGATCTTCTTAAAGCGTACCAATTATATACTCTGATTGTCTTGTTCTGTAATGTAAACGAGTAGCTGTCCAAATGATCCAAGAAGTTCAAGTAGTGAGTATGAAGTACTAACTAGATTGCCATTGCATGGCAAGTGATGAGGTAAATTAAGACATCATACAAATATGTTTTTGCTGCCAATACAACGTGTTCACTGGTTTTTAACGAGCCATATTATGCATTGTGTAGTTGTTTTGGCCTTTAAACATGCTCTTGAGTACCTTTTTGTTTTGATATTGTTTAAAACCAATACATTATTCCAATGTATAGAAAATACACTAATGGTTTAATCAGTCTGGTCTCCCCATCTGGATTTGAGAGAATTACAACGAAAAAAAAAAAAAGCTAGCAATTTAAGCAGTATGAGTGGTCATGGCATGGTATAATGAACGCAGACATGTTCAGAACGAGTCTGGCGATGTACTTATGTGTCACAATCTGTGGAAATGCTCAAGTAAGAGGACCTCGTAAACTGAATTAATGAAACACTCGTGAATGAAGGAAGCCAATTACAACTCCAGGTATGTTTTTGATGAGGGAACAATGTTGTAAAGAGGCAATTTTGCCAATGTGTGCAACCCAGATGCAAAATGTAAATGGGCGGCGCGCACTGTGGTTCTTTGTTTTTTTTTTTCACTTTTGCCTCTCAATGAATAAGTTAACTGGTTTAATCCTGAGCCAACTGACATTCTGTTGCTTTGATTAATGCAGGTTCTCTCACCACTGATGGTCCAAGCTTGCATCTGAGTGGACACAAACAAAAGATAGGCAAAAAATAAATAACTTACTATTTAACATTAAAACAATATTAATTTCCACATTCACAGTAATGACTCATACAAATTGTAAACATGCATAAAAGAAACAAGATAAGTTTAATGCCATACCATGGAATATTCCGGACAAACCTGCAACATCTCAATGGAGAAAAGCAGGAAATGTACTTGCTGTAGTAAATAACATCGGGTTATCATCAGGTCAACAGCTTTCTCTCGTGTTGAAGTGGGTGTTTGAATATTTGTCATCTTTTATTAACATTGAGTGATGTAACCAAGAAGTTCATTTTAATTGGTTCTTTTTCATTCTCTTTTTTTTTGACCCAGATGTTCTGCCCTTAGACAAGTCATCCAACATCGATATGTGATAATATGTCACCTTTCAACTCACTCGCTCACACTCGAACTCACTAAACTTTTGATTATATGACATTTTAAAACCAATTAAAATGTGCAATTAGGAGGTTTCAGTCTTTTTTTTCTTTTTTTTTCTCTTTTCTTTTTGAGGACCGTCTTGGCAGCTCAGTAAAATTTCCGCTCTTTTAATGAGATCTATAATTCCCCTCGCATAGCCATGAGGTCGCCTAATTGGCTGCTTGACCTGCCCAACACCTGCAGGGCACCGGGGGTCAGGGACAGGAGCGCGGTGGCTGACCGAGCCGACTGCTGTTCGGCTCAGCGTGTCGTTAGCGGGAGCGTGACGGCCGCGACCTTTGACCTCGACAGATAAGTGGGGTGATGATAATAAATGAACAAGACAAGCATAAAGAACAGTAGGGGAATAATCTTCGAAAAGGTTAGGCCTGGACCTGTGATGAAATGTCTTTGCAAATTAGGGAAAGTGCGGTACAAGGTGGATTGGGAGATACTGAGGTGGGTCATGACGTTGTTGGGTAAATCTGAACCAAAAGCACAAAATGTTATAAGTTCAAACTAGTCAAGCAATGTACATCCAATTAGCAAGATGTAAATGATGGGATGGTTGGAACTTTGGACTGAACAACCTACACTTTGGGCACAGGAGACATTCGCACATAATTGTTTGTTCATCTTTTTGACATCTACTTTGATTGTCTATAATGTATCCTGTTTATGAGGTTGTCTTCTCTGAGTGCTCAGAAATACTCAGGCTGATCTCGCGATTGTTGCATCACAGGTGAGAATCCACACGTCTTCCAGTTTTTCAGTTAATAAATCATGGCTGGACTTGTTCTGCGGTCAAATTGTGTTCACAGTGGCTCTGTTATTGCAGAATTCACGTTGCCTAAGGGCTTCATTTATTTTTTGTCATTGTTCATTCCCACTGCGGACAGTAAGGGACACTCTAAACCCTACATGGCTAATTGGAAATGGACGTGTAGTTTGTAAAGTGTGTTTTAAAAGTCAGTTAAAGCCACAATAAAGTCTACTTTAACATAGCAAATCCTCAAGTTTGGTATTAAGGACCAATCTTGGACAAATGAGGGATTACATAGACCAGTTACCAAGTTTGGTCTTGGATCTTCCTGAAATAGAGAAAAGGAGACTGTCCACATGTAGGATTTCTAATTTTCATCTTCAAAAGTGTCTGTAAAAAAGTGGTTGCTACCGACCGGCAGCTCACGACAGCACGTCTGATCCGGGCTTTGAACAGCTGTCGTCCAGAGGCTCAGTCGGGGCTCGGTCACTGGCTCTGGCTCTGTTTCTATTCTTTCACTTTCTCTGCCTCTCTCTCTGCTCGATCTCTCTTTCACATTTATTAATTCTCTCACCTCTCTCTCTCTTTCCCTCCCGCTCTCTTCTCACCTCTATTTCACAATTTGACAATTTGACATTACTGGAATCATGCAAAATAGAACAGAAATATCAATGGTAAAAAAATGACTATAATTTCACTTAATATGGCTATAAATCACTGGTTTATCTTTTTACATATTGTATATGCCATTGTAATTTCTCATTTAGAGGTCTTTAGTATCTTAGATTTTGGAAGCGTCTAGAGTATTTATTGTTTTTAAGTCCAGTGGTATATTGCTGTACGCCTCAAACTTTTCCTTCTGTCCTCAACAACTTCAATCTTAAAGGACACATATGTACATTTATTACATTGTTCTCTCATCCAAAACATACCTGGATTTGTGTATCGCTTCATTCACGCTTGTTTCATTAATCCTGCATTTTTTAAAAAAATTGTCTTTTCTGCTCCTTCTCTGAGGCTCACAACAACACTTCAAATGTCCTGGATGAACTGCATGTCGAAGGGCTTTTGTTTTTCTGACCGTTGTAATTCTCTCTGAGGCCGATCCTGATGAGGGAAAGTCTGACGGTTAGAAAGTAGTGTGGTTTTCAGTGCATGCATTTTTTTAAGCTCTAAAACATGAGATGCCAAAGTAAAGGTACTCAACAGAATGTTATGTGTCCTTTTTAAAGGTTCACTATGTAACATTAGCTGGAGGGGGGTACGCCTCCTGCTTGTATTACTGAGAGCGGGCTTGCCTCTCAACAGATCTGACTTGGCCTGGTGGTGTCATTATCATCTGTAGAAACAATCAGCTGTCGAACCCTCCATCAGTAATGCAGTTAAGTGGGGGTGTAATGGCAACACGTGGGTTAGTAGAATAGATTTAGAAGTTTTAGGTTTTAGGTTTGACTCAGAGGAAGAGAGACAGTTCTTAAATCACATTGACCACAACAACATGTCGCGCTCATTTGACTTGTGTATTATAGCAAAACAAAAAGATATTTACAACATATTTACAGAGTGCGCAATTAAGTTGAAGAGTCCTCTGCACTACAATGCGCTTAGGTTAAGACCAGTTCAAAGGACAGGAAAACAGATGAGGGGAACAGTTTGAGCGTGTGCGTGAACTGTCCAGAGCGCATTGAAATGGGGTGAGAGTTGGCTGCAGAGCCTCTTACTGCACCAGCAGTATCATGTGGAGGACATCTAGGAACCCATATGCAGTGGTTCTCCATGAGGCCCAGACGAGAGAATGAGCAGGTGAATGCACCAGATAGAACACATTTGCCCTGGGCCTGAAAGCGGGTCGGCACCCTTATGTTATCTAATACAACCGGAAGGAGGATTACAACGGGCGGCTGTGCTCAAGCGGGCTTCTGGAATAAGGTGAATATTTGAACTGGGTTGAATGTATCTTCTTCATATGAAGTGACCTGCTTGTGCTTATCATATTCCATGTGTGAGATTCTTTACTGCAGTGTTTTTACGTCTTTACAACAATTTGGTGAAATTCTTTGGCAGATTTGCTGGTTGGAAACACTAACGCGCTGTTGACCCCCGTCTGCTTTGTCCGTGCACGCGCTCGGTGCCGAAGTGAAGCGCGGAGAATAGTTTCTGACTCGTCGTCGTCAAACTATCAAGCTCGTTACGCAGACACCAGCATTACATATCCACAAACTTCTCCTTTTTAAACACAGTCATTTAGGAGATGTTATTATCTTGTTGACCTGTTTCAGCTGCTAACTGCACGCATATCTTTAAAAGTAACCGAAGTGTTTATACAGTACAAAAATCAATTTTTTTTGTTAATATTTCTATAAGAGGCAAAGAAATGCCTGTCAAACATGACATTTTACCTTCAAAAGTCCGTGCAGCCTTCGAAGTCCAGCCGCCGTCTTGTTCTTCCCCGGTGCAGTGTCCCGCGCGGTGCAGCAGAGAAGTGGAGTGGTAAATGTGTTCATTTGTAGGCGGCCCTCATTTTATCGACTGCTCCTCCAAGGCGACCTGATGGATGAGGAGCAGGAGGCCTCAGCGGGACACTCACTTAACCAAAGGGCATCTGTCACACCAAAAATTACTTCACCTGTTCACACGCGCCTCCCAAGAATATATTAATAACAGCTGTCTGATTAAGAGATGTGCTTTTACCGAGAGAGGTTTAATCAGAATAAACAATCCAAAGTGGAGAAGACAGAATTATATGTTTCTTCACTTTACATTATTTTAGTCACAAGTATTTTGTTTACAATTACATTATAACATTCATGGTTGGTTTGCAAACTTATTGCTAACATTACATTTTTGAGAAAATTCATAAAGTAGTGGCTCATTGCATGTACAAGGATATAAAGTATTAACAATTATCGGGAACAAAATAAAGTAAATATAAGTTAAAGGGTTTCAGCTTCCTGTTATACGCAACATTTTGAAGACTTTTTCCCCCCATTAAAAATACGTATTTAGCTTGAAAAAGGTAATCACTATGGCAACAGTCCCATATTCTCTTCATTCTGAAACACTTGGATAAATACATGATGCCAAAAAAATTTACATTGACGTTTGATAAATATATGATGTCAGCTTTTTCTATTTAAACATACATTCATAGAAAAAATAAATAAAAGTAAAGTGTGACATTTTTACAGTTCCACACCTTTTTTGAGTGAGATAATGTTTATTTAAGTAAAACTGTGCAAATTTGTTGTTGCGTTTTGTCAAACTGTCATTCAAAACCCATTTCTCTGCAAATGTATAAGAGCTGGCAGAAGCCCCGTGTCGCAGCCGCGGAGCTCAGGGACGCAGGCGCCGTGCTGTGTAGGAGCCGGGATTGAGTTCAGGAGGTCTGCAGGAGAAAGGTTCCTCTGCTGTGTCTGATATGAAAGGAAAATGACCACATGACCTTGTGTGGTGGAACTGTGAACCCGTCACCATCAGACAAGTCATGTTCATTCTTGTTGTAACAGATTATTCCAAAAGCCTGAAAGTGAGCAAAAAAACACGGTGACACTTAAAAATGCGTTTCCTTTTGTAAACTATTTATAAGGCTTACTTATTTGTTTATAAGCACCATTACAAGCATTTGTAGATGTCTTATAATATCTTTATAAATGTTAGTAAGCCATTAAACTGAAGCATGTGTTTGTAAATAAACATGCTTAAGCTGCTCAATGACCAAGAGATACATGCTTGTAGATGACTTATAAGTGCTTATTAATGATTATTAATGTATTATAAATAGATGACTAAGGAAGCTTATTTTAAAATGTTACTAAAATAATTTCTCTAACTATTGTACTACAGTATCTTACATTAGACCTGTGACAATATCACATTTTGGAGCGTGATATTGAAACTATACTCACATAATTCAAGTAAAACGTTTAAAAAAAACATGAGCTGCAACTCCTTATATATACACAAATAAATATAGTATTTTCATATCATAAATAAGTTGTAGATGTTACGTCTTCATTCAATAAAACATTTGTGCTTTAGAAGGTTGAACAGTTTCTTGTTAATGGAAAGACAAAGTACCTACGATAAATATTGAGCTCTGAAAAATACTGTTCCGTCTATAATTTATTGGCCAATAAGTCAGTATAGTAATTATTGTGACAGGTCTTATTTGTTGTTGTTTTTTAAGTTGGAGCAGATTTGGGGGTTTTGAGGTAGGACCAAACATGTTGGAACTGGCATGGGGTGAATTATATGATTTTCACCCCAATAAAAAAAACATAAGCCGTGACATAAAGAACAGAGTGGGCAGAGTGAGCAAATAAAAAGAATAGTGGGCAGATGCAATATATGAAATACACACAGTGACACCTGAATGAAGCGGTGGGTGAAGGAACAGGCAACATTTGTGTCGAATGGAATCAAACATGAAGTCATTTCACACCGCATTATGAGTCATTTATGGTTGTTGCTCTGGTATGACGCAAATTAGGCGCCCAGTTACGTTTTGGTATGAACACAAAACAAGCAGAATCAGTATCAGATAAGATTTTGTGAATCTTTGTGGCTTTTCTTTTACTCTGAACTAGATTTTTATGTTTTGCTCTGTAAACATTTGAGAAGGCTTTCCCTGTCTGCATTTCTTCATCTTTATACACCATTGAACATGAGAGTGTGTCGTTTCAGTTACACAGCACATATTTTAAAAGATGCACTATGTAACTTTTCCATGGAGATAAGTACTTGACAAAACCGATCCAAGGTTTTGGTCGGATCCGTGGAAATGTTAGCCACGCTCGTTATATATTTGTTTCAAGGCCTGAAATCTTATAAATGCAAAATAGGCGAGTTTAATGGCAGAGAACATTCCACGAAAAGCAGTAACATCTCCATGGAGACAGGCAGAAGACACAACGCGCACGAGAAAAGTTACAGAGTGCACCTTTTAAATGAATAGTGATTGGTTGGCCAGGCAAAGACAGTCATCAGAGGCCACAGGATGAACTGGAATGAAGACAAGCCCTTTATCTCGGCTCCCACAGTAATTCTTTTCTCTCAGAATAATGCAATTAAAATTCAGTCCAGGCTTTTGTTCAAATCACCCAGGACCCCACGCTCGACTTGTGAATGAATAATCGGCTAAATTAATAATGATGTTTTAGTGCACAGGAGCTTTTACATATGGGAGCGCGAGAGTTGGACTGTCGCTGGGCTGATGCACGCACATAATGTAATCTTGAGCGCACAGCGGCAGAAGCGGTGGACTGTCAGGGCTGACGAGCTAACTGTCGACTCACCCTCTGCTGATTAAATCTACAAGCAACCCGCGGTGTTTATGAAGACGTCACTCACGGCTCTCGGCCTGTTTTCAATGCGTTTACAATTGGATTGTTTTCAGTTTTCAATGTGTACTGCTGTAAGTTTGTAAAGGTCATTGTCAGTGTAGCGTGAGAGGACTGTGGATTGTGACACTATGGTGATGGGCGAATCCTTACAAAGACATTCATGAAACAGGCAGAGATGTAAAAAATACCTCTGATATATATGCATACTTCATTTTTTTTTTTTTTTTTTTTTTTTTTTTTTTTTTTTTTTAATACAAATTTGATCAACCTTTGAATACAGTGTTTATATTTTAGTTTATCCGCACACATCTAACATTTGTACAGGTTCAAGTAGCGACGATAATGACTCTGAGGTCAAATTCTTTTGGGAGGAGTCTCAGTGTATTTCAACACATTTGTATCGGATCCATATTGCGATACTTGCCATATTTTCACTCATGGTATCGGATCAAAACCAAAATCACTGATATCGTCCGTCACTATTGGTCACTGTTTTGGGAAATATGTTGTTTGGCATTTTTTGCTTGTATTTGATAAAAACTCTGATATGGATTTTTTATTTTTTTATTTTACCTGATAATGATGACAATTATGATCAATCAGCTGATGTTTATTATGTTTTCATTGTGTTATTTAGCGTGGACAACAAATAACTAACCATTACCTATGCTAACACTGTATTTAGCGCGGCGACTAAACAACATTGTAAGGGTTGAAAATAAACCGAGATTGTTTAGTTTTGAGCTTTAAAATGAGGTATGGCTTGTCCATATTGGCTGGATATTGCTGATACAATTGTGTTTGACATTAATAGCTGCTTCGGGCAAGTGCAGTCAGCCAACTTTTCTAAGGTGATAAAAAAAAAAAGTAAATTGTCACACAAAAAATTAGGTATGGCTTGTCCAACAAAAATTCACCTTTTGCAGGATTTTCATTCATTGGAAATAAACATACAATACATGGAAAATGTATCTGGGAAATTACAATTTTAAGCAAAAAATGTAAGAAAACCAATGCTCTTCCCTTGGACGGAGTTGAAGTTTTCCTCTTCTTTACTTCCTCGAGAGGAGCCGAGAGCCTTTCTGTGTGTTCGTCTGGTTGGAAATGGCCAAAAACTCATCCTCAGGGGAGTGTCCAGGAGGCATCGGAGACCTGTGCTGGAGCTTTACTCAGACGTTTCCATCTTTCACCTCCTTCTCCCTTGTTTCTGCTGGAGTTGTACTGCATGTATTGTTTTGCTCTAACATTTTTAATTTACAAAGTTTGTGCAACTGTTAACAATAATACTGCTGATGATCCTAATTTTATGTGGTGGCCTACCGTCTCTACCCCTTCCATTTTTATGCACGATTTTGTGTGATTATTCTCTTGATAGGACAGGTTTTCTCTAAATATTTTGATCAAAAAAGAGGACTTCATTGCCCTCTTCTTTGCGTGCATATTTCAGTGTCAAAACGTTTCTTGGTACGTTCAGTGTTTTGTAACTTCTGCCCTCTTGCTCTTAACGTTTTACCGCGAACTTCAAGCTTTTTGCAACCGTTTTCCAATGTGGTTTTCGAGCAGCAAATGGCAAACAAACTAAACTGCCTGAACTAAACTAATATGGAGCAAACCACAGCAATATTCCCCAGTAGTTTGCGCTCGTATTCAGTCACTCGCTCTACAATTCAAGATGTAGTGAAATGTCTGCGCAACTTCAATGAGCTCTGAGACAGTCGACATAAAAGTGTCCATCTCCCCGCGGCTAAGGCTTTAGAGTCAGGTTATCCTCATATTGATAGTCAGCAATAACTGTGCTGCCCCGAGACCTCATTTCAAATATGATTATTGCACACATGGACTTTGCATTAGCCCAGTAATTGCAGTGTTGTGTCGAGGGCAAAGCAAGGATATCAGCTCCATGCGGCTTTAAGACCAATACTTAGCCTGGTTAATACTGGCTCATTTATAGCCAGTAACAAAGATGGCGCAGCAAAAGGTGAGCGCTGAATCTTAATTAAATCTTGGGACCCTGGTTACCCTTTAATTTATCTTAATAAGAGCGGATCACGCATTGTAATGAAGTGTGTTGCAAATTAATCATTGCATAAAAGAGTGTCATGCTGTCAGATGGTAAAAACTCTGTCTGGCCAATCGTGGTGTGTTGAGTTTGCCTAACGACTAATTTACCTTTCCTCATCTCAGCAGCAGAACCATCCGCCTCTTCAGTCTCTCCTCCTCTTCTTTCCCTATGGATGTGTGTCAGTCCTGGACCATCTTCATTTTGGGGAGTAGATCTCTCCTTCACTGTGTGTTCTCCTCGAGGGGTCTATTTTATTTTTATTTATTTTATTTATATGGGTTATGGGTTAGGGTTATTCCTTTGCCAAGAAGGAGGGTCTAACAACAAGGGATGCTCTGGGACAGTCATCCATTTGCTTGATTCCAGTGAATGTTGGTTAGTCTGCGTCTCTGTTATTGACCAATGGCAAGGCAAGGCAAGTTTATTTGTAGAGCACAATTTGTACACAAGGCCTTTCAAAGTGCTTCACACAACAGGAAAAAATATGCATTAAAATCACAAAGACATGGCAGAAATCACAAAACCTTAATTTAAAGAAATTTGAAGGTGCCATTTTCAGCCTATCCGTCAAATTGTTTAAGACATAAAAGAGAAGAGTCATTTCAGTCATATGCACAGCCAAACAAAACAGTTTTTGCTTAGATTTGAACATTGCCAGAGAAGAGGCCTGTCTCACATCCTCAGGAAGATTTTAGCTGCATGTAACCGGGAGAAATAAGTCTGAGCCAAAGTATTGCTTAAAGACAACAGGTACGCACAAAACACACAGATGCCATTTATTCTAAATGTTAAAATAATATTTAACAACCATCTATATACTTAAAACAAGGCTGGCCGTGGGCACCCACGGGGCAGGGGGGGGGGAATAGAAATTGGTCAGAGCGCTTACTTGGCTCCATGCTATTCACACACACACAAACTAAATAAACCAAGGGTAACGAAAACATGCAAAAAGAGTGAAAGGAGTGCCCAAAATACCACAGCATACAGGGAGTGATGGGGCCAAAGTGGGAGCGCCGAACACCAACCCCCACACCAGGCGGGCAACCACGCTCAGGACAGACACTGCCACAGAAAGGACAATTAGTAAAATGGTAAGATAAAATCCTAAACAGTGAGACAGCGTTAGACCCGAACAAACGGACAAAAATGAAATAGCAGCTTGCCAGTGACCTCTATAAAATAAAAAGGGACAAACAAAGCGTGTTAGTAAGGCATTTAAATCCTACTTAGGATTGCGTTAAATTGCTAACCGCACGCCGGCGATACTAGTGCTCTAAACGCCGAAGAGAAATGGCCACGGCAGCGTCGCACCCAGCTAGGAGAAAAGAGGGAGAAATCACGGCTTGAACCGGACAAAACATAAAGGCTGACCTACACCTACCCCATGCCTCAGAGCAGCAGCTTACCTGCACGCGCCATCCTCCGCCTTAAATAACTAATGAGCCGCCGGAAGCTGCGTGTGCCATTAGCTGGTACGGTGGCTCCCATGGGACAAGCCACAGCACGTTACATGCATAAAACTGAAACGCGTATTCCCCATGTTCAGTCCTGACTCTGGGCACCAGCAGGAGGCCGGTCCCTGAGGTCCTCAGAGTCCGAGATGGTTCATACGGCACTAACATGTCCGAGATGCACTTTGATGCTAGGCCATGGAGAGACTTGTATACAAGCAGAGCTGCTTTGAAGTCTATTCTCTGAGCCAGTGCAGAGACCTGTGCAGAGACCTGAGTACTATATAACTAGCTTTTTCTTTCTTGATGAAACTACTTCAAATTACTACTACTGCTGCTGCTTTAACTCTACTGCTTCTACAAATAAAACTACAGTTTATATTACTTCTATTGCATCTTCATTTGGCATGGAAGTATACAGAATGATGAAAAGACTGCAATACTAACCCAAACTACATGTCGTTACTCCTGAAAACAAGACCTACAACTTTTCCAATAACTTCCAACAGCGCGTCTGTAATTTCTATCCCCTTTATTGTCAAGTTAAATGTACTTCTCTGCAACCACAACAACACATCCTGTATGTAATAGTTTCTTACATTACAAATGCAGTACTCGTAGTCATCTTTTCTCACACATCATTGCTTATTTCCACACAGTCAATTTGATCATAAATTAGTGCCACAGACAAACAAGTTATCTCAGCACAGAGAACCAACGTGACGTTCCACTTTTCCCAGAAGAACTGGCTGTAATGAACTTAATTAGAATCATTATAGCTGATCAACCTCAAGAGTAATTATTCAGTGATAAGTAGAATGCGCGCTGACCTAATATATGCATTTAACTACTGCATAAAGAGGGGGGTGCGGCATTGGGGAATTGGAAAGGCTCAGTTAAACATGTCATTAGATTTTCTTTTTTCGTTTTTACATACAATGGTCATTTATCTCTTTGTTTACCAGCACAAATTAGATACAAAAATATGAAAGGGATCATTTTGGAGATGGGAAAGTGGAGATGGAATGGTTCTGCTGCTACGGCGGAGTTGTTAGTATGTTGGAACAGGTGCATTTAACATTGATATTGGGCCAGTTTTTGTTTCTTGTTCACATTAATTCCATAAGCAATAAAGGAAGTTAAGACAGTAATTTCAAACTATGAAAAAAGAGCACACGATCGTTACATTATTTCAAAATCATGGAAATAACACATGCTTTAAAAGGTGCTGTACGTGATTTATAAACCTAATTATTCACGGATACGAGTGTGAAAGTTGTGAAAAAGCACTTCCTGAGTTTGTCACCATGGTAATGCTAACAACAACTAGGGAGAGTTGTCTGCCGTGGGGGAAACGTTCCTGAAACTTGATTCAATAGGAAATGCCACTTTTTCACTCTTCTAATACATTTCCTGGCCAATATGAGTAATTTAAGCACAGCTAATTCATGCTGAGTCACAACTGCGTCGTAATGGATGTTATTGACATCGCATTACCTCAGAAAAAGAAAGGATTGCTCTGTAGATATTAACAGCAGGCGGCGCTAGCACAGCGGGAGCATTTAGCCTGAAGTTCTTGTTACAATTGGACCAATTTATTTTTCTTTGTCTGTATTCTGTACAAATATAACTCCAATGTTTCTGTTTGTTGTTGTAGTTGCTGAACCGTCGGTGACAGAGCAGCTCTTCTACATCAAAATGAATGGATTGGATGGATGAGCTGCTTTTACAATGTATAAGTACTGAAGTCAAACACATTTTACTTCATCACATTAATAAAATTGGGTACAGATCCATTAAAGCTTTTCTGTTGGCAGTGGTGGGAGGGTTTTCCACCATTCTTGTGTCTTTGGAGATTGCTTTGGCCCACTTTCCACAATATTCCATTAACCTTCCTACCTGGTGAAATAAAGGTTAATATTTCAACTTTACACAATTCAACTTTACACACCTAACATTGTTTCGATTCTGTCTTTTAGTAATAATTTAAAAAACATACGTAAAAATACAATAACGAGACTGAAATTAAGGACGCATTGCAGACAGTTTTTGCAATTTTCGAACTTTGTACTTCAGCCTAAAATCTCCTGCCATGGACACAGTGAATGGATACCTTTTGGAGTGTGCTTTTGCCAGCGGGGGAAAAAAAGCCATAACAAAGAAATGGATGATGCAAAACCCCCGCCGCGACCAAGGACTGGACTGACAGAATAACAGGAATCGTCGGAACTGCTTTTATACTTGTTTAAATGTTTAGTTGAAGTTTGTTTTTGTGTTTTATTTCGAAATACCACTAACACCCCTGTGAAGACAAGACGGTGACAGACCCTCCAACAGAACAGCCACATAGTGCACCTAGGAAAGTGTTACATTCTAAATTCACTACACACATATCCAATTCCGAAGAACCAGCGCTTACACTCGCCAACAAACTCCTGCTGAGTGGATCATTCGTCCGGGCGATGATCCTCGGCCTACTTCGAAAACAAATGGACTCAAGTGGACGCCTCCTCTCCATAAAACCCTTAAGCCAATGATGGGTGTTGAATCTCTATGCAAATTCTCCGCGACGGTAATAAAACAGGTGAAGTCTGACATTTCTATTGCGAGTTGCCGTGCCAACGCGAGCATACCTGTGCCGCGGAGGGTTATTCTGTCTTACTCGCAGTGTGATGATGCCAGCGTTTGACTAGACCGTGCTATCTCCTCTATAAGCTTCAATTTAAGTCTCTGCCACTTGAGCGCCCCTCTCGGCTTTCTTATGAATACAAAACAGTTCGGAAATCACAGCTGCACGCACACGCCTTCATCCAATTTCCCCCAAGCCATTTCCTAATTTTACACTGAATCTAAAATGTGGCAGAGTTTTTCCCTCCTGATGAAGGCATTGACGAATCAACAGAAAGTGGAGAATCAAAAAGGTGTCTGTACAGAGGATTTTGTCACGATTTTGTTAGGATGATTGAAGCGACACCTGATCACGTGGAAATACCTGTGTCAGTGAAGTGTGCCAGACTGGATATGTACAGCAGGAGCGGTACAGGAACTATTGATTCATTCTTAATTCCAAAAACATGGAATTAACGTTATCATCCATCAGTAAATATCTTCAATCAGACGTGTTTGACGGCTTGATCTGGACGCACCAGAAAAGCAGGATGAGCTTTTCACTTTTGGTGGCCAGATCCTACAATTTAAAAACTTTTGAGAGACAAAAAAGGACAGAAGAGTTTACTACATGTTTACTACATGATCATATTCATTCATTCATTCATTCATTTTATTTAATCATACATGGAAAACCCAATGACAAAAGTTCTCTTTTTCATAGGTACACTGTTAAAAAATATATAGTTGTATATCAAAATGTACCTTTGAATACTAATTATTCATTCATTCATTTTGTACCATTTGTTGCCGTTAGGGGTCGTGGGTGATGTATTTAATTGTTTCTTAGTCAGTTGCACACTTCTGGTTTGATCCTAGTCAAGTCCTGGTCAAGTCCAACTTCAGTTTCAGGTGTAGTCCCAGTTTTGTCCACAGTGTATGTGATGTGGGCAGTGTTATTTTATTTATTTAAAGGAACAATATGTAACATTCTGGATACGAAGCGTCATCTGCACAATTCCATGAAAATAGAAAGTTAATACCATATTTCAGGGAGATAATTAAGTTTTATGCCACACTGTGTGATCCCCATGGAAACAGGGAGAGGCTCCTCCAGGCCAAGTGCAAGTTTGAGCTGGCTCAAAAAGCTCCAGCCTTCAGCACAGGGTAACATCTGCAGCATCCTAAAGAAACCACCTCTGGCTTTACATGTAGTGTTTTGTCCTCACTACCTATGTATTTACAATGTACATTGATGAACATTTCGGTGTCTGTGTAATCCCTCATCCCAGTAGTGTAGAAAAAGATCTAGTTGTAGTCATCTGGACAGATGCAGATCTAGTCTGAGAACTCTTTATCATACTCTGGGCTGCCTTAGCCCTGCCGGGGGGAATCTCCAGATAATAGCCTGTCTTCTTTATCTATTTGTTAGTATTGTTTTTAGGTTTCCCCTGAAACCTCTTTTCCTCCTAAAAGCCCTGAAATGGGCCAGAGTACCTGAGTACCTGATTAGCATCAGCCCTGGCCATTCTGACTCTAAACAGTACCTGGTGGGCGGGCTCATGCACCCCAGAGTGGGATAAATATCCGAGTTCTCAGTCTAGCTCCGCAGATTGAGAATGAGGCTGAGAGTGGAAACGTCCAGATGATGCAACTGAAGCTTTTTCTCCATGTTTTAAGATGTGGTTATGGCCGGTGAGAACAGGAAAATGGCAGTAATTACCAGCACATTGCGTTTGACATTTTATCACTGAAAAGGTTTAAGTGAGCAGTGACGCAGCTGGGGAAATAAAATGCAGTAGTGCTTTTGCCAACATTACGGTGGCTAATAGCAAAGTGAAGAATAACTTCGGACAACGGCAAACATCTTAGAACCAACTAGTTATTTTTTTCACGTTTTTAGAATTGTGAAAATCGTTTGGAACTGAGATGAGTCTGGTGAATGTTTGAGCTTTAAAACATACTGGAGCAGTTCATGATTTGAATCGCAAATTTAAAACTGAACGACAACTTCACCAAGCAGAACAATGTGCTTTTTCTGTGAGAGGCTGCGTCACAAGCTTGTCTCTACGGCGATATTATTGGTTTTTTTTCTCTGGAATGTTCCACAGTATGGCCATTAACTTATCTATCTCCATGGAAACAAGTAGATGACATTAAACGGTCAAGCTACAGGTCGGATCTGTGGAGTAAAAATGCATGTTATTTTTGAACAGTTAAAACCCCTGCAATTGAGCAAATTCTGGTTTGAAAACTGTTTTGCCATACAGTGCAAACCTATAACATCTCCATGGAGACAAGACCCCCCACTAGAAAAGTTACATAGCTCACATTTAAATGCAACTTTGATTAATTAGGGCCAACGATAGAGACAATTTGATGCATAAAGTATCTCTGTATCATCTGCAGCTAATGTTGGTTTGCGTGACTTCAAATGTAGCAGAAAGTGCACGTCTTGTCTCGTTTCAATCTCATTTCAAATTACTTGTTCTTCAGGACCTCCACAGCCATCCTTCTTTCAAAGTACCGTCTAAATTAATAAAATTGTCCAAAGGTGATTTCTTCAGTGGACATTATCACAGCGGTTTCCTGCTCAGCCATCAAAGGTACTCGTAATAGGTGCTATCGCTCTAGCCCTCCTTTTATGAGCCTCCTCTATCACGTTTCTTCTCAGTAAAGGAATCGCGTTGTGTTAATGGACATCTTTTCATGTTTAAATAGATAACTTCAAAGTTAAATCTTGCCAGTGAATTCATCGCATTGGCTTCCGAAATATGCAAATCCTCCTTTACTGCAAAGAGTGCGCATTGAATGTGTTTGAACATCAGAAAGCAGTCGTTTTTTAACCATTTGAGCCGTACCAATGCTTTTATGGGGTGAAAAATAACAGAAAATTTAATTATACAACAAAAAGGGACCTCATGAGAAAGGCGCATTTGATATGGTAAAATCTGGTTATCGGTGAATTAGTAATTTACGTTCTCAGTAGCTCTGATGAAAGCTATCCACCCAACCATAAATTGCAAAAGCATTGTCCAGATAATTGCTTGGAGTGATATTAAGATCGGACATTGATTGTCAGATGCCATTGTTAATTAAATAGAGTGTAGGAGACAGGGCCTTGATGTCAGCAGTTTCAATTCCAACAAATAAGAAGAATAGTCGAAGAAGTGTCAATTTTATGAATTATGTATTGCCAAATTTCTGATCCATGCTGACTTCTGCATTCCAAGGTTTAACCTGCTGAGCTGATGAAATGAGTTATCCATAGATCAGATTCTGATATTAAAGGCAACGAGGAGCTCATATAATGGGGCCTGCATCAGGATCAGTGAGCTTCACTGTATTTATACTTAGAATACTTTATTAAAGCATCTTTATGTTTGTTGCACCGCCTATACGTTTATCTTCACCACAAGAGTATTTCTAATAAAGTGCAGTTTGAAGCCTAAATTACATGATGAATATTTTAGAAAAGTAACTGTACCAGAATACTCCAGTCACTCCAAATTGAGTATATTTTCAGTATGTATTTATTTACTTCCCAACAGAATGTATTTTACTGCATATAGATCCAATCACTCTCACATATACAATTCTTAATAGTTTATTATAATAAAATCCAGTTTTATTTGTAGTTTGGACAATCTCAGAACTCACATCATATATATTGTTCATGTTGTGTTCTGAATAAAGTGAAATTATAATGTTAATTCAAAATAATTTGAATAAGTTCATCTTTGAAATATGAAGCTACATGTTTTAACCAGATATTTATTGATTAATTTTAAAACTGCAACTATCCAACATGTGTCCAATGTCCACCAAACGAAAATTGGAAAAACTCCCATACAAAATGCACCCCACATTTTTCATAACTAAATAATGTAATTCTGATGCTTGTGTGCTGCAGCATGACAAATCCTTGGCACCATTATGTTCTATGCACTTTGAACATTCTCTTCCTGTGCGTTTCTCTCTCACACGTTATATTACGCTGGTGGCAGAGGGCTGAGTTGAAGTCTGAATATTTGTAATGAGAGCGGAGTGGTGTCAGTATAGACCCAAGAGAACTGGAGATGAATGATTCAAATCTGCAGGAAGGAAAAGCCACACAGCCATGGAAGGAACTCGATTTGTCAACCAAACGTTATAGTTTACGGACCACATATTAACCGCTAACTAAGTGGGTAAAAGGTTGTGTTAATTTTCACGTAGCAGAGCCAAATTGGGACTTGGAATAGACCAGGACTAAACCAGGATCATAGAAAACATGTTGACCCTCCGAAATTGAGTATTGGCTTTAAACTGTAAAAATGCAAATGCTCGGATCTGGTTTAAATGTCAGGAAAAATTCACGGAAATTAAGTTGTTTTCTCTCAATCTCATCAAAAGATTCTCTGCATTATTCAATTGCACACATTAAATAGAATTTTTAACATGTTTGCAGCTATAGTTAAATATTGTGATTTTTTTTTTTTTTCTTCTGTTCAACACTTCTTTCAAAAACATTGTTCATACTCATAAACATATTTTTTAGATTTATTGCAGATTTACTGTAAGACAACTTTAAATGTTAATCCTAAAATGCGTCAAAACATCAGAAAAAAATGATTATAAAGTAAGTAAGTAAAGTAAGCATTATAAATATCCAAAATCTAACTTTAAGATACAATCATATTTAACACATCAAACCTATACAGCAAGTTTTTGGACACTCAAACCACAAATGTCTTATTCCACAGCTAATTGTTTAATGCTTAAATTAAATTCAATTAAATTGGACTCTTTCTGCTTCTGAAAATGAAACATGTTGAGTATTTGTTTTGACGCCTTAGCGCCTCACCTGCCACTCGCACAACGCGCCACACTCAGGACACATCTGCTCTCCATCTCTCCCCACTCCACTGCCAGCTCATGAAGAAGCTAATTTCCCATTTGGGTGTTGATTCTGTGCATCTGTATGCCGAGTGCCCACGTGGCATTTGGGGGCGAGAGATACGCCGGTGCGGCATGACATTATGACGGCTCTGACATTTTAGATCTTAATGTTGCGCACGCTGTTTTGCATCGTAAAATAACAGGAGGAACGGTAGGTCTTACATCCTCTGCTCTTATTCTCAAATACCAACGTTTGACCCGGGGATTTGGAAGAAAAGCGATCGGGCTGAAATGATGGTCAAACGGTTTGGATTCTGCAGCTACATTTGGTTTGGGAAAGTAGATCTGAACATGTGAGTTTAAAAACATGTTCTGAAACTCGAAAGTGACGCAGAAGCTATAGGATTAATCTTTATTCTGGCAGTATATTACATGGAAATACATCTCTGCTTTTATGCCTCAAGCAAGCAGGAGTAACCGTCAAACACAATCTGCATCTCGTCCGAACGGAGTGGGAGGATGCAAATACTTGTTTAACCGCACCCCTTTTTACTACTATTCCAATTTAATCAATTGAAGCTGGATTACCTGTCTTTCCTTCCTCTCATAAATCCTTTGGCACATCACGAGTATTGACATGTATTGATTTATTTTTGGCCACTTGCACAGCTTGAGATCAGGTTTTTCAGAACACAAACGTGAAGCAGCCAATCAGTTTTCACCCCGAAGTGTCATGTGACCCACAGGGCTCTTTCTTACCAGTTTGAAAAGATAACATGTTGGAATAGGAAAGCATGTCTATACATTTTCTGGGGGACAAACATCTTTTTCTGATAATTATGAGGAAAAAAATAAACATTTCATTACTCCAGATTATTTCAGGCTCCTCCTTTCCTAATGGATCAATCTGGAATATAATCCACAAAACAATTGCAATAGGCTGTAACTGTTCCTTTACATCATTATATCAGTTTTAATTCAGTTCTTTAAGAAAAAACACAACTACAAATGTTTTCTGTTTGCCACTGAAAGATTTGTTTTTCTTAAGTGAACTTTTGAACTGATATATATTTGGACATCATTTCAATTCTTAATGTCATATATTATTCCATGATTTGACACCACAAACTGAAAAAACAAAAATGTTCCCCTGTTGCTCGGACACGAGGCACTTTAAAGTTATAAACAAAATCATTCACTTTAAGTCATTTAGACTGAGGTCACGTTTACAATAGTAATTCAAGCGGACTCGATTCGATTGGGGACTCTCTCTTGCTCTGAGCTGGTCCGGTTCACTTTCACAAAACACTTTTATCAATTGAACCAAATGTGCAGAAAGAATGTTCTCCACCTCATACGAGCACTTTTGGTTAACAACATCCCCCTTCATTCAATGGCAGCAGATACAAATTGAGGGATCTTCTCTCCTTTTAGTCTTAAACTACTGTCACCACCAACGGATGATAAAGAGTGTTTTTAATAGGAAAAAGCATTAGCAGCCGCAACAAAATCTGTAAAATATGTCCTTGTAGTTACTTGCCGTTGCTCTCTCTCCTATCCTTCGAACACTCTGCAGCACAACTTTACTTTGAGCTAATCAATGAGTCCTACACCTCTCTCCGGCCCCTTCCTTCCTCCTCCGCCTTTCTACCTTTCTCTGCATCTTCCAGGATTTATTACAGATCCATCTCGCCGAGGTTAGGGGGAGGAGTGACATTCCAAGTTCAGACCACATGAGCGAGATGGTTCAGAGGAGGCCCAGCGGAGCCATTAGCTGCTGAAGTGGAATGATCAGACCGTGATGAGCTATCGGACCGGGCCGGGGACGAGGGCAGAGGGAGATGCTCGTCGGGTTCATTACTCCGGTTCAGCTTGTGGTCCAGCATCATTCCCACGTCTACCCCCTTTTCGGACTCCATCTAATCAGACACTTTTCACCCATGGAAGTCTTTCAAGAGCAGGAGGGAGAAGCTCAGACTGGCCTGAAGTGACGGTAAAGATAAAAAGCAGTGAGTGAAGAAAGAAAGACGGAAGGAAGAATCTGAGAATTTCGATTTAAAATGCTGTTTCGACCAAAGGTGTAGCAAGAGCAACTTCAATGTGGTTAAACCATTTATAGTACTTCTCACACTTTTACTCTCATTCTAACTATAGGGTACTATTACTGTAATGCATATGGTAAATCATATACCAACATAAGTTATTGTTACTCATAATGTTAAAGGTGCACTGCGTAAACCAACTTGTTGTCTCCATTGCGATAATATTGCTATTCCCCAGGTCTTCCTTGTAAAAGAGGTTTCGACCTCAATGGGTTTCTTACACGTTTAAATAAAGGTTAATAAATAAAATAAATGTATTGCTTTGCCGGGGATGGCAATTAACTTATCGCCATGGTGATAAGCAGGTGATACTACCAGAGAAGCGTTCCAATAACATTAAGAATCACTGTTTTTCATATTATTATTTTAAACAATAATGTAATTGAATACATACAGTATAGGTAAGTTTAATGCCATGTTGTGGAATATTTCAGATTCCATGGAGACAAGGCATTCGCTGCTGCTGTCCCATGACTTAGTTAGTTATAGTTATAGTTAGTATAAGGAGGGTTTATCAAGGCATGTGAGGAGTTTTTCATCTAGTGTAGAGAAAGGGTTTTGGTTATTTGGTGAAGTATTAAACTGTTTTGTAAAGTTTTTAACATGTTGTCAGAGGCAACCACCCACAACTCTCTGTTCACTGCCTGATCTTACAGTATTTATTCATTTTAGACTGACTTAGCGAAAGCCCAATCGAGATAGAATTAGACAGGAAGTACTGACAGAAACACTGAGCGAGCACAGAGACCACTCTTTTAAAACCGCATTAAAACCCACCTATCTTCACTGGCCATTCATGTAAGTAGAGCTGTTTTATTTTTATATTGATTGTACTTTTCTCTCTTTGCAATAATCATTATTATAATGTACAGCATTTTGGGCACCATGGGCTGTTGTAAATGTGTGCACTGCATTTGACCCATCCTTGAACGTCACTGAGGATCCTTGACTGTCTGGAGCTGTCAAAGCCCCATCTGCTGATGTTGCTGGGCTTGCTCAGGACCTTCGTGGGTGGACATGACCTTTTGTGCATCTTTTGGGTTGATAGTGGAAAAGCCCGGAGGAAAACCCACCCAGATGCAGGAAGAAATATACAAAGGCCCTGTGCACCGCAGGAGTTGAACCTAGGACCTTCTAGCTGTGAGGCTGAAGCACTAACCACTGTGCCTCGTGTCACAACATACTTGATGCCGAAAGATATTACTTAATTTTTCGTGAACAGATGCGACATAACATTGCATTTTTCTTTTTCGTTTGTTTAATTAGACTGCTACCCTCTAAATACAAAAGTTTACTGCAGCAGAGAGAGCCAGCTGGTGCTAATATATTTCCCTTTGCCTTCTGCCTCTCTCAGAGCTGAGAACGTCGGATGCCCCTCGAGTCCCAAAAATCCGATCTTAATGAAACATGTCCCGCCCACTCATTTAAGTCTTTGAACAAGAGCAGTGGGGATAGACTCTGTATATTGTAACTCGACGAGAAGGAAGAACTATGCAAAGACAGCAGTTTTATCGTCACTTTGCCAGGATAAAGAATACAAAAAAATCAACCAAGACAATGATAGTTTGGTATTCTTCTGAAACATTTCTCAGTATCGTGCTGCTAGAATCTTTCTTTTTGTAGCGCGGCGGATCCCCACGGTGCACAAAACCCGACTGACATTTATGATAACAGACGTGAACAAGTCGGGCACAGTAGGCAGCACAGGAAGCCAGTAGGAGAGCAGATCTTCGGAAGCCGTCGCAAAACCAACAAAAGAACAGGTTAATGTAGAATTTGTGAGCAGTGAATAGATTTAGTTATCACGGATATCAATAGTGTGCATGTAAGGGATAAACAGTTTTCAGTTGAACTAACGATGGCATGTAGCTCTGTATTGACAAGTGAGATGTTAAAGACATGACTGATTTTATTCTTGTAGCACTTTGTGGCAATATCACGCTGTCTATATCTAATTATTAAGCATTTTATAGCGGAAACCTCGGAGAAGGACCGTTGAGAGCAGATTGGGCGATGTGCTCTGGCGTCCGACCCCTGCTTCACTTTGCTGCCTAACAAAAAGCAATACTAAAGCCGTGCATGCGCCTAAAAAAAATTTAATATTAATAATTCGTCAAAGGGTGCGTAAGAGCTAAAAACAATTTAGATTTAATTATCGACTTCCTCCTTTTGCAGTTTGAAAATAATGTTATCGCTGTTTTTTTTTTTATGAAAACCATTATGACACGACTTTACAGCCCCAATAATGTCCTCTGCATTTAACCAAATAATTTCCATCGTTGCTCTTTGGGAACAAATAAATTACTTTTTAATTGAATGTGAACCGAAAATGTATTTGACTTGAATTTGAATTCAGTTGAGGCCTACTGTAAAGGTCAAATGGGGAAAACGTTGTTAAGAAGCATGCCACGGTGCTGCAGATTGCACTGTCCATACAACTATCTGAAACACATTTATTATATTAAATGTTTCATATTGTAAAGATATTGTAAATCCTTGAGGTAAAAACACAGGTTCAGGTGCAGACGTTTCAATAAAAAAGGTGATATATCTCAGGTCCTCTTCACTGCCGGAGTGTCCTTGAGCAAGACACTGAAGTTAGCCCAATCTCAAGTATTTGTGAGCGTATCTGTATCTCCCGCTTTGTACTACTATGGATGGATACTTGATATAAAGTGCTCAGAGAATGACAGCTATATCGTGTCTTGGCTCTGGGTTTGCATCTGTGTTTAATGAAATCTCTGGCAGTTGGAAGTAAGTAAGTAAGAAAGTATGTAAAGTAAGTAAAGTAAGTAAGTAATAACAATATAATTTTTTTAATACACACATATAAACGTAACCACACAGAATAAGAGAATGAGTTGGGGGTGGGAGTAAATAAGTCTTCTCACACTCTATCGCACTGGCTATAATTGTTTTCTTCATTGATACTGTACATTGTTTGCTGCAGAACTTGTTAATTGTTGATAACTGATTATTGATATTGCATGAGCTCGATTGAACTAAACTGCAGACAAAACATCAGATACTATATATTTCCAAAGAATAGAAACACAAAGTCCTATCGGATAAGGTGAAATAAATCATCAGTAATCAACAGAAGTGCGCACTAATATGAATGGATACTTGGAATCTTGGTCGCAGAGTGAGCCCTCCTGTCGCTGCGCCTACGATCAATCTCTGTCCAAAATGTAAACGGAGAAAAAGCCTCACTGTGGACTGGTCCTTACCTTCTTATTGCACTTTCGTTTAGTCACGTTTATAAACGCAATAACGTCACGAACACGAAGCCTAGAGCCTGATATCCGCTCAGAGAAACTTTGGTCGTAGCCACGTATGATCATGTGAAAGATGGTTTGACGGTGTTTAGTCTTAGGAGTTTACGGTAGTGTGACATCTATAAATCGTGCAATGGACACCCGGCTTAAGACTCAAAGTGCCTCTGACGGCTGTGACGACTCATTGAACTGAAATGCAATTAAGATAAATATATTCATAATTTTGCTAAAAATGTTAAAAATGTTTTCCCAGAATCGCAATTTTTTTTTTTTAGGTTTAATATTTTACTTCCTGATTTTAATGGATGGCAGGAAATTACCCAGCAACCATGAAGCAAAAACTCACTTAATGTCACATGTTTTAAATTTGCCAATTTAAAATATATGAGAGCGACTTTATTTTGTTGAAATAATGTTTAGAGTTAAAAAAAAAAGTACTTTGACTGGAATGAGTGTCCCTTGTATGATGTCACTTCCTGTCATTTTCTAAAGTTTTTCAACGTTTTCTCCCCAAATACCTACTCGATTGGTGTAAAACTATAATTTATATTTACAACAGGTATAAATAAACCAAATAAAGTCAAAATTAGAACATTGTAAAAACCTATCATAGGCACTTTAAGGAAACTGTAACCATCTGATGCTACATAGTGCATCATAAGAACCATACTGAGTTGACAAATAGTTTTAAGGCTGCACATCTGTTTTCTCCCTGATTCAGTGAGAATAACATTTGCATACTTTGTTTTCAGTAGCTAATTGATTTGCATAAAAATCAGCCTGTGCAAGTTAATTTTGGCGGCTCCTGCTCTGCCCACTGCGAGCACTGAGAGGACTATCATAATGACACAGCAGATTTCAATGGAGTTTTAGTCTCATCCAACAAACAGACAAACACTGCCAAAATGATATCGTATTACTGTCTGAAAAACTTTCTTTGTTGAGTTATAATTTGTTGTGAAGTGGCATTGTTGGAAATTTTCAAAAACAATAATTGTCATCTCTGGGATAAAGTGTATATTTACTGGGACTGGGTTAAGGTAGCGTTTTAGATAGACTTTTATGTCCTCATAGGCAAACTTGCATCCCGTGCATTTGACCCATACTACTAAATTTCAGGTTTCCTTCTCCAGATCTTGAGCCAGTATTATAATCAGAGTTAGTAGCATCCAGACCCGAGGAGAACATGTAATTCCCAAACTAGGAGTGATATTCACCATCTAATTCTAAAGCATTTTATGAATCATACCTCAAAGAAAGAGTCTAATAACTTGCTATGTTTTGGAAAGTGTGTCACCGCCATAAAGAAGGGATGGTGCTGTTGTGCGTTTGTTTTATCTGGAGAGCGTCATCAGCCCTTGAAGGACGCAATTCTGTCTTGCAGGACAAGTGTAGCTGGCTCCGAACGCGCCTGATAAAGGAGCACTCAGATTGATCTTGAGTTTTCATTTCGGTTGCATGTGACGATGGAGAAAAACTGGATACATAATTGTTTTTTTTTGTAGTAGTAGTTTTCTGGCGGATTATGTGTATTTTAAACACAGTTTTAACAGATGTAGAGGGAATCAGAGGATTTGTAGGTGTTTGTAGTTTGTAATTTGAGGAGAGAGCGAACGAGAGGAGTGAGGAACAGAGGTGACGGAGGAGGATCGCACATTCACGGTGGTGCAGGGAAATGCTGAATGATATTTTCTGTTATGACTGTGTGAAGTGTCGGTTCACTGCTATTACTGGTTTGTTTCCCTCGTGGAGGTTTCATCAGATGCCGTGACATGCTCATCCTCTTGGCCGCGCCGCCGGTCACGCACGGTTTTGTTTGGATTTGTGTTCCTGCAGGACCAGACGCGGAGCTGGGTGCGCACTGGGCTTAACAGGTTGGACTATCTAATCTTTCTTTTATAGACTGGAAATCAGACACCTCGTTTTGAGTTGCATAATAGCTACAATGTACATTTAAAGACAACTTATAAAACCAAAGAAGCCATGAAAAAGATAATAATAATCTGATTATATACAGATACACACTCTACTATAAATGATTCACCTGCAGTATTTGTTATTTTATTTGTAAATAGCAGTGACAGTAGAATTTAATCAGCAAGTCGAAGGTTTCTCATTAGAACCATTCCTGTGCCACATTCACAGTCACCTCTGTGTGTCCACTGCACCTCTCCTCATTTTCCATCTCCTGGATATTGTTCTGCCAACTCACTGTTTGTGCAACTGGAACGAATGCTTTATTAATACTTTTTGATAGCGATCGGGTCAAACGTCCTTGGAAATGTGGAGTATGTGCATTTAGATACCGGCAGAAGACATCACGGCGCACATCCCAGACCGGCCGCGCGGAGTTAATAATGCAGAGGCGAATCTCTCTCCATCACTCCTGATAGAGCTTTCGCCATAGGACTGTGGACTGTCAATACCGTTTAGCCTAAAATGTCTTTCCCTGCCTTTTGATCCTCCGAATGTTTCCATGTTGTCCGCTGTAAGCCCGCTGCATCGAACAGTTTACAGAATGTGTTTACCATGCAGTAGCCTTGGCTTCATGCAATTGGTCCAGAAGTTGAAAAGTTTGGCAATGAAGAGATGTACCAATAGCAATACAGGTTCAAGAATAAATTATTATAAATACATAATAAATAAAACAATGCTGACCTAGAACATCTCATCATGTTATATTTAAACTTTGCTGTTAAGTAGTTACAACACAATGTCCCTTTACATTTGGATCGGTTTTGTAATGAATTATTTATGGTTAAGGGCGGAAAAATGCACCTCGAGAATTCCTGGTCTCGTGCAACCATGTAAAACAAGCAGGGTTGATGCTTTCTGCCGTTGTGTCCTTGGGCAAGACACGTCATCTACCTTGCCTCCACGGTGTATGAAAGCGTGAGTGAGTGAATCCGGTGTGTTATCAGCATGTTTATCGTGTATGTTCATTAACGTACACTGCCCCGACCAAATAAGCAAATAACAATCAACACATACTTTCAGTTTCTGCACTAGAAAGGGTTGACGTGTGGACAGTTCTACTGCACAAACTAGATTGGTGGATTTATATCTGCTTCTGCTCTGTCGAGTTTGTGTCATAATGTGTGATTGATTAAAAAAAGTGCATAAAGATTGAATAATAAGGTCCAATGCATTTTCGCTATCCTCCTTTGTTGCTGGGGCATTGTCACAGGAGCAGTGGCTGATTGCAGTACAGAGTCTGTGTATCTTTCAGCTCATGAGCCAACATATTCATGCATAAGCCGCTGTAGAATTACTGTGCAGCGCTCCTTTCTCTGCAAAACAAACTGCATCTGCTAGCTGATGGTAAAAAGCCTTCCTGCTCATCCAATGTAAAATCACATTTATTTTCACTGATACACTAAACTAAACGTGTTCATTAGTGAGTTGTGCTGGTCCACAACACTAAATGAAGGTAAGTTTGTTATCTTAAGTTCGGGAGCAGGACCACACCCCTTTCATGGCCCTTACTGCGGCTACACTATTTAAGTTCTCTCTCTTTCTCTCATCTGCGGTATAGCGTAAAACACAGACTTTGAAGACGTACAACTACAGCAGGTGTGTAAATGCACATTTTCAATTGGCTGCCAACCCATTAAAAGTAACAGAAGAAGAAGAAGAAGAACATCACGTTCGGATTTCGTGCCCCTCATCCAACCCTCTCTAATTATTCCCATTTTCTCCTAGATGGGGGGTATCGAGGCCCGGGAGCCCACAGCCCTCATCGTACATCTCTGTAGTTTGTTCATGTTTCTCGTATGTCAGTAAACACTTTGCACCGTAGCTGGGGTTGGCTCGTGAACGGTTCATACAATCCTCTCCATTGTTCTTGCTTCCATAAATCTTTCCAAACCAATTTGGCCTGGGACTGGTGGACCCATTTGTATTTCTTCACATACTTAATTGCTAGCGTATGTATATTATAATCGCTGTGCTACGTGCATGCCAAATCACCTTCAAAAGCATATTTAATTTTCCTGTTTGAATTGTACACTGTGAAAGGAACAGAAGCCAAGTCCAGCCAGGGGGTAATTTTCATCACACTTTGCATTGGGAGCACCTCTGGAGTTTTACTAATTTCACTGTTGACTGGACTGCCTATAGTAACCCATTTGTTTCCAGGCAGCACCCCATAGAGAAGCCTTTTATTCTAGCAAATATTGGAAAAGGGTATTTAAAGTAAAAGGATTTAGGGGATCTATTTGAGGAGATTAAAAACATAGACTGTTAAGGGATGTGTGTGGAGGTGAGAGAGCAAAATGGTGTGAAACTGAAATGCGCTCATTCGTTTTAATCCATTGCAATTTGTTTTATTTCTGAGTGCTTATCGGAGACTGACAAGAGACTTTCGAGACGAACAGTGTATTGAAAATAAATGGATTCAGGAGAAGTGGAGCTGAACATGAGGAAAGAGGAATCCAAATATTAAAAATATATACTTGAACAATACAGCAATCCAGCCTGATACGTTACATCAAGGAACATATATACCGGTACTTAAAAAACCATACACATTATCAGTTTTAGCTTTTGGCATCATCCTTAATGTTTCATTTAGCAGAAGTTCGAGTTGAATCGTACATGGCGCCATACCATTGTAAGATATGAGTGCTTGAGGGTTTGTTGGATTGAGTATAGTTCAGTTATGGCCTGGCGGTTCTCGTGGCTGCTCTCGTTCACTTTCTCATCTAGTAATCTATCCTTATTAAGATTACCAGAGCAAAGCCGAGCGTGTTTTGCAAAAATCCACCCTATCGCTTCGTGCATGGCAAAAGAGGTTTGAGAAATGTTTCTGTGCAGAAAATGAACTGGGTTTTACCCCGGGCTCACGCCGCATGCAGTCCATAGCATTAAAAGTGCTCAGACCGCATGCCGTGCAGTGCGGTGGTGCCGGCGGAGGTGCTCTGGCTCCTTACCGTTGGATTTAATATTCACCAGACTGCCGCCGCCCACCTCAGGCCTTTTCAGTGAAATTCCACAACAGTTGTCAAATGAGACGAGACAAACGGGAAATCATACAAGTGTGGGTGAAATGCAGCCAATGTTTTTTTCAAAATTAAACATGTCTTATTAATTTTTCTACTTTTACAGCCTCCACGTGTACATTACAGGTGATAACAGGTGATACAGTGTGTTGCGCCGAATCAGCCTAACCCTTCTCACTTGCGCTCAAAGACTGAGGCGCTGATCACGTCAAAGGGATGAATGAAACAAAAACAGAATTTACAAACAAACAAGACAAATATAGCCTAGTCGATTATTGGTAGTATTACATATTAGAGATTAAAACCTTAACATTTTATTATTTAGGCCACTTTGAAAATATTGTATCATTGTGCAGTTCATTCCAGCCACTACCAGAGGGTGCTGCAGCACTTAACGCACCCCCCCTTCCCACGGCCGGTCGGACAATTTATACCAGCAATGTCATACGCACATACAATGGGTGTAATTACATTACGAGCTGCTCAAATTAGGATGGAGTTCTAATTTTTCAGCATCAACGGGGCATCTCCAGGTTTTCAGCAGTGGAAACGCAGGAAAACGGTACGTAGTGTCAAAAGAAACTGCTGATTCCCTTGTTATCTGAAACATGAGAGTCACGTAAACAACGTGCCTTGCATCCTGATCCTGTCAGGGACCTCAGGGAATGAATCATAAATTAGGATGGCTTTATCGTAAAAATTTTAGCAATATAACATGCTTTACGACATCAAACATCAATTTAAAAGGGCAACTTAAGACAGGAGAAGACACAGCGCGAATAATCACAAACTTTGACGGTAACTAATTTATGCAAGCACAGCAGCCATAGCTCGATGTAAGTTAGAAAAAGCTAAAAAACAACAACACTGTAACCACACAGCAGGTAGAGACAGTGATATTGACAGTGTATTGACATTAAAAGAACATTTTTGAGTAAAATGCAAGTATTGGTCCCCAGGATATCACACATTCAAGTAATAAAGACATTACAGAATTTATAAAATACAGGAATAGCTTGTACCAATTACAAGAAGGCCTTGGTCTGTACAAATGGCTACATATTTTTGTGACCTTTTTATAAACTCTCATATATGTCTCTGTTACTGCCTTCAACGGATCAGTGTGTGGATGCAAAACTTTCTCCATCTGAACTCAGACAAGACTGATATCATCGTCTTTGGCCCACAAAAACAAAGAGAAAGTGTTTGCAATCACCTTCAGTCTCTCTCTTTAAAATCTGTACACAAATAAATTTAGGAGTAATAATGGACTCAGACATACATGAACTTCAATAGCTACATCAATTCAATAACATTCAGTAGCTTTTTTCCATTTGAAAAACATTGCCAAAAATCAAAAGTATAGTGTCTAAACCAGACTGAGAGAACTTATCCACACATGTTGTCTCCAGTAGATGAGACTACTGTAACGGCCTGCTCACTGGCATCTCCAAAAGAGCTGTAAAACAGCTGCAGTAACATCCAGAACCTGCTCGGGTCCTGACTAGAACCAGGAAGTACGATCACATTAGTTCTGTGCTCGGGTCTCTGCACTGGCTCCCTGTGCCTCAGAGAATAGACTTTAAAATAGCTCTACTTGTGTATAAGTCTCTCCATGGCCTAGCACCAAGATACATCTTGGACATGTTAGTGCCATACGAGCCACCTCGGACTCTGAGGACCTCAGGGATCGGCCTTCTGCTGGTGCCATCGTCCGGACTAAATGCGGGGAATCTGCGTTCCAGTCCATACGCCAAAGGTCTGGAATAGCCTTCCCGAGGTTGTGAGACAGGCCCCCACCCCGGCTGTGTTTAATTCTAAGCTAAAGACTGTTGTGTTTAGGCGCGCCTTTGACTGAAATACTTTAATCTGGTTTTTAATATTGTATGTATTTTGTATTTTTTATGTGTTTTTAACGTTGTAAAGCATTGTGAATTGCACTTTGTATGAATTGTGCTATAAATAAAATGTGATTGATTGATATGTTAATCTAGATGTACAGTATGCAGTATGATAGAAAGCTGGTCATAACTCTTCTATTCATATCTCAATCATCTAAATAATAATAATGTCTCGTCTTGCCTGTTTATTGGATTCTCTTCTCTTCCATATTTCTCACTCGTTGCACTTTAGGCCCTATTGTCTCACTGCAGGAGGACTTTCTGCATTGTCCCTGAGGTTGCAGCAGGTGTCTGGGGCTTTTATAGCTCAACGAGGCACTGGCCTGGATTTACTGCTCGCACTCTCCTCAGATGCAGCCTGTATCTTACACTATTTTGGGTTTAATCAGATTGTTGAAGCATGTACTTTTTATGATTGGGGGTTTTTATTGAATTTTTACCATTTAAACACCCCCTCACGCACACACTCTTCGCCCACCAGCAACCAAGAACTGCACAGTGTTGAAGTTATAGAGATCAAAGACGAAAAAAAACTGTTTTTACAGTTTTGTATAAAGATTGTCAATATATACTAAAGTTCAAACTATTTTGATACTAAGGAAAATGCTTTATACTAGTTAAAACCATTTTAAATCTATTTAAAAAAGGTAAAAAATTGCCCTATTTATGTGATTCTTATTTTTTTTTTAATCCAGTATTGCTATTTGTTTAAACGAGAATCTAGTTTGATGCTAGTTTTGATTTTGATTAGTATTCATTCATTTTGAACCATGTTTTCACAGCAATTGGAGCACTGCGACTCTTTTGTGTGTTTTTGTGAGGCTCAGAGGGGAGAGGATTCATCAAAGAAACGTGACTGACGCTAAATACAACTCCAGGTATGGTTAAAAGGATATTTTGTATAATATGTGTCCATTAGTACTCTTCCCACCACTGCTAACGCGGTATAGTAGTAGTAGCTATACAGTCTGCATGCTGCGTCGAGTCTGGGTGATGAATGGCGGTGGTGTTTGAAGTGATAAAGAGGCTGCGCGGCTCTGTACATGTCCTTGTGCTGAGCCTAACACTATCTCCTGTCGGTGTGTAAACAACAGCACCACTACACCGGCCCGTGGCATCTCCCCAGCTCTGCACATGTCAAAGATGAATGGGAACATACTGTGACCCAACCTCAGATACACACATCCAACTCAAGTGAAAAAATATCAGCTACGACCTGTCCTGGAATGACTTTGAAATATCTACTGCACTTAGCTAGTTGTTACACAGCTGATAAATTGTGGTGGTTGAGTTGCATTCAGGGCACGTAAAGAGGTTGTGTGTTTGATTACCAGGCTACAATATATTGCAATTTCCTTGCCTATACATATAATCCATGTAATAACTACTAATAACACATTTAAATAAGTGTAATACAAGTGTTTAAAGGGGGCAGCTAACATAAGATTGCTTTTCTTTCTGCTCCTTTTCATTAATTTTCTTTGGATGTTTAAATATATGACACTGATGCTTTCTTTTATATTGTATGAATGAAAAAATATACAACACATTAATGTTGGTGTTTAAACCTGTTTCTTGGACTGAAAACTACCGCCGGTACATAGTCGCACAGAGCTGGTTAGCCTCAGTCGTGCTTTTGAACTCTTAATATTAGATTTTTTAAACTTTTTCAAAAGCTTGAGGAAAATGAGTAGGAAAATTACTTCCAGAAGCTCGGTGTGCTCTATTGAGATTGTTGAGCTCTTTTGAAAATCAGTCTAAGTTGCTATTTTAATATTTTTGTTTGTTTTTTTGACAGCTTGGCAAAGATATGTCATTAGCAATAAATGTAACAGCTTATGATCTTTAACAATTTCAATGATTTATATTAAAAAATGCTTGAATTATTTTTCCCAAATACATACTGGAAAGGATGTCTGAGTGTTGTCGAGAGTGCTAAGTGATGGATTAGACTCGAGCGAATGATAATATCTCATCACATCACATTAAGATGCAACAAGAGCACCAAACCGGCTGGTAATATAAGGACAAGAGTAAAAGAGGTTGTCACAGAAACACACAAAATATACATACAGCATAATGTTACGGATGCAAAATAGTCAGCACAATTGCCATAAAAATAAGGTCTGGAGTTTAAATCCTGGATCATGTGGAGCCAGACTGGAGTGTGCATGTTCTAACTTGTTGTTGGTTGGTTTCCTCAGCAACTATTCACTTTGGTTTACCCTAGTCATCATTTGATTTAGATTCTATTGTCTACATTTTGGTCCTCCTTTGAATTTGTCAGAATTGCCGTGACAATGGTGAATTTAGACCTAGAATTATCCTTAAATGAAAACATTTGGGTTGTACTCTGTGTGAAAAGTTTAGAGACTAAACGAGACTGCTCTGTCTGCATCTTATATTTTATCCGCCGTAAGAGCTGTAAGCAGCAGTTTAACGTCACCTCATGAAAAAGAGCTGTTCTAAAGCTGTGCAACACTCCCAAGATTCATGGATGAGAATATTATTAAGGTGCCAAAGGGTTGGTGAGACCTAGGAACTAGTTAGATCTAAATACAATGCTTCCTCCTTTTGCGGTCTGAACATGTGGTAAACATAAACTTATTTCATACTTACTCTCCAGATAGGTACCCTGTTGTTGACTTGGTTCAACATATGCAGAATATTCCCCAGGCACTTCCACTGACAGGTTGTCAAGTGGCATTGAAGGACAAACTGCTCTACAGGCCTAATACAATATTGTATGTTACCACTGGCAACTGTCCCAAGCTGTTATCATGTAAAGTCGTCTAATTCAACTGTTGTTTCTTTACATCAAAAGACACAGATATAGTAGTCTCCATGGAAATGCTATTGCTTTGACTGGAGTGTTCCACAGTATGGCATTATCTATTTCCAGTGATGCCACCAGGCCAAGTGAGTGATCACAGTAAAACTAAGGCTATGTCCACACGAAGCCGGATATCTGATAAAACGCATACATTTTTTTTTTTTTTTTAAACTCCAAAACTCCAAAGTGAAGATTTCGGAAAACTCCGGTTTTGTGTTTGCGTGTGTCGACGTGGGTAAACGCGATATTGCACTAAATAACCTAATAGATCCATGCAAACCTGGCACCACACTTAATTTTTTTGTGGACGTGATGACGAGAAAAGGCGTGCTCTCATTGGATAGATTGGGTCTAACTTTTAAGTAAACACCGTCAACTATTGGTCTGGCATGTTTATGACCGCGCTCAAGAGCGCAATTAGACGGGTTTGTGTGCATGGACATATATTTAAAACGATTATGTGTATACGCAGTACTTTTTATAAAATGAAGGACGGCGGATATGCGTTTATAAAAATATCCCTCCCCTTCCCTTGAAAAGCAGTAACACAAGCAGGTGGCGGAAGCTCTGCCAGAAAAGTTACATTTTGCTTATTTACATACACTGCAAGCCTTTTCCATTGGCTGCAAAAAGTAATCAGTAATCTCAACAAAAACAGCAGACGATTAAAAACCAAACCTGCTGCATCATGTTTCACCACTGAACCTCACATACCTCCCTCATTTAGCCCGAACATTGTGTATTAGATAACTGGCTTTCTCCTCTCACAAATGCACGGAGCGTTCCTTGGCACGGCATCAACCTCGAGACATTTCAAAAAGGTGATTATCAAAGCGTCCCTTCTCTGCCCGGGATGGATGATTACCCAAACGCTGCCCTTTCCTCTCGTAATGAGCCAGAGCCGATGTCAATAAAGCCTCAAAATTGCCCACCATCCATCATCGCTCCGGAGGTTACAATACACTGGCCCCATTGTGAAGGTCAGCTATTGTCCAGGACTTCATTTCGGTGTCCGGCCGTAGAATAGATGGGACGATGCAGCCAACATGACATTTGATGGGGTGATGGAAAGATGCCCCGATCCCTAGAAAAACTGGTTATAGGTGTCAAGCTATAGACTGACAGGACAATGGAGTTCTTCAAATGTATGTTTGGGCGTAATAGGGCCGATATATCTTCTATTGTAACATAATAGTTCACTTTTGATATCTTTCTGTCAAATGTGAAACCAAACTGAATCCAATCTTGTTGATATTGCCTGGAAAGACGAGGACAGTAGACTTTTGATTCAATATTGTTGTTGCCACAGCGAACAATTTTGACTGAGAATAGGAGGGAAGGTTTTTCCTACTTCCTGGCATTATGTGGCATTATTATGTTGCATCCTACAATGCCACATAATGGGACAGAATTGGAGCCCAAGGACACAACAAAGAACTGGTTGATGAATGAATGCCTTGACCCAAGGACACAAAAAATAACTGGTTGTTGAATTAATGCCTTGACCCAAAGTGCCATTGTAACTGTAGAAAAAGGCAACAGAATCAACAAAATAAAAAAATTCCAAATGCTGACATTTTGGTTTAAGTTTATCAATGGTGAAGGTGCTCTTTGTTGCACTTCTCCTGATTATCAAAGGGGAAGTGGAGTGCTAAAAACGACACCTTGAAGAAGGCTGTTGTGGGCTGCTATACGTGGGAAAGAAAAATCAGCACATGGTTTTAAAATGTTGTCATTTTTTTTAGAAAGCCCAGTTTAATAAATGCATTAAACTTTTAAAACACTGCTTCCCATTTTCTAATTAAAGTAATCAGTTTAATATCTTGGTGCATATTTGTGAACATGCCACTTCATATACTACATATCTAAAACATGAGCTTAAATAGTCGTTCACTTATTTTAAATGGACCCATTTCCGTTTTACCTACAGCAACTTGTACCTGGAGCTTGTCAAATGGGGTTTTTAATCATTGTTGGCACTCTTTTAAGTCTCAGCTAGTAGGCCCAAATTAGCAAGTGAAATATGCACTGCAATCACCAGAAGTGTTCATGTTTATGGGCTGTTTTAAACATTTTGACAGATTTGAAGTGAGTGAGTGAAGGATCTACGGAATTTCATTTGGTCAATTAAAGTGCGCCCACTTGTCCTGACAAGTTGCCCCAGCGGCATTGAAGAATAGGTCAAATTAGAGGACATTTTTTTTCCCACTGGGACAATAAACTGTACCGTAAGATTCTCATGTTTTTTGTAATTATTACTTTTTATATTATTATTACTGTTTGGTAGAATAGTCTGTAATCCATTTGTCCTGGTTTTGTTGTTTATAGTGTTAAAATGGTTTGGGTCTCTGTGGCTCTGTGATCTTGGGACGGACAAACCCAGGTCGCTCCTGACAACCCTTTATGTGGCTTCTGTTATTTCTACGCGATGACATACTAAAGTGGAGCCAATCACGGCCAGCAATTATAGCGTTTAATTTGGAGCAGAGTTTCATATTTGGAAATCCAAGTGTGCGTTTCATGGCAACCACTGAGCCAATCAAAAGCCGCTGGTTTTCACGAGCTGTGCTAGCTGTTGGCAATGCAAGCTGAAGCGGACGCCAGTCCGACCAATCAGCCAGTCTAACTGACTAATCAGCACCTGATTGGTCAGTTATTGTTGTTCTTATGATTTATACAGAGACAAAGCAGAAACCCCTGCAGGATCATGTAGAGCTTTTTAAAACAACATCTTAAGTCCAGAATGATGATTTGACCGCAGCAGTTACAGAGAAAAAGTCGCAGATGTTTAAACAGAAAGCAAACGGGGAGCCAGACCAGAAGGAGCCGATTCGACAGTGGGTCACTTCCTTTTTGGAAGAGAGTGGCTAGCATGTTCGCAACATCCATTCATACAGTCCATGCCTGTCACATCTGCTGCCCATGTCCAACCAGGAAGTACAATTCTAAACTTCAAACATTTTCAGACTGAGGAAACCCGTTTTTTGCAAAATCTTGTACACAATCCTGTTCTCTACATTTTAGTGAAATGTGTAGTCTAACCTGTCATATGCAGTTTGACCTGGTGTCTCCTTAGAGATAGATATGTTAAATGCCATACTTTGGAACTTTCCAGGGAAAGCTATAACAAAACCTTTAAGACACATGTAAGAGCTGCACTAAACAAATACTTCAGCTGCTAGTGCCTTGTCGCAGTTGTGGCCTAATGATTGTGTCCCTGCTTTTGGAAAGGCTTTCTTGGCTGGTAACGCAGACTTCTACCGCTCTGCTCATGTCTATTATGCTCCGGCTCTCCCGTGGCACCTCCAGACAAGCTGCTGATAGCAGTCAAGGTCGCTCCGGCATCTTATTTATTCACTCGGGCGTTGTGGGGGAAAAGATCTGACAGGACGGAACGCGGGGAACAACCCTCATATGCACGCATTATATTGTAATTTTGGCCGCCATCACTTGCCTTGATTGTATCTGGGCTTGTGGCAGAGGGGGGAATTAGAGTAGATCAGTTGGAGAGCGGTGATGCTATGGGAGGCAGATGACAGGTCGGTGAGCCCGCGATGTGTCTCTATTGATCCTGGCATTTGTGATCTGCCTAACAAATTGATATGATTAAAACATGGTGTAGCAAAGACGCAAAGGTTTCGATGGCGATACAAAGCGGTGTGTGTATTGTGCATAGTAGGAGCGAGAGGAAGAGGAAGGAAATCAACAACTGCAAATTGAAATGACTCTGCCATATTGCAAAATGTGATTCCTGTATAATGTTTTATAGTTGCAAATGGGGATATGGAAATCTAATTTGATTTCTCTTTTCAATCTAATAGAATTTCAATATATTGTCTCATCTCCATATAATTGACTGTAAACCTTAGATGAGCTGAATATGATATCCAATGATGTCTCTGGGTGAATAAAATAAAATGAGAATAAATACATATATCTTGCAATTTGCAGCGTTGCCGTCTTGAGGGCTGTAATACGAAACTGGATTAGTGAGGTAACATTGGGTTAAATCCTCACTACGAAGCTGGATGACTTTCTATCAGGGCAGATCTCTGTGGTAAAGGGCCCCGAACTCATAACCTTCTCTGACCCAGGTTAAGTTCCTGAATGAACACAAAGGAGGAGAGAGGAAGGGGGGAGAGATAGGAGAAATTAGGAAATAGTTAAGATAGAGTGTATGTTCTTTTATATTAATGTGCATTATTTATAAAGAGGAGGAATTCTATTTAAATAAGAAACACTTAGATTATGCATGTATTTCCCAGATGGAATATTCCCCTCATATTTAATTATACGGTTAATACATGGTATTAAAATATGTACAGAAATAAACAGTAAATATAACTGTGCACATTTGGCTGTGCGTCTTTACTAGGCACAAACATAAGAGCCAATCATTCAGTCCATTTCACTGTATCATACATGTCATTCATGGCTTTATCTCTTTTATCGATGACTGAAATTCAAATGGAATTCAAATGTTTTTCCGTGGCGTAACTTGGTACTGAAGTACTGAACGCAGCACCTGAGTTTCCTTTGGCTTATATTTGATCTCTAATTTCCTACCCCCATTCTGTGCATAAGCATGGTTTCATTCAGAAAATCCAGGCTTGACACAGCGAGTTGTGAACCCGCTTCGTAATACTGCTCATCCAGAGATGCTCATGTCTGGGTTAGTCTAAGAGAAATGTATCCAGGATAAATCCAGCCAGCTTTGGAGTACTTCGATGTCCAGGAAGATGTACAAAAAAAAAAAAAGTGGCGCATAGTGGTTAGCCAAACAACAAGCTCGCAATAAGTATTTTGTTGATATGTCACAAGTAGTCAAAAGTTATGGATTTATGTGGATTATGCAAAGGGAAGTACAAGGCAGGTAGGTACAATGATGTATTTTCTTTTAAAACGTGTGTCCAGTTGTCAGTATTCAATTGTCTTTTGTTGTACACAATTGTACACAAAAGTGCGTTACAGAAAAATAAGGGTGCATTAAACATATACCCTTTAAGTCATTATGCACCGCTGAAGAGCACCAATTTGAGCCTTTTAGAACAATGTTAGACACAGCAGATACATTTAATAACTCTGAAAGAACTGAGACAGCTATTCATGGTATTCAGTCACGTGACTTATTTGTTGTTAACGCTATTTTGAAGACGTCACCGCATGTTGTTGCCAGTCTCTGCTGTTAGATGTTAAAAACAGCTCATAACATTGAAAATGACAAGGGTTGGTACTTCAAGAAGACAGACTTTACGTTTTTTGATCTTTATCTACAGCGGCGAGCGGCTGACACTTAAAGCAGAGACAACTTGCCACAACAAACTTTTAAGGACATTTCTAAATGCTCTTCCTCGCCCACAAGCTCTCTGCGGCGGACAAGCCCTCAAAGCTTTAAGGAGCATGGGCTTTGTGTCTGATCCTAAAATATCACACCTGGACAATTGGAAATTACGATGTTCATTAGCATAGCCACAGCAATATGTAAACTAGCATTTCTGTAAATGGTCACATTTATCCAGCACTTTACTACCTTCAAGGCACTCAAAGTGCTTTACATCAAGGAAAAAATCACCCATTCACACGCACATTCACACACCAGTTTTACGCAGACACTGTAAATCCACTGGTCCCTCCTGATCACAGTAATACATTTCTGGACAAACAGAGTCTTTGGAATATTACAGAAGATAACTCCTTTCTTTTGAGACTTCTTGTTGGCACAACCCACAATGAGAATGCGGCTTTCGTCCTCAAGATGGCAGTAGTAACGACTATTACATCACTTAGGGGACACATGAATTCACCACATTTTGTACTTGAATATGTGGAATCTTTGTGATTTACTAATTTGTTTTGATCTTGAGTAATCTTGCAGCCCTTCATTGCAGACATGATTTACTCCCCCGCTTTGATGTGTCTTCATCCTCTTGATATTCCTCCTGTGTAAAGTCTGGTAATAACACTAATTGTTTGGGAGCTTATCTCACAGGGCATTTGGGACATGCTGACTTACTCACAAAAGCATTGTTGATAATTAGAAACACACTCCATGCATCAGCACTTTATTTGGAGATCACTTTGTAGAATTAACCTTAGCAAACAACGGAAGACAGAGAAATTAGATAGAGAAAAGACTGATGGAGTAAACATAACAGAATCATAATCTGCTAATCAAAGTAAATGTGGAACAGTTAAAAGAATACTTAAATGCTTCTCTACTCTGAGCGGACTCGCCTCTCCACAGATCACGGGTCTCATCTATAAAGGATTGCGTAGGAATTTTTCTGAGCAAGTGAGTACTCTAAGTGGCCTCACATCAAAGATGTCATGACAAATACAAATATGACTCATCCATCTCAAATCAACCTTTAAAATGTGAAATTGTGTTTTTCTCATCTACACTTAATACTATTCAGGCAGAAGGCTATTTTGCAGAGATGTTTTAGACTGTTTGAATGAGAAGTGCGTGAGGTTTGACCATGTCTCTGTTCACGCACATTAATACGTGCATGTGGAGGTCTGAAGGGTCAAAGGTGGGAGTGGTAAGTACGCGTGAGTAACATGGATGCCCTTCCTGACAGAGCGAAAGCAGGGGGGAGAGATATGGATGGATCAGCCACAGAGGAACAAACGCTTTTGCCCCAGAGACTAGTGCAGAAAGAACAAAAAAACAAAAGCATGTTACTCATGAAGCTCTATCAGGCGCTCTTATTCTGCCCATTAAACTGCATTTGGAACGTAAAAACGTTGGTGAGTTCTGTGAGTGCGCACCTGGGAATTCTGGGTCTGGATCGGGTTCGGTCTCTGGACTACATGTCGTACACTGGGTCGGTGCGTAGATACAAATGAAAGTGTTGGTTCTGTCAACTCATTTGTAAGGATGTTTTGAGGGGTGTTGTGTCCAGGTCATACCCAACAAATGGCATCCCCACCTCTGACTGAAACGACCTGAAATCAGCCTCAACACTCATCTAAACTATAAAAGTAACATGCAATAGGTCTAAACCACAGCCAGACCAAGATGAACGTTGGCTAACCAGATCTGTTTGAAAACAGTTTTGTAATTTTTCACATAACTGGGATTAAGGATTTACCCAAACTCTCAACACAGTCAACACTTGTCAAAATGAAAGTAAAGGTCAAAACTGAACTCAAAATATTGATTCCGTTAGCCTTAACGAAACAGTATTTCTCAATTTTCTCAGACCCTCTAAGTAAACAAAAACAACCCAGTTTTTATATCCTTGTCTATGACAGAAAGCAGGTTGAAAGCATTTGCTGACAGTCAACCAATAACCCTCCAATCCCTCTGAGTCCTGCACCTGCACTTCAGCAGAACCAGCCTCAACCACTCCATCCCTTCCTCAAGTAATTTTTTGCTCCTGTAAATGTTTTCCCTTAAGTAAAAGCATTGAAGTAACCATTTAAACATGTACTTTTAGAGTAAAGAGAAAGTACAGATACATGTTCTGAAATGTACCGAAGTAAAAATAAAAAGTATCCACTGTAAAATGCATTTAGGTAAACTACAGATAACTAATTTACTTAAGTACTGTACTTTTACTTTTGTACTTTGTTACTTTCCAGCACTGCTCTTCACAAGGTTGGACATTTTTCGAAGGTAATCTTCAACCTTCATCACTCAATGTGATGTCCAAGGGTCTCCATTCAGACTATGTTTTAATAAGCTCCACCACCTGCTTGTCTCCATGGTGATGTCCAGATGTTTGTCTAGAATGTTTCACATTATGGCATTAAACATATCTAGCTCCATGGGCTCAAGCATGTGACATCATTCGGCCAAGTTACAGGTCAGAGCTGTGTAGAGGCGATCCCGCTCACAGTAAGAATGCACATACGCCTGATAGAAAAGCCTTACCGTGGAACATTCCAAGCAAAGCAATAACATAGTGCATCTTTCGCATCTTCTTAATAGAACAAAACACAATCCAATCTGAATCTGTCATTTTCAACTGCATCTGCTCTTCACTCTATTGTTACAAATGCTGACCAAATTCATCCACACTCCCAAATTGTTTTAATCACCAGTTTAGGTTTTCCTCTCCACAATTATCCATCCTTTCTTTCACGGACAACAGCTAATTCCTCTTTCGCCAGTTGCCGATGGTGGGGTTGGATCTGACGAGACAATTAGCCACAGAATGAAGGAGGCCTCACTCATGTGCTGTGTAGGATTAGTAATGAGCAACATGGCGGGACAGTAATTTGACAGGGGATATAAGCTTTCAGGCGCTCGGCTCATCTCCTCCACTCGCCGCGACAGATCCGTTAAATTCCAGTAATTAATTTGTCATTGTTTATTTGTCCCGCTGAAGGGCCGGTCCTCTCCGCTGATACACTTGGTGAATTCCTGAGTGTTTGAAACTTTGTCCGGCCCTGGGGAGGACGAGCCTTGATTGTCTTTCCACAAGAGCAAAAGATGGTGTCAAAGTCAACAATGCATTACGGTATAATTAATTTGGACGATTCGTGGATTTGCGGTTGTTATTCAACGTGGAAATTAAGTTTGAGATGAGACTGAAAAAACATGGATAAGTTGTATCGAGACTGTATCATATTTGGTTGCTGTGTTGATAATAAAATAACTGTTAAACTGCAAATTTCACCAAAGCTAACCAGGATTTATTCACTTAAATCTATATATAGTAAACATGTAAAGGAGTAAAACTCGACAAAATTGAACGGTTACAGACCAAAATTGTGATTGTTCAACAGGAGGGAAATAAGTCAGAATTAGCATTAGAAATGTAAGGTTTGATTACGTTTTTCTGCTATTTATTACCTATGATATATACAGGTGTTCTCTTTTTGGGGGTCAAAAACTGTAAATTACAACCAATATTAAAACAGCAACATCAAGTCTGAAAAGAAGGCAACAGATCTTTGCCAATTAAATTATGGATTAAAATACTTTTTTTGTTTTTTTACCAAATAAAAGTAAACGCATGTGAGATTTATGGGATAGATTTATGAGCTCTAGAGAGGGACAAAGGTCTGAAACAGGAAAGAAGACATTTCTGCTCAACACCAGATGTCTCAAATAATTGCAAGAGTTAAAAACTGTATATTTTTACAACTTTACTCTTCTAATTAACCAACTGCTTCGACTCTGTAAATAAATGTAGAGATTTGTCTGCTTTTATTCCAGTTATTATCCATCGTCTGTTATTTGTGACTCCTCAGTCTCACACACACACACAGACAAACACTTTAAAGTATCACTGATTGCACTTAATGACAATAATTACATAAATCAGTGAATGCAATCAGACAAGCTAAAAGCCTCATGCACAATCAAAAGATGAATGTGTTATTTCAAAAGAGGAAAGGGTAAAGATGGACATAAAGCACTCTGTATCTTATATGTTAATTTAATGTGGAGTTTATGTGCAATTCAAGTTGCAATAGTTTTTTTTTGTATCGCTCAGAAATAGGCAGTGAACCTAATCATAATATTTGCTGTTGCGTGATTCAATTTCAACTGAAAAAAAATAGATATATACATATAGGCAAGGCAATGCAAGTTTATTTGTAGAGCACAATTCGTACACAAGGCAATTCAAAGTGCTTCACACAACAGGATGCATTCAAATCACAAAGACATGACAGAAATCACAAAACCTTTATTTCTATTAATTCAATTCAACAATTTTGCTGACATGAATCATACAATTTGTCCATGCTTAGTGATCCGCCAGATGGAAAACCAAATCTATAGGACCACTCTGGCAGACACTCCAGACACTCTTTCTTTCTCATATTTATTTGACATTGTCAGCATAACAGCTGTCTCCAGGATGGGCACATAGCTTTTAGATTAAATATTTTCCATGACCGTTCCTTGACGTCAGCGCGCTATCTGCCTCTGTACACGTCTGTACAGAGCGTATGTATCTTTTACGATGACTATCTCGTCGACGCCTCCACCTTATGTGTGGAGCTTTTGTACCTTCAACAACGGCCCCGGTCTCGTCTGCCTCCTCACTAGATTTAGCTTTCGCTAAACTAATTGTCCCAGACAAAACTCGACCAAAGCTTTTAGTGTTAAAACTCTCTCTTGATCAGAGGGTAGGTGAGCCAGACTCTTCCTGGACTTTGAGCCTTAGTACCGACTGACAATCTAACCAGCGTGTGTTCTAACCCTCTCCTCAGGCACCTGCTATGCAGGTCCGCTTGGACACCAGCATAATGGGCTATTGTGTCGAGCGGAATTTTTTTACATGTTCATTTGTAATTGTGTCTAAATAGTAGTTTTAGAATAGTAAAGAATTTGTCTAAAGAAAGCCCTTTTAATTTAAAGAAATTTAACTGTGCTATGTTCAGGCTATCCGTCAAATAGTTTAATAGTTCAATAGTTTAGAAAGAAAATAATTTCAGTCATATTCACAGCCAAACAAAACAGTTTTAGCTTAGATTTGAACATTGGAAGACTGATTTGAGCTGCATAAAACTGAAATGCAGATTCCACATGTTTAGTCCTCACTCTGGCACCAGCAGGAGGCCGGTCCCCGAGGTCCTCAGAGTCCGAAATGGTTCATATGGCACTAACATGTCCGAGATGCTAGGCCATGAAGAGACTTGAATATAAGCACAGCTGCTCTCTCTCTGTGCTGTGATGAGGTCTAAAACCTGACTGGAAAACATCAACTGAGTTGTTTATTAAGAGGAAATCGGTGAGCTGTTGGTAAACAACCTTTTCAAGGACTCTACCCCAAAATGGAAGATTAGAGATGGTGCCGGTAATTACTCAGTTATGGCGGATTAAGACTGCGGTCATAAAGCCTCTCCTGAAGAAGAGCTTTTCAAAAGACATTGGAAATGTTCCAGATTGAAGCGACATGTTAACTATGTGAGTGAGTGGTGCTAACAAACTGTTCAGCACAGACTTTAGAAATCTGGTGGGTAACACATCGAGGCAGCATGTAGATGAACTCAGGCTGGTGATGATCTCCTGGACAGTTTTGTCAGCTTTTTAAATGCCTGGACTTTATCATTTAAAAATAATGCAAAGTCATTACACTCTAACGGCAGCTGAGCTGGAGGGTTTGTTAATCTGTTTACTGTGGTAAACAGGACATGCGAGTTGTTACTGCAGCTTCTGATTATTTCAGAAAAATATCCTTCCCTAGTTTTACATAAGATGAGGTTGTACATGTACAACTTACTTCTCTCTGTAAATCTCTTTCTGAACCTGGAGCTTTGATTCGCGCCATTTTCGTTCGGCCCGGCGGCACTCCCTTTTCTGTGCCCTGACCGAATCATCATTTCTCCATGTCGCCTTCTGCTTATTTTTTAACAATTTTAGCCTTCATAGGGGCAATGGTGTCGAGAACATTCAAAACACTAGATGTAACAGAGTTCAACTAATGATTTACATTAGAACATGAAACATGTTTATAATTACCATAAACAGTTTTCCTGTGCTGTCATTTATGTGTCTCCTTCGAACGACTGCAGGATATATACAATCAATCAATCACCTGCTTATTTTTATTCATTTTTTCACAACCCAGTGCTGCCACACAATCACCCCTTTGAAGTTGTGGCTATGGTAGCAAATTATTTTTTCACAATTAGGCTAAAGTTAGGGTTAGAATAAAATTTTGGAACAGTTCATTTGGTTAAGGTTAGGGCTTTGGGACACAGCTAACTGGGTCTCAACAGAACTGTGTTTGTGAAAATATATCTTTAGCAAAAAAGCCAGTGTGTTTTACTGAAATCTCAAGGAAATAAATAAATTTCGCTTTTTAATTGCTAGAAGAAAGGCTCCTATGTTGTGACTTTCTTGAGGTAAATAGTTTGACGACACTTATTAAGGATATGGCCTATCATTTACTTCTGCCGTTGGACTCAACTTCTAAACACCTGCCACTTTAACTGCAACTATTCAACCACTCACTCACTGTCACTTTCAGCACTACAACTGTAAATTTAACTGTAATTCTTGTGTACATAGTGATGCCTATTTTTATTTTATACTATAGTAATTTTAAATAGTTTCTCAATGCATGCCCTTTAGATTGAATATATGTTGTTATTGTCAATTTTCATTGACAATGGCAATAAAACTTTTCTGATTCTGAGAGACAAGAGTGTGAAAAAAAAATCCAGGAAATCACATTGTATGATTTTTAAACAATTTATTCGTCAAAACATACATCCTGTCTCTCACGCTGGATGTGCACCTATGATGAAAATGACAAACCTCTCTTATCTTTTTAAATGAGTGAACTTGCACATTTTTAAGTTGCCCAATACTTATTCGCCCCACTATTACATAAATATGATATATTTTTTAACATATCTTATCTATGCTTAACAACTTGTGAATATACAAAGCACCAATTTTATTCCAAATGTTCCACTCCCAGAACAGTGATTTTATTAATGTTAATTACATTTTAGATTCTGGGCACTTCTGAAATTAGTATTCATTTTTATCCCAAGACATATCGGAGAAATGGCTCAGGGAGACAATTAGGTCTTACATGCAAAGTTTTAATTAGTGGATTCAGGCCCATTCTCCTCAAAGCTGCACCGAAATGCTGAGCTGAACAGTTTATGGTTTTCAATTGGGACCGGCAAGATTACAACAATATGTTCATATGCACGGAGAAACTGGCACACGTCTGTTTGGGGATTATTTGAAGCCAAAAGGTTTGGAAGAAACACAATTTTAAAGGTCATTGTCCTCCCATTTCACAGTAAAATACAAAGGTTAATTATCGTGATTGGGCAAGGTTGGCATGTCTTTGGTTTTAGACAGTGACCAGCGGCTGTGAGAAAATCAATTTGATACATTTTACACTCGGAATTACACATGCAATTTATGTCTAATCTATGTAAATTCCTCTAGCTGGATGGTCCTGACCAAGCCGAACTTGAGACCTGGAGCCCCTCGAGCGCAGCATGGCAACAGCTCACTGCTCCTGACAGACGCCCTGATGGGACAAATACATTAATTTATCTCATGAGGGATTACTGAAGTGTGATTTAGAAAACATTAGATTAGACTTCATTGTATTTGTCCTCTGCATTTGACCCATCCTTCACCCAGTGCTACTGGGGAAACCTGTCAGGAGCAGTAGTCGATGCAGTGCAGCACCTGGGGATCCATCTACATATCTTGAACTCGGCTTGGTGAGCACTACCTTCACTGGAGGAGTTTACATATGGTGCATGTTTGGGGTTGATGGGGGAGAGTACCCGGAGGAAACCCACAGACACGGGGAGAAACATGACACTCCACAGAAAGGCCCGGGAGTCCATCCGGGAGTCCAACACACGACCTTCTTTCGCCATTTACCTCAAAGTGAGACTGTGTAACTTTTTGGAGATGGGAAGTCACCTGAACAATTCCATGGAAACAGTCAAAACCATACTTCATTTTATGCCATACAGTGCAATATTAGCCAAAGGAACAACCTTTTCATGGAAACAAGCAGGAGGGGGCTCCTCCAGGCCAAGTACGAGTGATGCTTGCTCACAGCAAGGGCATAGGTTTTTATAAAGTTTTTGTGCAGTACATTTTATTTTTATTTTATTTTATTTGTTGGCTTAAAGGTTACACTGTGTTAGAAGCTATCCACCAAGCAATTGCAAAGCTATTTTGTTCAAGCTTAAGTCACCTGCTTGCATCCATGAATTGCTTTGGCTGAAATTTTCCACAGAATGGCACTTGAATTAGAATTATGGAGAAAAACAGGAGGCACCAACAGGCCAAGTTACACAGCAGGTCTTGCGTGTTCGTCTCTTTTTTTTAAAGCAAAAAACCACATGCAAATGAAATAATGCAAGCTGCTCTGTGTCACCGGCCCCTTCCACCAGCAGCGATCTCTCACACAGGCAACCAGATGTGTGAAGGTTTGAACTGCCAACCTGCTTAAAGAAACATATAATGCATTTGTCCACAACTATAGATAATAATAATAATCTATATCAGTGGTTGGTTCTCAAACTTAGATCATTTTTTACGGAGGATATAGGCTTGTACAAACAAAAAAAGTATTGAGAATCTGATCTACCGTTGTTACCGAAACAATCTCTTTCTCTTTATGTTTTTTTACGGTATAGCGTAAAACGCATACTATGAAGACGTACAACTACAGTAGGTGGCGGTAATGTAACCTCTTTATGGATACCAACTGCCATAAAACACCAAAGAAGAAGATTCTATTCTGTGTCTTGAATAAATAAACGTTTCGGTCACTCCAATAACTTCAAATTTCAGTTCATGTAAGGGAGGGCCACATAGCAAAAAAATTATATAGAAATGCAGGATTATAATATTGTGTATATTGTCTATCATTAAAACCATTGACAATTACAGCAAAAAGAGGGTATAAAGTCATTTCTGCATTTTTAGGGTTCATTCACGTTTTGTACGACAATTGAAGCTCAACCAAGACATTTACAAGGTCCGACGTGTCAACATGCAGCGACTACATTTTAATAATCTCTTCCTTGACGCAAACTACGGGGTGCATTTATATGTAAAGTAGCTGCCTGCTCCGTCCTCTCCGCTGTCACAGGTTCGGCCATCACTAATAGTTGGTGTGATTACTGCAGGCAAGGGCACCCACAACAGTGCTGTGTTCTGCAGAATCACAACAGCCCTATCAATAACAGTTAGAGCCCGGAGAGTGCCAGCCAAGCCCCGAGCACAAGTCACTTTAAAGTTTGTGCTTCACTACTCTCACGTGAGCTTTTCATACGATTCTGTGTTATTTTACGGCTGTGGTTAAATGCGGACTATAAATGTCACTTTTCTTATGGAGACTCAATATCACTGCATCGTGCGTATAAAATGTATTGATGTGTTAAACAGCTTAGAGCGGTGTAATATATTTGGAGAAACAGTCCACGGTTCACTGCTTTTGAGGTACATGTGAACTCTAGCGTTAATGGTTCAGTGGTCCATAGCTCTGACAGATTGTCGAAGAGAAGTTATTTGAATAGTTGTGGCATTGTAAACGACCACAATAAGCCTACGATCGTGAAAGAAAATAATTAGTTGATACTAAAATAACTAACCCTAAGGAATGAAAACAAAGGTGCAATAAAATGTTAGCAATGTATCCTTTATTTTATTCATTTTATGTATTCTGGACACTCAAGCTTGCCCTAGTAAAGAAATATTCATGGGATTCAGTCAGTTTGTTGTCGTCGCCATTTTGAGGAAGTCACTGTATGTTGGAAGACAGAAGTTTTGGGTAGAAATGTTCTCTGTCTCTGGAAGTTGCTGACACTTAAAAGCAGCTAAAACTTACTACAAATATTTGTTTTACATTTGAACTGTTCCTCCACCACAACAAGCAGTTCCAGGTGGGTGACGACTGTCTGATCTTAAAATATAACACCTGAACAGTGGGAAATTAAGTTTATGATGAGTCTGCAAGAAGGCTAATAACGTTCATTAGCACAGTCACACGATTAATGTGGTTGTTCATGCGTAAACTGTACATGAAACAAAGGGCTCACTGCACAGCCTGGAGCGATTTCTTGGAATCCACTGGTCCCTCCTGATGGCGGTAATCAATTTCCGACTACAAACAGAGCCTTCGGGGATATTATAGGAGAATAATCCTTTCTGCTGAGACTTGTTATTGGCTCCTTCTGTCCTCAAAATGGCAGTACCAACCAGTTTGTCTTGATCTATGCACACAGACACAACTACGCTGCTTTCTCTAATAAAGTCCAATGTTTCTAATAAGAATTGGACCACCATGCTTCCAGTAGGCGGGCAAATAAACTTCTGCAAACTTCTCTGTGACTCTTATTTCCATCTTGTAATTGATAGTTGAAAACACTTACACACACACCTCATTTATTAGATTACATGGTTCAGATTGAAACAATATTTACCTGCGCTAATCCATCTCGCAGCTTGTTACGCCAGATACTCGGCAACAACGCTCTTGATTAAGATTTATTGCATTAATCAGCAAAGGGATTGAGCTGACCCGGAGATCACTGCCATATGAGTCTAATATGCAGCGATAGTACATTACAATAATATGATACCTGCGCTGACAATTGGTTTCACTACTAGACGGAATGACAGCTTGATGGATGGACTTTCTAACCTGCTTCTTATACGGTGTACATAACGACGGCTGCGGCTGAATTCAAACTGATTAATAGCCTCCTTTGGGTTTTATTTCAGACATCTCCAAACTTACGCACTGATCACGCCCCGGGTGTTTTGGCTATTAGCCTGACTTTCTTCCTCGAACAGGTCAATAGCTCCTGCCGTGTGCTCGCTCTTCAACACATTTACCCTGTCACAAGTCCCCCTTATTAGGCCGTGAGCGGCTGCGGATCGCCTGAGTACACGTTGTTTATCTCGGGTTGTCGGGACCTAATATAGTATGGTAAAAAAAATTCAGTGTCTCGCTAGCATCCACGGCGGATCAATTGCGGCCGCCCTCTGATAGGGGAAAGCAAGGACACATGGCACCGACAATCACGGTAATGAACGGAGAGGTACTCAGGTTTAGGAGCGGAGAGGGCCCAAGGAGAAACGGCATAGTCATAAAGCTCAAATTTAGTGGCGGTGTCTTGTTAGAGGTGGACTTGAGAGAGGTAAGTGTAAGATGCTGAAGCTGTTATAACCGGAGAGCGGCTGATAAAAGTATTAGACCATATTTTTGTATCGCTAAAAAGAGCTGTGGAAGCAAAATGTGGTGTAGCACTGTATTGATTTGTAACTTGATGCTATAGAGACAAGCTCCAAACATGACCACTGACAGGTGAAGTAAACAACAGATTATTTCCCAATGGCGCCGGCTGTCAAAATTGAGCTTGATTTAGAAGTTTTAAGGAAAAAGGGACAAGTGTAGGTGTCACGGGGTGAAGGTTATGGAGCAGAGAACAGGACGTTGTGGTAGAATGATGAGAAAATTTGAGAGTTTGTTGATGAAATTAATGCATTTTCAATTTATTACGGGGAAATATTATATTAATTAACATTGATCATTTAAATGTGGGTGTCTAAAATGTGTTTACAACCCAAAAATATATATAAAATGAGGTGAAACGATTTGAGAGGTAAGGGATATAGAGTGTGGGGGTTGTCCGAGAGCATATCCCGTCTTGTTCCACAGTAATAGTCCACTCCTCCTCACCTGGGCATAGACAGAAAATTACACAAGACATCAATCACTCTTTATGCTTTAAGCTTTATTTTGTCTGTATTATAAGGGAAATTGTATGTAAAATCAAATCTTATGAGCATTTGATGTCGTGGTCCCTCATCATTAGCTCGCTCAAAGTCTTATTTCAATTGATTCATGCATGTTTGAGTCATCCTGTATTCAAGGCTTAAGTTCTCAGAAAATGTTCACCTTCCCCCTGTCCGAGCCCCTTTGCAATTAATAAATATTTCTACATGTGTGACCTGGAGTCGGAATTAAGTACATGGGGCCTCACAGTCGTGCAGTTGTCAACATGAAGTCAATGGAACTGTCTATTTCACTCTTGAGTGTTTCTTTGACCATACTTTGTACTTGGAGCATTGGCATTTCGAAGCAACGGTAACTTGAGTACAATTTTTAGCTACACCACCCAGCTCGTTCAAGTGAGTTTGTCAAAAGCCAATTTCCGAGGATTAGAAGCATCTCCCGTGTCAATTTTTCAGTTTGCAGTGGTCACTTTCCGTCAGAGCGCTTTTAGACTTGGTTTAGTCCTGGTTTAGCGCAGCTCTTTGGAGAACAACAGTGTGCATTACTAGCTGTATCTCTGGTAAAACTGTATACGTTTACATGCTCATTATTCAACAACAGGCTGAAGGTCTCATGCCATTCAACATTTGGCATGAAAGAAAAGTATTCAATCTTTGTTCGAACCCGAGTTTGATTTGAAATGGCTCATCTCTAAATGTGACTTATTTATTTGGCGTTTTCTCCCCAAAACACGCCATCTTGATTGTGAGCAACGTACAATCAAGTTTGTGTGTGAGCTCGGAAAAAAGAGTGTAAATCATGTGGGCAACTTGTGCAGTGGTTCTTTTGTGATTGCTTGGGCCTGAAACTCTCCAAAACATGTGGTTTTCAGACTTTGCATTTTTTATAAAACATGGTAAAAGTAAGATGTTAGTGGCAGACCTGTTGACAAAGAGTTCGATTTTTGTTTCATATGAAGAAAGTAAAGGCACACAGCTCTTTCAGGCTTCACTTATAAGTCGTTTGAACATGTTTTAAAATCTTTCAGCTATTTTCCTGTAGAGAGTTGCCAATACAGATAAGTTGCATGGTGATTTAACTATTGTTTAATAGCCAGAAACATTACTTGGCTGGATTGAACCATGTCATGTGGGTCTAAGAGTTGCTTGGGTGACGTTTGTTCTGTTGACTGTCTTGTTGTTGTGCGAATACTTAACACACTGTGCCACTATTACACAATCAAACTGGCAGAAAAATAGCTATGGATGATATGTCTAACTAAATATTTGTGCAAGATCTTGTGCCACAAAATCTCACAAGATTAAAATGCCACAAGACTCTCTTACCTCGTATCGTAAATCATCATTTGCGAAGTTCTTCTGAAGGCCAAATTGACACAAACGCATCCAGTGAAGCTTGTGTATCAGTAAGTTCCTGGCGGTTTAAGACATGAAGAGCCCTGATTGATTTCCGAGGTGTGAGGGAGAGCGAGGCTGCGGAGGGGGGGAGGAAGGGCTCGCATCGATCACGTCGATGGCAGTGGCGAATTTAGGAGGGCAGTGGGAGACAGTCTACATGCTTTCTGTTCATTGATCCGACCTTCCAGATAAATGAATTTCTCTCCCCGTGTGACCGTGCTGTGCTGTGGTTGCGTGGTTGACTCAGTGGCACTAACCCTCCTGCTCATCAGTACAAATGGATTATCCGCGTGGCAGCCGTGAAAGAGAGCCGTGATGCTCTTTATTAGATGATGAATGCACTCGGAGATATCATCTGGAAGCGCGGGGACGCTTGAGGGTTGTGGGGGTTTTGCCTTGGCCGCTTGAGCCAACAGAATCTGTGTTAGCTAGAGCTTTGTAAACAGATGAGGCCTGATGCTAGAATGAACACGAAATACTGGTGTTGATCATTTGCGTTAAAGGACAAATAGTTTGAATTGTTATTGGCCTCATTACATTCTCTTGAGAACCTCTGTTTTGACAATTCGTGACAATTCAACTTATCTACTGAAAGAACACATTGCTTCATATCTGTGAAGCGAAAACTCATCAGGATAAGTGTCAGTGCTCAATCTACTTGCAGCGGCGGTAATTACCATTGGGAAATAAACACAGCTATTGTATCTTACCTCCGACGTGAATGCACCAAGCACAAAGTTTAAAAGACGAACAGGAGACTTCCGGATCACAAAACTGGGAAATTTGGAACTGGCATGTTTTCTGATGCTCGGAGAGAAGAGGACGTATTAAACAAGATCCATGAGCAAAGAAATAAACTAAATAGAACTCCAAGTATATTTTTTGATGAGGAAACAACGTTATCACATGGTTAAAAGATTTTAAAAAGTCAATTATGAATATGTTCTTAAAAACCCCAAATACACAACAAATTTAACCACATTTACCTATTCTTTTTCTCTTTTATTTTCATTTCCTTTATTTATTAATGTATCTATTTGACTTTATTACTGTGGTTTGCTGGTTGGTAAATTTGACTGATGATTATGTTTTGAATTTTTTGTGTGTTTTTTTTGTTTGTTTTTTTACATACGTTTTCCTTCTTAAAACTTAAAAATAAAGTCTAAAAAAAGGACCGTATGTACAAACAGAAGCACTTTACAAGTTCTGTGCAGAGACAACCCAGTGCAAGAATGAATGTTTCTCAAAGTAATTTAACTAATTAATTTAACATTTAACTAACAGACAATCGTCTAATGGTCAACTGAAAAACACAATGATATTTCTACGGCAGACCATCCATCAGAAAATCTACATAATGCAACTTTAATTACAAGCTTGTCTTGTCATTAGCTTTTCTTGTAGGACCATTTGGGCCCAGCGTGGTTCACCTTCGTTCCTTCCTTGGACCACTTGATTCTGACCTCTGCAGACTGGGATCGCTCCAAAAAAAAAACAACTGCATTTCAAACTGCAAGATGTTTTGAATCCAGTTGTCCATTATTCAAATGTCGTTATTATTATATTATCCTCGTAAGACTCCAGTTCTTGTTCACAACACTTTAGGACGGTTTAACCCGAGACTCACAAGTTCCGTGCCTTTTTTTTTTTTTTTTGGACTCACATCGGCGGAACATGAATTTTGCTCCACCTGAGAATGTTCTGGCGCGTACGAGCTGAACAGAGAGAGACTGGGAGTGCTTTTTAATAAGATGCCGATGATAGAGACGCCGAGCAGGAGGACAAGGAGAAGAACAATGGCGACGTTTATGTGTGGATGTTGTGGAAAAAGGGAGTCGCTGGCTGAGGGGGTTCGTTCAGGAAGTTAACGTGCGTGACAAAAGAGGATGCGGACTGGGCGCCAAAAATGCTACTGCAATACTTGACGTGGAGTGACTCATGATGTATGGTGTATTATTCACGCTTCTCAATGCATAAATAGATAAGTCCGTGGTTGTGCATGCCTATCAAATAAATAAAATCGCCCTCACTATCTTCTCACATTGTCGAGTCGAGGTGTTGTAGGAGGCAGCGAGCGTCTTGCTGTTGGCAGATGGTGCAGCGTTGCAGACTTGAACTCTCAGTGCTTTGTTTCTATTACGACCGGCTCGGGTGGCCCCCAGAGGTGCTCTTCTGGCAGCTCACAGCAGCCCCGAACAAGGCCTCGGAGACAGCAGGACCCAGACCAATTCATCAAACGCCCCCTCTCCTCTCTCTCTCTCTCTACTCTTTCTCTCTCCCTCTACTTCGTTTCCTCCCGTCCCCTCCCGCATTCTCTTTCCCGCTCTTTCTCACCTCTTTCAGTCGTGTTCCTCTCTCCGTTTCCCATTCTTCCTGTGATTTCTCTTCCTTGTTCTTCTCTCGCCTTCCGTAATCCTTTGCTCCCGCTCCTCGTTCGTCTTCTCTCTCCACCTCTCCCGTCTTTATTCCTCCTTTTCGCGCCTCTTCTCCCTCTCTCTTCTTCTGCCATCATCGCTTCACTCTTTCTCTCTCTCTCTCACACGCACACTCTCTCCTTCATTCAACCTCACTGACCTCCTCTCTTGTCGCTTTCTTCCCTCTTTTACCAACCTTTTTCTTCCTGGTCCTCTCTCTTTCCCTCCCTTTCATTAGGACTTTCTCTTCCTTTCCTTCCCTTTCTTTTCACTCTCCTTCTTTCCATGAGTTTTTCTCTTTCCCTCCTCTCTCCCTTCATTTCCATTTTTTAAATCTTTCCTCTTTCCCCACCTTTGTTCTTCGTCTTCCTCTCTCTCCTAACTCCAATCTCCATCCCTGGTCTCTCTCCTTCCTTTCTCTATTCTCTCCTTTCTCCCACTCCTTACTCTCCTTTTCACATCTCTCCCCCCTTCTCTCTACTCCCTCCTTCTTCTTTACCTCCTCTCTTTGCCCCTTTCCTCACTCCCACTCCTTACTTCCTTTTCACATCTCTCTCCCCCCTTCTCTCTACTCCTTTCTTCTTTACCTCCTCTCTTTGCCCCTTTCCTCACTCCCACTCCTTACTCTCCTTTTCACATCTCTCTCCCCCCTTCTCTCTACTCCCTCCTTTCTTCTTTACCTCCTCTCTTTGCCCCTTTCCTCACTCTCTCTCCCTTCATTCACCCTCTCTTCTCACTTTCTTCCCCCAACTTTCCCCCAGTTTAACTTTTTCCTCTCTCTTTCCCTGAGTTTTCTCTTCCCCTCCTATCTCCCCTCCATTCTTCCTTTTTGCACCACTCCCCTCTCGCCTCGCTCTCTTTCCTCTTCCTCTCTCTTCGCTGTCATCTTCTTACTTTCATTCTTCTTCTGTTTCCCTCCCTCTTCATTCTCGCTCGCTTTTCTCTCTCCTCTTTATTTACTTTCTTGAGTTTTTCTCACCGTCGCTTTCTCTCTTCCCCTCCTCTCTTCCCTTCATTCTCTCTTCGTCCTCCATCCTCCTCCCCTTACTCTCTCCTTTCTCCCCCTTCCTTCTCCCTCCTCTCTTAAAGCCTTGTTTCTCTCACCCGTCTTCCTCTCTCTCTCCCGGTCTGAAGCTGTCGTCACTACAATCGCTTGACGACGCACTCCCCCTCGTCCCGGCGCAGAGGGGACACTAGAAATAACTGCAGGGCCGCACAGGGCTCTATTACTTTATACAGCCAGCGCACAGAACAGCCAGGGACGCGGCTATTTGTGTGGAAACATTGATCTATGCAGTTTGTCAACATATGCACGCCTCAAGGCAGAATGTGTGGCTCCTTTTAGTTTCTATCCAATTTCTTTGATAGAGAATTGGTATAAAAACATACCATTTGATAAATAATAGCTGGAAGAATATTTTTTGGAGCTCAGTATTTATTATGTTTAAAAAATAATAATACTACAAGCGGGATTTATTGAGCTGTAGACAGTTGGAACTTCTTTGGAGTTCATGTTTTTAACGCTATTATGCGTTTAGAAAAGTTTCCGCAGTGGCATGAAACAGTTGTTTTTATTATCCTTTATTGAGAGAGCTTATACCGCACTTCAAAATGTGTTATCATGACAAGCCTATATCATCTAAGCAAAGTATTTTTTCTAACAAAAGCAAAAGTAAAGAATATTAAACATGTAAAAGCAAATATATTCAGACACTCAATACTAACTAAAGTAATAATCATTTGGGCAGGTAAAACCATTTTAATTGCAGTTGTTTTAGGGACTGATTTGACCTTATATTGTAGTATGTGTATTGCTCACTGTAAGTTTGGTGTTTTTATTATTTTATTCTGTGTTTTAACTGTTTTTGTGAACCCCTTTGTGACTTCTGTCTGTGAAAGGCGCTATACAAATAAAATTACAAATAAAATTACCTACTACTGAACGACTTACTCACTAGATATTGATAATGACCATTTCATGTTGAAAATGACTGATATACTGTTTTTTTTTAATTGTTTTTTATTGTTGTATCAACATTGGTATTTTAAAAACAAAAAAAAATCACCCATTCCACTAAGTATTCAAAATTAGTTTAAAAATATTGTATTCGTGATGTGTGATGAATACTGTCGGTAAAATATTGGCTGTTGGTTAACAAATGGTATCAAATAATTGTATACGATCACATAAAAAGTTACATATAGGAAAAAATCAGCTTTAATATAGTTACTTAATGTTCTCTGATTATTGTTCCAGCTCAGCAGTGGTTTTACACCTCTAATAAACTGAGTAAAAATAGCCTTCCCCAAACGACATCAGCGTCTGTGTTACTAATTATGCTGCAAAGTAAATTCCACTCCACTCAGCAGCAGAGGAGATTTGGATGAACACATTTGTGATTTGCCTGAAGTGGCAATGTGTTACTTCTCTGGTGCAGGGTCTGCCTCTCGTCTTCATAGAGATGAGACTGCTTTGCCAGGAACGTTCCACAGTATCACACTGAAGTAGACAGGGTTTCAGGAGTTTTACATTCATTTGTAAGATAATACCTGTTGTGTATATGATGATACATTTACACCAATCAAGCAGCAGTTTGTGAAGAAACGTTGAAAAATATGTTAAAAATGACTGTGATTCTGGCACAATTTACAACAAATAAATTACACTATTCCAAATCTCTTCAAATATGATTTTTTTTTTTTTTTTTTAAGTTTACCTCAATGTAAAAAAAAAAAAAGTAAGGCAACTGGCTGCGAAGCCTTTTTGAGTTCATTCAACTTGTAAGATATTTTCATAGACAAATTGCAAAAGTAAGTTAATTCAATTAATATTATTGACTTCGCTAAACTGAGAATAAGGCATTTGTCAAGATGTTTCAAGAGTTTTTCACATTTGTTGGCACGACTACAACTCAAAAAGCCTTTGTGCAGTTGCCTTACTTTTTGAAGTTGAGTAAATTGTTAAATTCTAATCTTTAGGAAACAAAAGGAGTTATTCAATGTATTTTTATTCAAATAATAATTTCTTGGACATTATAGGAGTTTTGGCTGAGTGTAAAGCAAAGACGCCAGACTCACGTGACCTGGATCAAGGAGAAAGTATGAATCTCTCTGTGAGTGACGCCATTCCAAAGGTTGCTGTGCTATGGGACTATGAAGTAAGTGAAGGTTTATAGACTCGTGTGGACACAGCCTTATTCAAAAGCCAAAATGGACGATTTCAAATGTTTTTTTCCATTTCATCTGGTCATTGAGTCATTATTGTCAATTGGCCCTGTTGTTAAGGTCACGCTCAATTTTGGTGATTTCAAAAGGTTACACAGCTGGACTCAAAGCCACAAATAGAAATTACATTTGACCAAACCAAGAAAAAAAAAAAAGGTCACCTTGAAATCCAGTGAAAATATGTGCCACATTTTAGAATCAAATAGATTAACTTTATAGTCAACTATTTACAACAAAATAGCAGAACATCAATTACTATCAGAAGTAGCAAATTATTTCACCTTTACTAAATCCGAACAGTGGGTACCTAAAACCGTCAATTTGGAAAATGAATTCCAAACAACTCTCTCCTGCTCTTTATTAGACAAAAAAGAACAAATCTTTTGTTTATTTCTACATTCACGCATTTCAATAGAGGCTGCTACCTGTTCAAGCCTCGCTGTTTTCTGGGACTGAATCCAGCTCCACTGCGATCATGGGTCACAAAAGAAAAAGGTAGTTCTTTTAATACTTTTAAAATCCAAGGTCCTGACCTGAGCGCTGAATAAAAAGCACAAATGTTTCAATGCCATAAAACTTACCCTTTTGTCAAGCAGATTCTTTTGTACCATTACGTTGCGTGGGATGACTTTGCTTCAAGTGGTGTCCGCGATATTGCCAGGTTTAAAAGCCACTCCAAATCCGACTTAGTAATTTATTTTTGTCTAGCGGTAACACACCGCCAGTTCATTCGCATTTAATTTACAACTGGGCAGAAATGAAGGCAGACCGAAATGTAATTAAAGACCCAAACCTAAGGTAGAAGGAAGAATTGTGGATGTTAAGGTGTGATAGCTGGAACGCTAAAAGGACTATGGGGGCGCAGACGAGGGCATTGTTCAAGCAAGACAGATCTCAATATGGCTCCGGCTAATTTATTCTAAAGGTTCTCATTAATGGTGCAGCCTCGCAGGTGTTTCTCTATTAAAAATGAGACGCTTGCAAAACCCGCTGGGAGTAAAGAAAAAGGCTGTCCACTGCAGAGGCTGGAGACTGGCAGGGCTCCATAATGTTCCTCATGAGAACAAAAGAGCAGCTGTCAAATGACTAAGGCCAGTTTGACTCTGCTGAATCACCGTGTCAGCTTTTGACACGGGAAGCTTATGTAACACTGGTCGGACGGTGTATTGAGAGTTATGACCTGTGCGCATGAGATGAAGCAGTGATTTTGCAGTTTCTGGTTGGTAATTAACCTTTTGATTTTAGGCCTTTGAAATTGTAAAATAAACAGATTTAAATGTTAAATTTGTTCCATCTGCAGTCAATTTGCAGAACTGGGAGAGTGCAAGCAAAAAATGACATTATAAATACATTAAACATAGGTACTTTTTGCACACAGGCTTAAGAATGTACAATTAAAACTGCACAATAGCTTATTTCATTTATTTCATTTATTTCATTTATTTCATTTATTTCAATTTATTTCATTTATTTCATTTATTTCATTTATTTTCATTTATTTAGTGTATTTAATCTGTAACAATTACAGTGTAAATATGACAGATTATAGCACAAATGCTAGTTTCCATCTGTTGTCCGTAGGCGGGTAACAGAAACAATACAATAGAGTGGAAAAAGGTCAGAGGTAAACGTGCTCACAGACTTGGTTTTCCATTATCCACTTTTTAAGGTGTGATTTAAAAGTGGACAATGATGGACATTCTATTATTTGAGGAATTCAGACGATTCCGATTAGGCCCGTTGACAGAGAGCACATTCTGTTAAAAACATTAAAAATAAATCAAGCCTTTTTTTAAATCAACCAATTATATTTCTCTCAAAGGGAAATGGTGGAGTGAGTAAGGCTTTTTTTTCAAAGTGAAAAAAGGGTAAAAGTGTTGGGAATGTGCAATTCAAACTGCACAGTCTGAGCCTATGTGCAGTTTTGCACATTCCCTACGAGAATATGCAATCAAAACTACACTAAGGTTGAGGGAATTTGCAGTTAAAAACAGCATTTAAGATTGTGAAATGCTCATAATGCAGCGACTGACAGGCCCCTGTTTTTATATCACACACTCATTCTTTATTTTTGGTCTCTTATTTGTACTAAATGCTGATTGAATGTGCTTAAATTGTTGGTGATGTCATTTCTGTATGTTAAAGCATGTGACCCTCCTGTCCCAGGACACATTTATCTCAATAAAAGGATTATCTTATCTTGAAGAATTGTCAGACTGGTTCAGTGGTTTTGGCGCAATGACAACAGCATCATTGGTTTAAATCTGGGGTATTTGCGAAACAGTAGCTAAAGAAGTAGGAAAGCTGTTTTTGGGCAGCGTTACTGCCTTTGCGGATGCAGAAGTGAAGCAGCGTGAATAACATGCTTTCAAAACACTCAAACCAAAGTGTCATGAAGTCACACACACAAATCGTATTAGTTTGTGATCAATAAAATGTTTTACGTTACGCTTTATGTGGACAGTGGTCAGATTGTGTAAAAAGTATCGCTTATACAATACATACAATACCAAAAGACCCCTCTGTCACCCCTCTGTCACCCCTCACGACCTCTCGTCTCTTGTGACATGGTGGCTTGAGGAAAATGCGATACAATTATGAAAGTCCTGGTTTATTTCATTAAGTTGGAGACTTAAATGTGCTTCCACTTAGTGCGCTCAGGTGTGTTCATGTGCTCAGACCTTTTTAATCGCCGCTGAAGGTGTAAAATGGCGATAATCTGTAGAAGCGCTTCTTCCTCGTTCACTGTCTCTTTTTCTGCCTCGCTCTATCGCACTGTGCCCATATTTGGAAGTTTAAGGTGCATTTTCTGGCAAGTACATATACATTTTTGTGTAAATGAGCAACGTGGTGTCGCTACTCTCATTTCAGGAATTTGGCTTCTCAAGAGCACGTTGTGAATCTAACGTAGAAAGTGGAAGTTACGAACATTTTCTAAAAAAACATTCTTGGATGAGGTCCATTGATATTTTCTCTTGACATTAAAGCACCTGTAATTAAACTTTTGGGGTGTAGAAATCTGGTAAGTAGAGAAAGGGGAAGAAGTTGAATATGTAGAGTCATTAATACAATTATTTTTGCTGTTATGAACACTTAACGTACAGTCTATATATCATACAGTTTTCATATCCTGATTTGTGCTCCAACCCAGATGTTGATGAGGCCATGTGCTCCAAATGTTTCAGGGGGAAAAGACACAGAATGGACGCGATCCCAAAACTGGATTAGTATTATGGTCTAATTTCGCTTCCAGCTGTTGCATTAATGTGATCACAATCAATCATTAAGTTTAGCATCATTTGCTGCTCCACCACAAATCCATATAAACCATCCAAGATGACGTAATGCAGATGATGTACTTCAGATGTTTTTGGAGAACATACTCATTTGCTTAGTTAAAATGTGCCTTTTTATATCCATCAAAAAGTGAAATATGTGCCATGTACAATTTAATTCATTTTATAATATAATAATAATAATAATAATAATAATAATAATAATAATAATAATAATAATAATAATAATAATAATAATAATAATTTAAAAAAAATAAAAAATCTTCAGTTAGTTCAAACCTAAAAATGTAATGCCATTGTATCAATTATTTTGGTTGAGGCCAGAACTGATTACCCTCTTTGGAGACGAACATGTGGCGCCACCAAGTCACGGGTCAGATCTGTGTTCAAAGTGAGAGTGAATGTTATTATTTTTGAGCAATTAAAAAACATCGTAATGAAATAAATATTCGCTAGATAAATGTAATGCCGCATTGTGGAACATTTTAGGTGGTGTACTCTCAACCAGAAAGAATTAAAGATTCAACTTAATGTAATTTCTATGCACCCATAATAATGAGATACTGTTTTGCAGAACCCTTCTAAATCATTATAAAATCAATAAATATTATAAATATAAATATATAAATATAAAAGAGTTAAAAGTACAAAATGTTTTCACTGTTTTGTCAAGATCACTTCATTTTAATTATCAGTAAATGTACCATGTATTGTCATAAAAAGGGGTTTTATAATAAAATGTATTTCAAACAAACATCTCCAGAGACACTTTTTGATGACATCCAGATTTTGTAGATTTGGGGTGTAATACATACAATCTAAACCCTTTAAAAGCACACTCGGACCAGGTGAGGTCGACTAATGTTTAATCTGATTCAGTTTTTTTAAGATGGATTGTCATTTACAATTGTTGTTATTATTGAATGACAAAAGATAAACTCCAAAAGCTAAATTCGAGCCTCATTGCCATTCATTTCCACAGTTTCTTCTCTGCTGTGATAGCGTCTGCTACAAATATATAGTTCTATGCACATTCGTGTTGTCACAGTACTAAAATGTCAAACTCAATTTCTCTACTTTTGATTTCGACAGTAATAATAAAACAAAAATATCTCAAGGTTTTACAATAAAAGCAGTTTCTTTATTGAACATTGTTGTCCTGTTCTAGTTTTGAATACATTTAAATAAATTCAAAAACTTGTTAATATAATTTTTTGGTATCGATATTTCAAATAAGTTTCTAGTTTCGAATACTAGTTTTTCGTATTGATTTGAATCTGATTTCCGATACTTTTGACAGCCCTAATACACGTGCATGTGCAGTTTTTTTTAGTTTCGCCAAGCGTGCACAGACATTGAAGGTAAAGTTGGTCAGGTTTTTTACCCAAAAATGAGGGATTACACCCATTTACCCGAGGAACACAAATGGCAGGAGAAGCCGGGGGTTTGACTGCCAATCTTAACGGGGGAACACGCCGTCCCACTCAAAGTCTTTCTCCAGCCCGGTGGAACAAACCGGCTCTTTACACATGTATTGAGTGTTTCTTTATTGCTCAAACCCGGCCATTTTACCTGTGAAAATAATCCGAGGAGCCGATCTATGCTGAATAATTTATCAGGCTGTTAGCAGGGGGGGAAAAAACGGAGTGTCACCGGCGCGTGATGTGATTAGGTTTGATTTGGAGAATGATATTGATACCTGCGGGGCTAATGGGCCGTTGTCGCTAATGGAAACCGGATACAGGACAGGAAATAAGCCATAAATAACAGATCGGGCCGGCGAGGGCGGGACGAATGTAAAGAGATAGACCACCTTCGGAGTGATTAGCTGAAGAATTACAACTTCAACGCGAGGGTTTGCGTTACAAAAAAGGGGTCCGAGGGCGTGGACAACGGACACGTGCCTGAAGCAGTTTGTGAGACCACTTTCTGGAGCTGCTTCGGGCCAATTTGGTCAATGAAAACGGCTCCAATCACCTGAAGTCAGAAGTGTCAAAAGAAAGACGGTGAACTCGAGCCTTCTTCACCGAGAATGCCATGTTGACGCCGGGTGTCTCCCGCTGACGAGAACTCGACGGTGGGAGAGCGGGAAAGTCGATGCGATCCATTATTTGAGCGGGAGAGAAGGTTTCAGGGGTTGTCCTGTCCTCAAATCAAGCCCGTCAGATGTTGAGCAGGTACTTGACAGCAGCGAGGTGGAGGCTGGCAGAGAACAAAACAGCAGGATGACCCCAAAACAGGTGCAGGGCAGGTTTCAGGTTCTACTCCTTCCCGAGGGCAGGATACAGTTACGCTCCTCAGACTCCTTTTATACCAATTTTGGGCTTCTGTTTTTGGAAAGTCACTTGCCAGACGGTGTTATTTTGCTCCTCCCTGGCACTTTCACATCATGAAAGGGGGGATTATTCGCCTTGTTCGTGTCTCTTTCATGAAATACAGGCTGTTCACAGTTGATATGAATGTTAAAATATCAATGAAATATCTGCATCTCATACTTGTTCAGTGGCAACACACATTTAACTAGTTTACTTATTTTTATGAGGCTTGTTTTGGACTCTTTTTAAAAGGCTTGGTCCATTGTTGCTTGTTATTTCTCAGATTGATAATGGCTTCCTAAATGTCTCGATTTCAAAACATTGTCAAGACTTTGAGGGAAACTGAATTTTTGTCCTGTAGATGGCAGAAAAAGCTTAAAACTTGAATTTGTCTTTGCTGTTCGGCCATACAGAACAAGATTTTACAAGATTTATTTGTTTGCCATTTATTTTTTGATCGCACATAATTCCCTTTAAATGGTAAAAGGGCAATTCAGAAGTTTTGTGGATACCATATAGAAAAATCAAAAAACAAGATTACTGGAAACTAGGGATGTCATGATATCAAATTTTAGCGTTACGATTATTGTAAGAAAAAAAACAACCCGATTTAAAAAGAGACTGTGACATCTTTAATGTTCTTTCATTCCTGTTGTATAACATTTTATTATTCCTCAAGTTTGTGACCGGCTTTACCTCATATAAAAAAAGAGACAAAATAAAGTTAAATTAGACAAAAACCGCCAGACAAGAAAGTGATTTACATTTAGGTCTATTTTTTAGACTGCAGATTGAACTAAAAAGGCTTCATTTTGCTTCTAAAATGGTCCCAATTATTATTTTTTGGTTCTTACGATTATATTTTGACCAGAATAGTCACGATGATCAAATTAACCGAATAATCGTGACATCCCGACATGGAAACGAGTTTATTAAATCATGCCAAAAGTCAAATCTACAGTTCGGTATTTCAAGTCGATGGAGAACCCTAACCTTCTTAAATAAAAGTAGAGTAGATATAGCACATACGATTCATGCCTTTCCCTTCAGGCCTGTTCACTGTAGTAACTTTAGAAAGCAGGCTGGATTAAGGCTGTAAAAGTGGGTCAGTCCCAGCGGTCAGTCTGGGCCTTGAAGGGCTCTGGCTCCTCCACTGAATAATGAAACCCAACACGTTCACAGGGAAGCTTCACGACTTTAGCACATGTTAGCTATTATTACTTTCGACAACCAGAACATGCTTTCTCTGTGTGGAGTCCGTCTGTTCTCGATATACAGTACGGTACTATTTTCTTTAGCTTTTTCCCACCTTACAGAGACACGTGTTGCCTTTGCGAAACAGCTCGTAGCGCACTGAAGACACCATGCAGCTGAACTATTTGAGCTTTTATCTGTTAATGTTGTGTTGCGCGTTTCAGAATCCAATACGACTTTGAATTGTTTTGATCATTTCAATTTTTCTTCATGGAATGTTTTTTTTTTTTTTTTTTTTTTAAATGTATCTTGTATTTATTCCATTTCAGTTGTTTCATTGCTCAAAAATATCTTCCCCTATCTACAAGGTTTGTTACTTGCCTCCTGCTTGCCTTAATAGAGCTAAAAATCAATTAAAAATATGGATATAAATGAATAAAAAAAAAGAAAGATAATCCGTCTCTTAAATTCTTGAATGCTTTGTGTGCTGCTACTTTTTCACTTTTGCCCCAGGTCAACCTTTGAAAAAAGAAGTTCTCTCAATGGGTTTTTACATGGCTAAATAAAAGATTAATAAATAAATGAACACATAAATAAATATATGGATATGTTTATTGCCATATCTGTGCACACTAGAAAAGTTAGATCGTGGCGCGTACAGTAGGTAAAGCAGAAGGCGACAGGACCGACTCTCAACATTCCCGGTGCAGTAAAAACAAAATCTGTAGTTTAGAGTTTATAAATATGGCCAGATACTGCATATCAGTGACTGTATCCATGGCAGCCCTACAGCTGACCGACTATAACCATGGATGGCTGCTCTTCACACACCAACATACACGATATGAACACCATCTTCAACATTTCTCCGCATATTAAATATATTTTGCATTTGTCTCATCCGCCTTGACTTTCTTATCCAAGAGGAACAATGTGCAGGAATCATGTTTGAAAAGTCAGTTAAAGACGTAAGCCCTGGAGCGAAACTGTGATTTTGTGGGAAATGGAAAAAAGTTACAAGACATTTTCTCCTGTGTAGTTTGAAGAAAGTGGTGAGGATGAAAAAAACCGAAAAGTTAGTGCTCACACGACGGGCGTGCGCGCGCTGGTACATTAGGATTATGCGTTTAAAAAAAAAAAAACAACACAAGCAAAAAGACAAGATAATGCGTTTGTTTTACTTTTCATGTTTCAGACCTAAATTAAATTTATTTTCTGACTTTATTTCTGTATTATTTTGTGTGCGAGCAGATGCTATGGACAGAATGAGCCGTCAGATGTTGCTGCAATTTATTTTAGTGTGTATTCTTTTTTTTATAAAAGGCAAAAGGCAGTTAATTGGAAAAAGTTAGTATTTTGCAAAGACTGTGCGGGGGGGATGTTTGGTTCAGTTGTTAAATTAGCGTCGGCAAAATGATTATTGAAAAGTGCAGCATGTTCACTTTATTTATTTGTTTTATAATGTGCAAATTAACTGACTCGATCATAAGTGTTATAACAGCTTTCTATTTGTTCTTTGTGGACAAGTAAGTAAGATCTGTCCCACAAGTTGTAGTACTGTATAGTCTTCTAGATACGGATGCCAAAATATATTTTTTAAAACTGTGAAATACTAAGTTTTGAAGAATTATAAATGGAGAAATTAAGCTGCAATGTAACTCAATGTTCCAAACGCAAACCTAAAACAAGTTTACCGTTGCTTTTTTTTCATTTAGTTTGATGGAAGAGGTTATCTGACAGTAACAAATGGAAGTGAATTAGGGATTTGAGTCATTTTCAGTCATGCTGTCAATGATTGTGAGCAGTGTTCTAACTTAAAAAGGCCCTGGTCCTCATTTTTATTTTGTCTAGTTCAGAAAAGCCCTGTTTGCACTCTGCGGTGTTTGGTAAAAGCAGCTATTTGTGAAACAAAATTTCACAGAAGGATGCTTTTGGATGAGAACATATGAAAGCAACTGCCAGAGAAACAAATGTTCGCACAATCAGGTGCGTTGTTGGAGGAAAAACAAGTACAGGGGTTGCACAATTTTCAGAATGAAACCAGCGAACAACCAAAAAATAAATAAAAAATAAGCCCAACTAATAATGTGTTTTACAGTTGAAAAGGTGTTAATGGAGATGAATATATTTTTAATGGCATATTTTATGTTCATAGCAGCTTTAAAACATTTACAGCTTGGGTCTCAGTAATTACTGGATACATTATTGTGGACTTGGCGACTAAGTGCAAACAACTTCTAATTACAGACACTTCTCCATCATGGTTGGACATAATAAAAAAGGTGACAGTGTTAAAACGCTCAAAGTGAAACATGTTCTTTACTTCAAGTTTACTATACTATGTTCAAAAGTGCCCTTGAAGGCAAAGTAATAGTATCTTTTCACATGACCATATTTTTGTGAAACCTGAAAATCTCTTACAGATGTTAAATATTTGCTTGTAGATGCTAAAAACCATTCCAAAGAATTAAAAATATAAAAGTGAGTTATTTCTTTATCTGCACTGAAATCGAGCGAAGGGTCATAGTATGTCGTTTCCCCTCTTTTTTACCTGATGCTGCAACGAAACAATGCATTTAAGCAATTCAACAAATTGTGACAGCCCTGATTTTATTGGGAGACTTTTGACAAGACATTATTATACCATTTTGGTTATTTTTACACCTCTAATTACCATAGACACAGAAATACAGTGCATCCGGAAGGTATTCACAAAATGTATTCATCATTCTGGCTGTGTGCTTAGGGTCGTCGTTGGAAGAGGAATCTTCGCCCCAGTCGGAGGTCCAGAGCAGGTTTTCATCAAAGATGTCTCTGTACACTGCTGCATTCATCTTTCCGTTGATCCTGACCAGTCTCCCAGGTCCTGCTGCTGATGGTACCGGCCAGGTGATGAGTGATTTCCTCAAACATGACACTTGTTATTCAAGCCAAAGAGTTCAGTCTTTGTTTCAGACCCAGTGACGTGCGGTCAGAGGCCGGTGAGTGCAGGCTCTGGCCTCTCGACTGATGTAATTGATATCACATCAATAGCATGCTTGATCCTGTATGAGCTCATGCTGGCTAAAGACTGATTTTAAAACGTTGCCCATTTCACATTTCAAACCAATCGTAATATTGTTTGATTAAAAATGTTTTAGTGTGAGTGATATTTAAACAGTGCTGAATCGGATTCACTTCAAGCGACAAATTCACGGGCTGAGGCTCGCCCTCTTGACACGAATTGCTTTTGCAATTGTGATTTACTTGCATACGGTAAATCAGATATTTACGGTACGGTGCACTATTCAGAAGCACCAAAATGAGCAAGCTTTAAAAACAAGTGCATTGCCCATTACGAAAATCGATCCATTGTATCCGAAGGTCCGATGTTTCCATTTAGATTATAGGCCTAGTTAACTTCTAGTCCCGTCTCAAAAGAAACATTTTGCGTGCAGAGGTGTGCGTCATAACAGCCAGGAACACCCTCAAATGTTCAGTCGTAAATTGAAGGCAATATAAAACGACAACATTTATTTCACTAATGATTTTTACGCATCACTTGCCTATAAAAATCATACATTGCCCATTTGTTTTGTTTAGTTCATAATTCCGAATGTTGAGGTTGTAGCTGATAAACATTTGATTATTAACGCTAACATGGAAGGAGAGCATGGAATGAAATAGTGTGGCCCTATTTAGTCCCCCTCTCCCGACATTGGGCAAGAGCCGCCCCAGTGTCTGCGTTACGTCTGCATCCGGTGTGTGAATAGCGTGACGCGGTTCCTTGATGTAAAGCGCTTCGAGTGCCTTGGAGGTAGAAAAGCGCTACATAAAATGTGACCATTTAGATTTTTTTTTTTTAATTAGGCTCGCAAAGTCCTTGCCTCACCATTTATAAACCTCACCGCCGCCACTGATGAGACCAGAGGATTTTTTTTCCTCGTGGTCTGAGAGTCCTACAGGAGCCTTTTTGTAAACTCCAGGCGGCTGTCATGAGCCTTTTACTGGGGAGTGGCTTAACGTCTACCAATCAGGCCTGTGTGGTAGAGTGGCCAAAGTGCTGCAGAGATGGTTGTTCTTCTGGAAGGTTCTCCTCTCTCCACAGAAACACTCTGGAGATCTGTCAGAGTGATCATCGGATTCTTAGTCACCTCCCTGACTAAAGGCCCTTCACCCCCAGTTTGGCCGGGCCCAGCTCTAGGAAGAGTCCTGGTTGTTCCAAACTTTTTCCATTCCTGCATGATGGAGGTGCTCAGAGGTACTTTCAATGCTGCAGACATGTTTCTGTCCCTTCCCCAGATCTGTGCCTTGACATAATCCTGTCTCGGAGGTTTACAGACAATTCCTTGGACTTCACGACACTGTTAACTGTGGGACCTTATACAGCCAGGTGTGTGTGTGTGTGTTTCCAAATCATGTCCAATCAACTGAATTCATCACAGGTGGACTTCCAGTCAAGTTGTAGAAGCGTCTAAAGAATGATCAGTGGAAGAACAATGTACCGGAGCTAAATTTTGAGAATCATGGGCAAACGCTGTGAATAGGAGTGCTTTTTTTGTTTTAGATTTTGAATAAATTTGATTGAAAAAGAATTCCAACAACTTTTCTTTCAGGTTGTCATCATGGGGTATTGTCTGTAGAATGTTGAGGCAAACAATGAATTTAATCCTGTTTGGAATAAGGCTGTAACATAATAAAATGCGGAAAAAGTGAGTACATTCCGGATGCACTGTATATGGAGCTCATTAAAAGTTCTGTGTTTTGTGTCCAACGGGAACACTTGTTTGAGCTGCGCTACTCCCAGTTTCCGAGCCTCACTTTGCGATTAATCAAAGTCGGGTAAAACCAGGAGCATTTTGGGCCCCAGCAGGTCCAAGCCACTGGGACTGACCACACTTTGCGGACTCCTAATCCTGTCTACTTTTCCCCACTATACTTCCCACAATGCTCCAAGGGAATACTGCCTCGACCATTCCTCTTTTGACCACATGTTACAAACTCACATGAACTCATTTTTCACACTTTGTCAATATTTTACTCTGCGTTTTTTTTTTTTTTTTTTGCTTTGCCTCCATTCATCTTCAGTTCATGACTTTTTTTTGTTTTTTTTTTTATTATTATTTATACCCGAGGGGGCTCTCCTCCACAAAGGAAAGCAATCTGCTACCAGTGAAAGGAGAGTGCATGGGCCTATATCCTCAGAGAGACCAAGCCAAGGAGTGGAGTAATGGAAAAATGCATGATATTGTTTGGGCTTTCATATTTAACTAGGAGTGCAAACAGCTCCCAGGGTAACGGATGCCATGGATATAAACAAATAACGGAGCCTAATAAATGCCTGGGCGTTTTAGGTTGAACATCTGGATTTTTAGTAGTCGCTTCTATCGAAACTTAAAGGACACATTTTACACAATATTTGTATTGTTATTGGCCCTTTTAAACATGTGCTTCAGTTCCTTAGCTGTGGCATCTCATGTTTTACAACTTAAAATGATGTCTATGTTGATCAGTTTGTGCTCCCTCCCTTGATTGAGTGCCTTGAAGGTGGGAAAGCGCTGTGACCATTTACCATTTTCCCTTTTTCCCATTACCATCAAAAATATATAAATAAACAAACATGGCCGGGACACGTTTTAATAGCAGAAGGAGTCTGGCAATAATTTATGAACTTTGTGAGAAGAATTACGAGTTGTTGTTTTTCCATAATCTAGTGACGTCAGAGTGATGTATCAGGCTCAAAGCACGACGACCTTGTAAACCGGTTTAATGAAACCAAAGCAAAATACAATGGTTTTTTGATGAGGATTAGGGTTGGGTTAAGGTGAGGAAACAATGTCATAACGTGTTTAAAAAGGAAGCCAATTTTGAATAATGTGTGTCATTTTAAGGTAAATTTTCCGATAATAAGAACAATGCATTGGGTTTATGTAGTTTTTTTAAGACACTTAAAAAACCTTTGAAACTGCAAGGAATAGGATTGATTCTCACTGATATCGCACTAATAATTATATATATTTTTTCTAAGTTAAGATTTAGGACAATAGCCAGATTTTTCACACATCTGCACTTTCTTTATGTTCCCATGTGGTCTTATACAAGTTCTGATAAAGAAGAACTTGCCACAGACCTGACCTGTAACTTTATTGACCTGTTTGTCTCCTTAGAGATGGATACATTTAATTATATATTGTGGAACATATAAGCAGAGAAAAAAACTCTTTTTACAGTGTACCATAGAGTTTGTTCCTGTTGATCAAAAACAACATATGGGCTCAAAAATGCAACTTGGTGTGCCAAAAAAACAACACCACACAACAGATTAAACATATGCAGATCAATGTTGTTCCTTTTGTCAACAGCAAGGAGGGGATGGAGGGATAATGGATAAGTACAAGTTTGAACTCACGTCCTGTTTCCTGTTTGAAATCTAGAGCAGATTGATTGGAAGGAAGCGCTTTAGAGATAACAGCCATCCATCTGTGCATACGGCCATATATGGGACTGTGCCAGGTCTTTGTAATTGGCTTGTGATAGAAGAAAATGAAAATACTTATCACGAACTATATAGAACTTAATATATTGAGCGTAAACGAACCAATAATTACACTGGTTCACAGCTGACTGACTTGGGTGTGTTTGGATAAAAATATATGTCCCAGTGCCCAAAAAAAAAATAGTTAAATCAAAAGTTTAAAAAAAGTTAAAAATGTGCGTTTGAGTTTTTATGTCACGTGGATCCTGAGATACTGCAGATTTTAATTAATATTATTATTTTTAAATTATAATGTACTAATAAATAAATAAATATATATATATATATATTTATTTATTAGTATTATATATATATATTATATATATATTATATATGTATACTTATATATATAATTATTATTTTTTTTTTTAACAATATTGTTATGTTATTCGATTCAATTAATTCTGTATTAAGAACACATAACGGCATTCATATATTCTAACAAAGAAAAATAGCAATAAAGGTAAAATAAATAAAAAAATACATATTATTTGGCATGCAAGCAGGATCGCCAATGTCTCCACATTTTTAGGTAAATCTGATAGAGCTCCTCTCAGGACAAAACTAATGCCCGAATGATCTGGTTTGACAGACTCATGGTTCGACACATAAAGGAATATATACTATGTATGTAAAAGTAATACCACATGATCTCACAAACCTTGGACTTTCAATACAGAGGTTGGGCAGTGTGAGCAGCAGAATTATTCAAAAGTGCAATTATAACGTCAATTGGAGCACATGTGGAATTTACGGGCGAGCATATTAGTTGGCCATAGAGTTTACACTGCTGCCTGCACATGTCTCTGTCATCTGAGAGGTCCAAAGCAGCATCGAGTCCAAGAGATTTGAGCTCATCTGTGAGAGGGAGCATTTCCACACAAAAAGAAATCTGGGAAAGTTCACTTTTGGTCCTTTTTAGTTTAGTTTGGTCCTTTTAGTTTTTACAATCATAATGTGACTTTTGAAAGCACTGTACTTGATGTCATGTTCTAAGCCGTACTGGGAGCAGAAACGGTGCTGCAGGCCTGCACTGTAGGGGCATAGCAGAAGTAGATCATCTGCATACATCAGATGATTAAACAGAAAATGATGTGAATGGACAATATCTGGATCATTATTTGCATTATCGCAATAACACTGCATCAAAAAAGCTAAAATGTTCCTGTAACTGCCTTGGTTTAGGTTCAGGCACAACATTTGAATGGAACATAAAATGAATCATGGAATGGAAGAAATATCACTTCACCTTGTTGAGTATATACTCTAGAATCTTTTAATTATAGGCAATAAAATCAATATTACAATTTTGCATATCTCCAAAACAACAATTACAATGCTATAAATGTTTAGATATATATCACACCTCTGTATTATTAAGATATTTATACATGTAAATAATTGTTGATTATAATAATATAATAATAATTGTTTAGTCCTAGTTCGGGTTAAGTTCTAAGTGTAGTCCCAGTTTTGTCCCAAGTTTGATTTATAAAATAACTGCTCATTTTACTTGTTCATTCTCGCATTTAGGAGAGTTAACTATTACTTTTTGATGAACCATCCAAATATTGCGACTCTGTGCTGTAAATGTGGGCAATTTCAACTTTATTTTATTTTATTTTTTATTTTTTTGCATTGCTCGTGTTGTGTTATTCATCATTTTCTGGCCCTCAGACAGAAAAACAGTTTCCAGAATTCAGGATGTGCCTTCGAACACAACAATCCATTTCTTTTTTTTCATTGTCGCAGACTCATTTGACCGCTCCCGCCCGAGGACAGCCAATGGAAATGTAATGAAGTAAATTTGAAATACGGCATGAACGTTTTTAAATGTCTGGGCGTTTTTCCACACTGGAGGCTGGTCGGCACTGGCTCCGCACCGGCTCCACGCTGTGCCCAACAATGAGGCTGAATCACGGGGCACAGAGGAGGATGATTTCCATAAAGTGGGTTCCTCCTCTGCCCTAACCCAAGCCAAGTGCATGCTGGGAGGTGTGAAACATGCCCATTCTAAACATCCATTACCAGCATAAGCAGCCTCTTTTGCTCCTCACAATTCAATTCTGCTATTCATTCTTTCCTTTTTTTTAATCCTGCTATTCTTTTTTTTACTACTTTGGCAGTCCATTAACTCCACAAATGTGCAGACAAAATTACATTCAGCTATTCAAAAATTTGACACATTAACAATGGGGTGAACCAAAATTGGATATATTTGTAAGTCAGCCAGTTTAATAGAACATTTTTTGCTTAAAAAAAAAATCATGATAAGGAATAATTTCAAGACACCACCTTAAAAGGAATGTGATAAAACTTTTAAAAAAGAATGTTGCAAATTGGTTTGTTGCTGTTGGTGACCTGTTTTGAACACACATTTCTCAGTTCTAAAGAGTAGTCAAAATCTCCCTAAAATAATCACTGTTCAGACCATTTTTTTCTTTTTTTAAAGTAACAAACTAACCCAGAAAAGGCCTTCTCCCTCAACCCTCCTCCCAACAGTGCATCACCAGCACATCCATAGATCACTCTCAGCACTGCTTTGTAAAATGCATCACTTAAATTGACTTTATCTTCATTCAAATGCACCGCGCAGTCCTCATTGAGAGTCTGTTTTTACACTGGTTAAACCCATTTCCCAGGGCATTCACTATGGTAAACAATGGCCTGATGAGCGGGATAATAGAAGTGTTCGATACAAGTATTGATGCAGTGAAACATTTACCGTGGCCTCAGAGTTTGAGCGTTCGGATGCTACTTGGATGCGCTCTGCAGTGTGCTCCGCGGATCCACGGCAGGAACAAAAAGGAGCACCGTAAAGTTCCCCCAGACCGGTTCACTTCGGAGCGTCTCGGGCCACGTCTGTTGATGGCGGATTGCGTTTCCGTGGCACGTCACCCAAACCTAACCAATGTTTTCTTAATAAATCAAATCTACATCATACCTGCAGCAGACCCTCCGCCAGAAGGTTACCCGGGCACGCTTTTGAGCACTGATGTGGAGGCTCCCTAAAACTGACAGCGTAAAGTGAATATTACAGGTTTTTACGATTTTTTGTATTTATACCTGTTGTACATATAAATTATAGTTTACACCAATGGAGTAGGAATTTGTGGAGAAAAATCTAAAAATCAAGGACAGGAAGTGACATCACACATTTGATACTCAAGTTTATGCATTATTTACACAAAATAAACTACTTTTTTGACCCTCTAAACATTAATTCAACAAAATAAAGGTGCCCGTGTATATTTTTTTGTCAAATAAAAAACAAATTGACATGAAATGAGTTTTTGCCCAGTGTTTGCTCAATTACAAACAGGAAATTAAATTATAAACCTTAAAAAAAATGAGCTATTTTGGGATAAAAATGTATAGCAAAATTCAAAATATATTTATCTTAACTGCATTTTAGTTCAATGAGTCGTCCGACCTGTCAGAGGCACTTTAACTGGAGTGGAAGCAAAACATCAAATAACAACCAAGAAAACACAAAAATCACCTAAAAAGTTTCCTTCCTTGTTCCCATCTTCGACCCCTTTTACTTCTTTCACTTTTCCACCCGTTCATATAACTGCACTCTCTCTCCCCCTTCCTTTATTGTTCCAATTCATTAGCCACCTAAGCCTTTCCATCTCCTTCCCTCCACCACCAATATCCAAGACTAATGTTATTTTTACAACTAAACATCATTATTTCATCTGATTTGTCAACATTTATTCATCCAATAAAACCATTTATCACACTTTTTTTGTCTTTCTGCTCAACAAAGATATTTCGAATGACCTCAGTGGGTTTTTTACCTTATTAAATAAAGTTTAATACAAATAAATAAATACATTTTGATGACATCTCAGATTACATAATACCTACGTGCGCGCACATTTGTATTTTGGGAGTGAATCTGATTTATTGCAGTTCATGCGGAGAGTGTTTCAAGGGTAAACTTAAATACGGTTCCACTTTGAGGCAGGACACGAGTTTGCTCCTCCACTGCACAGAATGTGGGCAAGTTGCTACTTAATAAAACCCGTGGCAGGCAGCATGAAATGAGCTGTCTGCAGCCCTGAAACTACCCTCTCCCCTTCTCTCCCCTCTCCCCTGTCCCTCATCGCTAATACAGGACCCTGCGCCGCCAACAGATGCACTACTAATTATCATTCTTTGTGTGTTGAGGTTTTCAGAGCAGGGACATAACTGCTGCGTGGCATTAGCAACTCCATCTGTAAAGTTCATTTTACATTAGTATTTGTGCTGCTGGTTCTATTAGCTCACCTTCTCTTATGGTAAAACACCATGTTAAACAGTTTGCTTTCCAGCCTGTTACTGACCTTTACGCTCTACTTTCCAAATCAGAATCATTCTATATATATATATATATATATATATATATATGTGTATATATATATATATATATATATATATATATGATATATATATATATATATATATGGGACTATCCAGATACAGACTGACAGAATGGTAATGGAAAACCAAGCAGACATTGTGGTGGTGGATAAACAGCAGAGGAGAGCCGTTGTGGTTGACGTGGTGATACCAAGTGATGGTAACATCAGGAATATGGAACACGAGAAACTAGGAAAAATACCAAGGGCTCAGAGAAGAGCTGGAGAAGGTGTGGAAGGTAAAATCGAAAGTGTTGCCCGTGGTCATCGGAGCACTCGGGGCAGTGACCCCCAAACTGGAGGAGGGGCTACAGCAAATACCTCGAAAAACATCAGACATCTCAGTCCAGAAAAGTGCAGTACTAGGAACAGCAAAGATACTGCGCAGAACCCTCAAGCTCCTAGGCCTCTGGTAGAAGACCCGAGCTTAGAAAAAGGGATGAGACCACCCACGGAGGGTGAGAAGGGATTTTTTTTATTTTTTTTTGTATTGGCCATAAACATTCTAACAACATGCTTTTGCTTACATTCATACTGCGGTAATTGTCCTTCTTTGTGCTGACAAACGATGTATTCATGTCTTGTTTCTATTCCCATTCTTTTATCTCGGATTTTGGTGTCACCAATAATAAACTCACTGTGAGCCTTCTGAAAAGCTTAATGTTATTTGTTTTGGAAAACATCCTACCATTTTTGTTTGAGCTATCTAATGTTCAAGGCCAAACCAAACAATGGTTGGGCCTCTCTTGCACACATGTGTTGCTCTTGATATGGACGACTGACAGTAAAACCCTAAATGTATGTTATTAGTCAAAGGGCTCACAGGTTTAAGAAACACTATAGGAAGACTGCTTAATTCCATCTGTAATTGTGTTAGTTTTGCCATTGGTTGACCTATCCATTGTCCAAATGTCCTTTTGGTCAAATCAACAACATACTGTGCCAAATCTCAATTACTTTTTTTTGCTGTGCATTTTATCCAAATCATGCATGTCTTTTTAGTTATGTAGATAAAAGATTACACACACACACACACACACACACACACACATGCATCTACAGAATAGGATCATTTTCAATCTTGCTTTATTCAAATGCAGGTGTTTGCATTATTATTGCATTATCATCTTATTGAGAGACACAGATCGAATGTGTAACTTGGCCTCTCCATGGAGACAGATGAGTTAAAATACCATATTAACCATTCTGCTGCAAAAATGTCTTACTTCTTTTCCAAAAAATCTAAATAAACCCCCCTTTTTTTTTTTTTTTACATTATTGTATATTCAAGCTTGAGCTTTAGTAAATTCATTGGTAAACATAAGCATCATTGTAAATTGATTTACAATGATTGTTTCTCTTAATCAATTCATGTACTTCAATGTATTTACTTACTTTTTTAATTAATTCACCAACAAATTGCTCTAACTGTGTTATTTAGAGAAACATCAATCAACTGCTGGCTAGCATTAGTCTCCCCATCTGTAAACTTCTTTTTGTATTAACCATGATGCTATTTTCCCTATTAGCAAAGCTTCCGCTGTAGTCATTGCCTGTCCAACATCCAAGCAACGGGTCATGCCTTGACCCCAATTTCCTTGATGGGAACGCAAACACGACCAATTGCAGGGAGGCAGTATACAGTGGCAGGGCTTGATACATAAAGGCAGTGGTTAAATGAGTAGCGAACGGAGTGTAAATAGCATCCTTCCAGCCTAGAGTGGACCTTAATCATAGAGGTCGGAAAGCAGCGCGCGGCTATTAACCCCAACTGTCTAGAGGGAGGACGCTACTTATTTTTCCCCCCTTTTATATTCAAGAGGAGAATGCACATTCGTCCTCAGCTCCTCAGACTCGACAGGCCTATATTTCATTCTTCCACTTCCATCACTTACGCCGGCTTGTCCCACATGACAGCGCTCGGATGGTGGAAATATGTGCAGACAAAGCGGGGCGGTTCATTGGGCTCTCTAAGGGCGAAAAGAGAGCGGTGAAGAAGGTGAGGAGGAAGGTGTCAAGCGAGTTCCGCCAGCACAACCCCAAGAGTCAACAACACGGCGGCCATTTTTGGCTGATTTGTTATGTGGGTCGGCGGTAGCAATGTTGGGGGGCAAGAAGCCAACCAACAACTCCAGTACTGCGGCTAAACATGATTACATTCTTGTAATACATATGTTTACAACCCATACTACATACTTTTTCTTTTCCGATTTAAGTAGGTTTATTTGTAGGGGCAAGTATGCTTCATGGGCTCGTGTCACATACAACGTTTTAGCCGGGACAAATTCTCAATGTCCGTCGATTGTTGGGCGTTTTGTGAAGACACTCAATCAACCAATTTGATCTACAACAAATGGCATTGGTGGAAGCACTGTTACTTAAAAATTATGTTATTCAACAATAATAACAAATTGGGAGCCAAGAAATGTCTCAAGTAAGATTACAAATGAATTGCATTGTATTGTGTATTGATGCTGGCATGTGTGGAAAGACAGGTTGTGAGGGTCTGTGCTGAGGGTACTCTTACCTGCGGCCCCCCGGTGCTGAGCTGGTGGACTATTGTCTGCTCATCCCCTTCCTGTTTGGGGGCCGCTGTTTTCTGTGTGGAAACCGTTGTTAAATTGTGACCCTGGCCAGCCTGTATTTCCGAATGGACTTACCTGTGCTCCTTTTGGGGTCATTTTCTAGTGTGACGCTGTTGCAACAAATTCAAACTTAAATGATTCATCTGCTAATGGTTCTGCCACTACACCTGCGTTTGAAGAATAGGTGCTCATGGGTGCTACCCCCAATCCCCACCCAGTTCTCTGTGCTTTTGCGAATATTTAAAAATTCCAACTCCAAGTCATACATGTAGGGCTCATTTAAATAAAAATCTGCTGCTCGCTACGATCAATGCCATGAAGAGGCGGGGCTTATCAGTTCTGCATTTTTGAACAGGAAGTCAATGGACCTGTTTCTATTTTTAAATCCTTTATTATGGTTTACAATTAACAAAGTGAGAAAAAGATATCAAAGCATTTGATAGTGTAATGCTTAATACCTAACAATAGAACTTTAAAGCAAATGACAGGTCTGTGTAAACCATCGTCCAAAGGGTAATGAAGGATAGTGAAGTACAACTCCTGGCAAAGAAGAAGAGGCGGTTTGAGAGAGGTGTCAAAGAGGCTATATTTGGCAGAAAAGGCGATACATCTCTGAAGAGAAATGGCGGAACAAATTATACAAAGATGGACACCGTAGGGTAGTTCAGTAGACTTAACTAACAACAGATAATATTAAAAAAAACTAGTTCGTGTCAGTTTTAGTGTAGCGCCCCCTTCAGACGGAAATTAGACTGTGACTCATCAGTTCTACGTTAAAGGAACTGAACAAGCTACTTGAATGAGTGGCGAAACACAGTAAAAAAAAAACTGTCGTCCAGTTTACAGAATTCAGTTTTCTTTTGCTTTAGATAACCTTTGGAAACAGTCTGTTATAGTTAACTTAATTCTTGCCATCATCAATATTATCACAATTTGTACTGCTCACTGATAGATTTTATATAAATACTTCTAGTTCTATACTTTATTTTGGTGTGGAAATCCAGACAAAATCATGTGATGCGAAATGTAGAATAGTAATTTATCTACAAAACTATGACGTTGAGAAACTTAGTTGAAGTGAGGACACATTCTTGTACCTGCTGCCAATTTGTCACCTCCACGACTATTCGGGGACCTGAAAGAATAGCTCCATGTGTGATATCTCTTTTGTGACTTTTCCCCCAAGAAAGACATTGTGCTCCAGTGTTTGAATGTTAGACAGATTTGTGATTAATTGGGCCCTGGTTCCAACTCTGCCCTAGGACCTCGGGGACGCCAGGCTCTCACCCACTCGCCCCAAAACAGCCTCTCTTCTCTGGATTCCAGACTTGACTTGATCCCCTGACAGACTCCCGTTTGGCCTCAAGGTGCCTGTCCCACATTTCACACTGTGAGGTTTTCTTCTACACTTTGAATTGGACAGGGTGCTGTGCATGTTAACGCATAAGGCTCACATAGCAACTCACAAGATATGCAGAGACAATGAGAATACTTGCATGAGAAGTTAGCAAGCTGTCATCAGATATGTCAGAAAAGTGAACCTTGATTTTTGAAATGGTAAGAGAAGTTGAGGAAAAGCATCGTGGTTAGCCTTAGGTTGATTCTGCTACATCACAGTGGCAGCTAATTAAATTCTCACAAGACCCAATCTATTTACGATTGTGAGTTCTCTGCAATCTGAACGCAGCATAAGTTTGCCCACATCATCTGCCAAGCTGTTTGCAGTGACGCTGTAGACACACGTCTTTGACTCCCTGGTTGCACGATTGAACCAGAGACAAAATCCGCCTCTCGCTGCCTTGTGCCGTGACTGTTATTCGGATGAATGACTGCTACTCTGGAGGAAGCTCTTGATTGGTTGACGCCGAAAGTTCAGTTTTTCCAACCCTGGCGTCTGATGCCTTGATGCTACGTGGCGGCGGCAGATGTGCGAACGCTCAAGATGCAGCGTGCCAAACCCTTAAAATATGCTGCCGAAACACTGAATGACTTGGACGCACATTGACTTTGTATGTAAACTCAACGTCTCTGACCCCGCGGCCTGAACACAGAACTATATAAGACTTGCAAAATTGTTATATATTAGGAACAGTCTTGTATTGTTGAGTTTAAATTGAAAGGAGAAATGAACAAAGACAGTAAACATTCATAAGCCGCATTGTTATTATAAATTCATAAACCACTAAAATATGTTCCAAGAATGGATTAGAGAGGTACTAAAGGGTGGAGGCGCTCCTTAATGTATTTGGTAACTAGACTTCCAGTACTGCACATATACTTTTCTAACTGTACAGTATTCTTGATTGATTTGTCTGTACTTGTGTCCTTAAAGATTCAATGAACGACTTCACATGAATAATGGGACGGGATTTCAGCTCATTGAGTAACATCACAGAGAAAAACATGCATTCTACCTCTGAATTGAAAATTTGACATGTAAAAAAGGTATACCACCCTTTATTCCTTTCCTTAGAATAACCTTTACTTTTACATTTGACGTTGTGTATTGGTTACGTTGATGTTTGCATTTCCTGTACTTTCCTGCATCGAGTCTAAACCCAGAAAAGTGAAATTGCTGTGAACTCAACTGAGCAGGAGTTTGTGTTGAAGTGCAGGGAGTTACTGTGTGATTCCAGTTCTAGTGTCCATAGGTCCTTTAGCCTTGGTTCAGAGCATAGATGAGATCACACCTGGAGAGTTTCTATCAGACGTAAAGTCCACACAACAGCAGCAGGTGAGAGGCTGGAGGTCCAGGCTCTTCAGACAGTGACGGATGTCAGTGAGTACTTAAACCAAAACACATAAATATACAGTCAAACCGTTAAACCTAACTATACCACAAAATGTCAAATAATTAATTATTTGCATCAACACAATCATTTTTTATACATCTATTCAAACTCACACATTCAAACACACATTCTTAAGAATAAAATATGTGCAAATGTTTTGTTGAGAGTAAATATGTAATGTACTTACCAAATGACTTTTTGAAGACAAACTCTAAATCGCACAGCAGATGCAGCATCATTTCAACTGGACTTGTCCAGATGCATTTCAAGAAGCCACTTTAAGCGCCAACTCAACCGACCATGTCTGGACTCATAATGAAGGTTACACAGCTATTATGAGTCAAATTAAGTGTAAAGATTTACTTTAATATCAATTCTGAAGTAAAGCTAAGGAACAGTGTACAATTCAGGGTTACTAACCTGTTGTGAGTAAAGGTAAATCAAACCAAGTAAGCTGAACATCACCGTGGACAGATTGAGGAAAATAAAGTAAGGGTTTCCTTGGTTTTATCAACTAAGGTTGCTTTTTTTTTTTTTTTTTTTTCGCAAAATTGCTTAGGAAAGACAAAGCATCTTAGTAGCCCCACTTTTGGCACACATTTACTCTCATGTTATAGATAGAATACCTAATGTTATGTCATCTTTTTTGCTTTAGTTCATGATTCTTACTTGTACATCGCCTACACATATCTGTACATTTGTCATTGTAATATGTGAGCTATTTTGTATGTCTATGTCAAAGTCAATATCCTCTCAAACTGTGTAGAATGTGTTGCACATGAGCACTATCTACATGTTTGACATTGTACTTTGCAAACTGTTTCTCCCAAAATTTGGCCCATCTCCTGTTGCGCTGAGTCAGACAGCGGCAGGCTTTCCAAATCACACACTCCCCCTGAATCTGTATCCCTGAATTTCCCTCCAGCTCCGCGTCAGATAATGAGGACAGACTTCAAAGTGTGGACTCCGACGCAAACTCCAACACTTGCTCAGTACATTCTCCCGCTCTGATAATGTTTGAAATGACACTGTCAACACCATATCAAAGTCCCCTTGATCTAGTGTTAAACCGGCATTTTATACCAAGCTTATGCGATTAGAAAAACACTACATTCTGTGCTCTTAAAATGAGGCCAGTCAACTTTCCGACTTCTCCCAAAAAATATAATCCCGACTTCTGACAACATTGTGGATATACACAGTTTATAAATCATATAAATTGGAGACAGCGGTGGAATGATCATGCGCTCTCCGAAAGTTGTGTTTACTTTCCACCACAGCATTAATTCCAGAGTGTCAATTGGCCCTGTTTCTCCAATCTATACAACAGAAGTAAAGATAACAACAGTGTGTAGTCATTACTCATGATGGGAGTGATGTATGGGCGAACAAAAGTACGCTTAGGTAAGAATTACTACTTACTGTCTTTAAAAAAAAAAAAACACTGACACTCTATAATTTAAGAATAAGACGGACTGCCAAAGTCTGCTCTAAAGTATGGTTAAGGTTGGATGTTCCCGATGTAAATGTGCATCTCGCCCATCGTTTTGGTCATTGAAACCAAACTGTGGAATAGCCTCACTGTACGTGTTCGATCTGCTTCTGACATTGAGAGTTTTAGGTCTCTCCTTAAAAGGCACTTCTTTACACTGAATTATTGTTGTTTTTACTTCCTGTTTCTTTTAAATGCAGTTTTTAGTTCTGTTGTTGTTTGTTGAAATATTTCTATCTTATCTTAAATGTGCTTTATAAATAAACTTTAACCTTGATCATGTGTGCCACCAGCCAACAAGACCAACTGGGACGTTTCACGTTTCTATATCGGAGACAGGATCTTTTTATCTGGGATCCAGACGCTCTCTCTCTGTTTCTTTTTTAATCGAAAGCAGCCTGTTTGATACAAACAGTCTCTGTTAAGTATTGGAGATGTATATTATTGGCTAGCCAGGCAAGAGCTATTGCTGGAATTGGTCTTTACGTGGAGTGGGGAAATATGCATATGAGTAGAATAATAAAAAATAAAATGTTATTTTTAAACATTTAAAATAAGTGCAGCACAATAGGCCTATATGTAAATGGAAGATGCTTTTATCAGCTCCCAACCATTATTAATAAAATAATAGATAAAAACAACAACAACAACAGTAAAACAAAATGAGAACCACTGAGAAGCAATAAAGTCATTGAAACTATCAACAGTACTGCATCTAACTCATTACAGTACTCCTTCCTTAAACATGCTCTAAGTGCCTATATGCTTCCTGTTATATGCAACATTTTCATGATTTTTCTCTAAAAAGATATATTATAATATTGTCAATCACTATGGCAACAGCCCTAATATATCACCATTCTGAAACCCATGGCCACATTAGTGTACATTATATATGTTCATTCTGCGTATCTACACTTTATCACATGCACTGACGCTTAAATCCTATCCACGCTGATTGATTAATTATCTAATGTGATTTCGTTGTTACTTTTGACAAGTCTTGAATCTTGCATTACCAATTTGTGCATTTTTCATTCAAGTCCCATTCAGAAGAAAGGCTGTCAATGTGTGCCATCGGACCAACTTTACTTCCATATCGACAGTAGTTTGCCCAAGATATGCTAACATAACCTATGCCTTCACGTGCGTCGGTAAACCACTATTCCCTCAGTGAGCGACTAAACAGCATCTTGTTGTGAGACAAAAGGGCAGAGCACTCTCCTAGGAAAGAACCAATAGTCTGACACAAAAGAGAGTTATCTTCTAATGGCCAGGCTGTAAGACCTGTGTTTATTCATGTTTATTTTCAATTATTAGCTTGTCACACTTTTTTTATTCAAATGATTTTTTATTTTTGTATTATTATTATAAAAAGGAAAACAAAACGTAACTAACAGAATTAACATGAGAGCATTTTCGCATTTTTAAACAAGCAGCAATGTTGATTCAAGGTTTTCCACTATTCCAAAGAAAATGTTTAATTGTATTGTCATACCATCAGAAGATCTACTTTGTGCTACACATTAAGATAATAAATATTAAAAAGGTATAATAATTAAGATGCGGAATGTAAGTCATTCAAAGATCATCTCTTTCACCATCCACCACAAGTTGAAACTCAATAATAAATGACCTAGTATTGCATGTAAGGGATACTGGATATGCCACTGATTTGTGCCAATTAATTTCATATCCCGAGAATTTAGAATATTCCTCAATAACGTCAGTCAGTTTTGTGATATTGGCTTGGTCTTGAGTCAATACCATAAAATCATCTGCGTTATAGAATGGTTTGTGATACCTCTTGCGTACACACCTTTGATTCTAGGATTGTTTCTGATTTTAAATGTCAAGAGGTCCGAAAACAAATGTGAACAAAAAAGGTGACCGAGCACAACCCTGTCTAATTGGGTTGAAAATACAGATACATGGGGAGAGCTGTTGGTAAAGACAGCAGCTCAAAGACCTGAATTTAGGGTTCTAAATCAACCTACGGAAGTTGTCCAGACCAAATTTGGACAGAGCAGTGAATTAAAATGTATCTGGGCATCAAGGGATATCACAACTGCAGGATTTGTGTTGCTTTAGTTTATCCAAAGAAGATACAATAATCACCTCATGTTATCAGCTGAGGATTGTCACATTAATTCTGCATATTTGTATTGGTTTATATATATATATAGTTTATGATTGCATAATTTAGTGCAGCTCTGCATTTTTCTATTTACTCCCAGCGCAAAAGGGCCCAGTAGCTGTTGATGACCTGTTAATTCATACTGGTTTTGTGTCAAGAAACCCAATTTGTTCTATTGTCTACACATACAATGAAGAAAGAAATGAATGAGTACATTCATGTGACTGTGAATGGATGAATATTTCTTAAAAGTTTGAGGGCACAAAGAGAAAAGTGTGGTAAAAAAGAAATTGCAAATGAATACGTATGTGCCAAAGAATTTAAATGTATTTCCACTGATTCGTGTTTAAAGCCACACTAAGAAAATACAACAGTTTTTGGTTTTGGTTTTTGGTTTTTAATGTGACATATGCATAATTTAGCATATAAATAACTGTTGAATGTCCTTCTCTCTCTATGTGGAACAATTTACCTCCATTAGTTCTTCCAGACACATTGCGATCCCTCTCAGGGTTATAGCTTATTTTAAATTGTCCTTTCTGCTTAACCTGTGTAATTAGTGTTAAAACATGAAGCGCAGAGGCCATCACAATATGTTAAATGAATTTCAATTAATGCAAACACTTCTACTTCTAAACTTAGGGTCAGCTCTCCATCAGCTCCCTGGAACATGTTCTGAAAGCGCTGGGGAAATGTCAGGGGTTTGAAAGGTTGCCTACAATCATAGAGGCGACATGGGGCTGAGCTGGAGAGTGCCACCCTGGTGAAGTGGAAGAGTGGTAGTGTCCGCGGCGGAGGGAGAAGCGGAAAGGTCAACGTGGGATTGGAACGACCAGACGAGGATCAGCTGAGAGGTAGTGTCTGTGAAGGTCAGTGAAATGTTTGTGAAAGCATGAGCAGGAACTTCAGAGGTGACGACTTCATGATTGGTATGTTGTACTACCTGTTTTTGGATAAAGAGTATTTTGTATAAGCCAGTGTTTCTCATACTATTGGTACGCGGGCTCTGTGGATATTCTGGCAGTTCTGGCATCCAAATCCCTGTTTATTCTTATTCTTATTTTTGTCAATTTCAGCCCCAATTCAGTTCAGGTTTAGATCTTGTCATGAACCTTCCCTGCTGCTCTCCTTCCTCCTCCTCTCTCTGCTTCCCCCCCCCCCTGTGTTTTCCTTATTTGTCAGTTCCTGGGTGGATCCTTCATCCCCTCCTCCTCCTGAGCCCCTCAGCTGCAACCCATCTCCAATCACCACCTACTACTTCACTAGCAAGCTAACCAGGCTCCGGCGCCTTATCGTTCCGTCATGTTGTGTGGTGCATGTTCGCTCAGGCAACTCGTTCCCCATTTTTGCTAGTTTTGTCATTCTTGATACTTACCTGCATTTGTTTCCCGTTTGCTCCAGGGCCTCTCATAAAACCAGCTTCCTTTCCTGTCAACCCTCGGCCCACCTATCAGCCTGCCACCACTTCCCCGTTGGATCCACTCAGCCCCCTCCAGTAACCAACTCCTCGTTCCAAGACTATTTTGTTTTCTGTCAGAATAAATTTGATTCTGCCTTTTTGGGTCCTCCAGTCGTGTCCTAACAGATCTAGCGGTAATTAGAGGGCCAACTACTTTTAAGTTTATGTAAATGTTTGAGAGAACCACTGGTATAGGCTATCTCCAAATACGTTTTCATTGGCTTTTCAGGCAAGACCAACTGTGCTGGTGCTCCCTCATCATTAACTGAACTCAAAGTTGTATTTTTGAGTCATCTTGCATTCAAGTCGATGTAATCTCTTTCGTCTACGAGTGGTCCAAAGTAGTAAAAGCTTCAAAGGTTGTAATCTAGACAGTCTTTTTAAAATCAAGACGTTTCGACCACCATCCAAAATGGATAGAAAATTACTTTTGGATGGAGGTTGAGAGACAGTTGGCAAAGTTTGGCGTCCATTCCTCTGCAAGTTATCTCCGTGCTGTGGTGACAGAGCATGACTGTAGAGCAATGGAACTGTTGTATTGTCCGTGAAGGATTTGAAGTATTAAACCGATTATATCTTCTTCTAAAACAGCATGGGCGGGAACAGATGTAGACAAACTTGCAAAAAACATTGGGCTGCTGATGATTTTAGGAGTATTAAAATGGAGAAGGCTTTTGAGTCATAAAAGTAGTACAAGAGGATCTGGCTATACAGAAAGATTCATAACTGTGAGACTTAAAGAATACAAAGAATTTTCTTTGTCTCGTCTGAAAATTCTTCACAGCTTATACTATTTGAAAGCAGAAATGTATTGAAGATCCTCTACCCTGCAGCTTAGCCTCAGGTCCTGGAAACATACTCCAGGTTTGTACTTTTATTTCTCTACCAGGTATAAATCTTGTGTGAAAGCAGGCTTCTTTAATATCACAGCGGTTTCATTGGTTAAGACTTTTGCCCTTTTTGAAGTCTTTTTTTCATTTTTATAGCTGACATTTACTATATTTTACATCCAATTCCAGCTCTCTTGGCAAATGCTTTTTTTTTTTTTTTCAAAATTTTGAAAATCTAACTCAAATTAAAGGTGATAAAGGGCCCACGCAATCCTTTGGGTGCTTCAGTGGGGGGGTGCTTCACTGGGGGGGGGGGCGCTTCAGTAGGAGGGCTGCCCACCAACCCTGGCTTTACATGTTTTGAAAAATGGCAGGTGTCAAGTTTCTTTCCCATTTATGACTTTGCAGGTGGCGCTGATGAGCCATTTTTAAAGATAGATGTAAAATTTGCATTTCACTATGTCCAGCTCACGCCTCATTGGGTCCTTCTAAATCCGACAATGTTTGCCAAATTTACAAGGATTTTTGTGTTTTCAAAATGACAGCTTTTTTTGAAGCGCTTGTTATAACCCCGTTATGACTCAAGCAAACAAAGTAACGACTTTTGATCCCACGTGTCCTGAGGATGATGTTTTCAGTTTGGTGACCGTCAGATAAAACCCCTAGGCCAAGTTTTGTTAAAGTACGGGAGCTAGATTTTGGAAATCTGCATATTTTGATTCAAAATGGCCACCTTCACGTTGAAGATTGGACATGGGACAGAGGCGTTTCTGCTCACGGTCACTGATTGCCTTTTTTACGAATTTTGGTTTTGTTTTTTATATTTTGTACAAGGCCCGTAGGCTTTATTAGACAGGAAAGACGATGTGAAATGGGGATGAGAGAGAAGGGAGGACATGAAGTAAATTGTCAGTGTCGGGATTCGAACTCACGACATGGCGGCTGGCTGCACTTGGAGCCTGGCATACAGTATGTGTGATGTGCCTTTTTTAATGAACACCGGGTAGCACTATGAATTTTTAATTTTTTTAATTAATTTTGATCTGGGCGCCAGAGAGCCATAATAAAAGATAGAACCTTAAGCAGCATATCATTACCTCCAGCTCACAATTCTGCACGCTCGCTCTATTGCAGGGCTGTTCAACTTAAGTTTCCTTAAGGGCCAGATTTTTTGGGAGGGCCAAGGTCTCTGGGCCGCACCACTGTAACAACATTTTTGGGTCGCACAAAATATCCCACTTTTCAATAAATTTGAGTTGGTACAATAAAATAACTAATAGCTTTACCAACAGCTTTGCAAAATTGCCTTTTCAGAACTGAATCTAGAACCAACCGGGTTTGAACCACGACTGAACCAGAACCAAAACCGGTCCAAAGCAGAATCAAACAAAAACTAAACAAGACCAAACCAGGTCTAAACTAGTGCTAACCCAGAATTAAACCAGTAAACAAGATTTTAATTGTTTTTATTTGGAAGATGGCCTTACGATGGCCTTATGTTGAAGAACCCTGCTCTATTGGGTCCATTTAAAATCTAACAATTGTTGTAGTTATTATTATTATTATGATTATTATTATTATTTTTTATATATATATATATATATATATATATATATATATATATATATATATATATATATATATATATATATATATATATATATATATATATATATATATATATATATATTTTTTTTTTATTACCAGGTTTGAGCCAATATGGCGACTTCCTGTGTAGACCATAAAATAATTTACATGTCCTGACACAACCTATATTTTTTTTGTTTTTTGGTTTTTTTATGCCAAATTTCACCTGTGTTAAATGTTTCTGGTAAGAGCTCTGATTATTGTTTTGCTGGTTACTTGTTAACATAACTGCGGCCTCAGTGGTGCAGTGAGTTGAGTATTTAACCACCAATGGTAAGATGGGCAAGATACTTAACACACATTGCCTAACAACATGTTTTGTTATGTCTTTCCTCAGTTTTTGTCTGTCAAGCTCATGCTCTATGTCTGACACAAAGCTGTTTGTTCTGAATGTTTAATATGTCTCTGTCTTTATGGTGTTTTATTTTTGTTTTTTTTATGGCTATAATGTAATTCGGGGGACTGCTGCCTTGTGGCTATTTCCGGAGCATTTTTTGTTTAGGTACCTTAAACCTTATGGCACAGTGGCCAGTCTCGCCTCACAGCAAGGTTTCGAGTTTGACTCCTGAGCTGCCCAGATTGTTTCGGCGTGGAGTTTACATGTTTCCTCCTTGCTCATGTTCTCTCATCAACCAAAAACATGAACAATAACCTTCATTTCCCAGTACTGAAGGAATATAGTCAAAATGTGTCCCATCAAAAGACTGCTGTGTTGAAATGTTTTACTTAACAGGCACTGAAAAAAGGTAAAAGTAACCGCAAGCAGCACAGATAAAATGATACCCCAAATTGCTACGAAGAAGTCTTGGACATGGTCTTCAAAATGATTTATTACAACAGAATGGGATCTTGATTGTGGTTTTAACAGTTAGACATCCCCTGATTTCCCACAGGTTTTCAGTTGCAAAGGGCCTAGTATGTGTCATATTGTAACATTTACATAGACACTGCTCCAAGAGCTACTCAATCATCAGAAGTCTTCAAATGTGGAACCTACAAAATCATTTTGCAATGTTGGCTGGTTTTATCATTATGGCATAGCTGTTAGTTCTTTTTACATGTTTCATCAAGTTACAGGCCAATGTTAAACTGATTTTGGATCAGATCGTTGTGTGCCAGTAATTGGTCAAACTAATCCATCAACTTCGCAGATGATTTTTCTATAAGCTTGTGATGGACTGTACTTAAATAACCCTGAATTTTACAGCATGTACAATTCTGGCAGCAATTTGGACATATCTGTTTTTCATTTTGAAATATTGTTTAACCTTGTTGAGCAGCCAAATCATTATCCTTGCTCCAATGTTAAAAAGTAGGAAATGCATGCAGGGACTGTAGTTTTAAGAGTTTATAAATGGTTTCATATGAACAGAACAAGTTAAAATAGCAGAAAAGTCCCTTACCTGGCTTCCAATAACAAAAGGACTGACCAGGTCGGACTGTGGAGCTCAAATAGCCTCAGGATGACAGACATCAGAATGTCTGGACTCATGTATGGACTCCAAAACAGGCGGCGGTAATATTGTCCTCACATTTTCTGGGGGCATTTGAGAATAAATCCTGTCTTAAACAACAATAATAGATATTTTACTGTATCTAAGCACGCAATGCCGTTCAATAGGTTTGTGAAAAAACTGTACACAGGGTCACCACACATTAGGACTGCGGAGTTCCTTTTGTGGAAAATCTCATTAGCTCAGACTACCTTTTTAGTGAAAGGAGCTAACCTTTGGAACACTTAAAGACTAAGACTAGACTGTCTATGTTCAAAAGGAACACTAAGTCCTGGCTTATACAACAGCAGCAGTGTGAGCATGTGTGAAATGTGTGAGCTGAAGGGAGTGACAGAGTTCATAGACGTGACTTATCTGTGTCCCTAGATACGAGGGGTTTGGCATGTTCAAATCAGATATTGCTTTTGCTGAGCCCAATTGTCATGCTGATTTACTTTTAATTACAAAATAATTGGACTTGATGTTATAATTGCATACTTTGGTTCCCATGTCAATTATCCAATCAGAAAGCAGAGTGAGCCTAACACGAGTCTCTCATTTGTGTTGCCAGTTTCAAAGCTTGGCGTCCAGTGTGTTTAAACCTCTGCGTCCTGCTCACTACCTAAAGCCCTGCACCAATCATGAATCTGCCGCTGCAACTCAGTGAATTCTCACGTTTCTAAGCTAAACATGATCAGTGGCCTGTCCATAAACTGAGAAGGAGAAACGCTTGCATGAGTCTCTTATTGTCTCTATCGCAAGGTTCAAGTGTATGGTACATATACAACATTTTGCTTAATTCACGCTAGTTTGAGGAATCCTGGTTAGAGTTGGCTGTGGCGTTGCTCTGATGTGGCTCTTGACGTTACTCTGGCGTGGCTCCGGTTTGGCTCGGACGTGGCTCCGATGTAGCTCCGATGTGGCTCTTGACGTGGCTCTGGCGTGGCTCTGAGAATCTTTTCTGCTATTAAGTCCATAAATCATCTCCAGACTCGCGCCATACTTCTGTCGTCTTATGTTCACTACAACTGCGTGCTGAGAGTGGTGGCGCCATCTAGTGACTGCAAGGGGAAATCCCACCGTTTGGAATGTTGGAAATGGCCAAAGATCTCAGGGTAATTTTGTTTGTTATAAAATGTATGAATAAAAAATATGTTGCTAAACTAAAAGTACTCAAGAACATTAGGAGGAGGAGGAGGGCATATTCATTCATTGATCTGGACCCACCTTCCGAATAAAAGCCAAATAGTGTGAGTGTGTGTGTGTGTGTGTGTGTGTGTGTGTGTGTGTGTGTGTGTGTGTGTGTGTGTGTGTGTGTGTGTGTGTGTGTGTGTGTGTGTGTGTGTGTGTGTGTGTGTGTGTGTGTGTGTGTGTGTGTGTGTGTGTGTGTGTGTGTGTGTGTGTGTGTGTGTGTGTGTGTGTGTGTGTGTGTGTGTGGTGTGTGTGTGTGTGTGTGTGTGTGTGTGTGTGTGTGTGTGTGTGTGTGTGTGTGTGTGTGTGTGTGTGTGTGTGTGTGTGTGTGGTGTGTGTGTGCTGTGTGTGTGTGTGTTCGTGTGTGTGTGTTCGTGTGTGTGTGTGTGTGTGTGTCGTTGTGGTGTTCGTGTGTGTGTGTTCGTGTGTGTGTGTGTTGTGTGTTGTGTGGTGTTCGTGTGTTGTGTGTGTGTGTGTGTGTGTGTGTTCGTGTGTGTGTGTGTTCGTGTGTGTGTTGTGTTGTGTGTGTGTGTGTTCGTGTGTGTGTGTGTTGTGTGTGTTTCGTGTGTGTGTGTGTGTGTGTGTGTGTGTGTGTTGTGTGTGTGTGTGTTGTGTGTGTGTGTGTGTGTCGTGTGTGTGTGTTGTGTGTCGTGTGTGTGTGTGTTCGTGTGTGTGTGTGCTTGTGTTGTGTGTTGTGTGTGTTGTGTGGTGTGTGCTGTGTTTCGTGTGTGTGTGTTCGTGTGTGTGTGTGTTCGTGTGTGTGTGTGTTCGTGTGTGTGTGTGTTCGTGTGTGTGTGTGTTCGTGTGTGTGTGTGTTCGTGTGTGTGTGTGTGTCGTGTGTGTTCGTCTTCGAAGCTCTTCCTGGTTCGGCTGAGCTGCCCAAAACCCACGAGTCCTCGTCTGATCGCCTTCACCTCCCGAGTGAAACCTCAATGTCTTTAGCTTAGCTGTGAGAAACACTAAAGGTGATGTGACGCTCGTGCTGCACTGTAATCCGCGGCAAAATATTACAATGTTATTAGAGCCGTCAAATTGACGAGTGTGGGAGTTGGAGAACTCTTTTATAACGTTTTTATTTCAGTTGAATTGCAATATGGGTATGTTATAGACCTAGGTAAAGAAAAAGTCAAGAGCCCATGAATCTGAAAGAGCAACGTAACCAGAGTAATTAGACGTGTAATTCTGAAAAACATCAAATTGACGGCCTTGAGAGTTCTAGTGTTAAAGGCAGATATAAAGAATCATATCTCTATACATCCATATATATTTAAGGCTCTGGTAGCACAATTTCAGTTTCCTTTTGATATATTAACTGCATTTATAACTTGTTGCTAAACCCATTTAGTATTGCATTTGGTGAAATTCCATCTGATAAACTTTCCTAGGGACTAGTGTTGTGATGTAGCCGAGGCCGTAAACAACATCATATCTGCATCCGATGACTACATCTGAATCTGCCCCTCATCAAGTAAACGATATCACAAATAAACACTAATCCATGGAAAGACCACCTGGACAGATAAAGTTCAGATCTCACAGTAACCGTACAGACACCTTTTTAATGCCATACTGTGCAACATTTCAGGCCGCTCCTCCACGTACCGAGCCTCTTATTACTCCAGTACATTCTCCCCATACACTTAAAAGGCGCATAACACTCTCCATACTGAAGCACGTAAACAAGTAGGTCGGCTTTCCGTTTGCAAATATTGTGAAATTAAGTATCCGGGAGTGATGTGCCTCTCATCTAGTTTTATTAGATATTTCGATGTTGTTCACTCAATAAGGAATCCGTGTCTGGCTCTCTGTGAGTACAAGACTGACGGCCTGAAAACGCTGTCATGCTTGAATCCGACTGCGCTGAGTTGCTTTTATTTGCTCTGATGAATAAGTAAACAGCAGCAGGCCGAGTATGTGGGAATATCTATTGCGACTTCTATTTTCAAAAGCCCTCATATATTTTTGATATTGCCGTGCGCAGCGGCGGCAGACTGGGTTGAAGCGCGGCGAGGCTATAGTCGTGTCCCTGTGTATGGAAATGAGAGGGGCCAGGTGCACTCATCCCTTTGTGATTGGTTCTTGAATTAATTACTTGTTTTCTAGAAAAGTTTGGGACCAGTTTTTGTAGCGCTGTATAGGTTTTTGGAAACTTGTCTCTATAGATCGGACCTGTAACTTGCCATCAGTGTTGGGAAGTTGCTAAATACATGTACCAAAAATACAATAATACATTGCAGTACTTGAGAAAAATGTAAAACACTGCTCTTGTGGCGCTCGCGTTTGTGATTTTTTTTTCCCCCCCTCTCTAATCAGTGATAAACAAATGCAGAACAATCAGTGCAATAAAAATATTCAGTTTTTTTATAGATATTATATAACTCAGTATAAATGTGTTCTAGTATTCCAACTACAGTACTCTGATTGGACCGGAATACTTTACAAAATACATTTTAAAAGGAGGTATTCGGTATTTTGTAACTGACTAAATGTTCAAAGTATTCCACCCAGCACTACTAGCAATATTGTGGAACATTTAAGCATTTCCATGGAGACAATAAGGCGGCAGACCCTTTAGCAAAAAGTTACAAAGCGGCAATAAATAAAATATGATGCTTTCTTTAGTTATTTACATTGAAATATAACATAAGGAAATGTCATTTTCCACTTTGTTGAAAACGGCATTATTGATTTTAAAATTGCTTAGTAATAGACATGAACTTCTTGCAGAACGAGAAGTTATTGTGACATTTCACAGTAACATGTCATTTTTATTTCATAATTTTTTTTTAAGTGGCTGCGTGACATTTTGGAACCACACATGTCATTCAAAATAATCACAACTTAATACAGGGCTGTGGGCGGGGATGGGGGGAGTAAGTGAAAACGGCCATCTCTAGAGTTGAAGTTGACTAAAGCAAATCGGGATCGACTAAAGACTTGAGAGCATGAAACTGGCAAAAGCCAAAAATGTTTGGCGCGTAGGCTTCATTAGACGTGACGACACGGCAGGAAATGGGGATGAAGGAGGGAAGGACATGCAGCAAATTGTCAGAGATTAGAACTCCCAAGGCGGCACGCTCTCAAAACCTTTCAGTAGCTACAATGTACTCTTCTAATAGTTTTCATTCAAACTATTGCTTTTGAAAACAGTGTATTTATATTTAAAAAAGCGGATAAAACTCAAGATTCAACACCAAATCTTTTGCTAGCTCACTCCTGTCGTCTCCTTTCTGCTGTTGTCCCATGTAAATCATTATAACCAGAATGAAACCATAGACGAATGCTAATTTTGATCCAGCAAAACATCATCGATCGATTAATCGACTAAATTAATGAATTATTATTGTGGACAATAAAGGCTGACAGCCCTAAAAATGTCATGAACATATAAGCCTCGAATGCAGGACCGTGCAGGATTAAGCAAACATACACAAATCAATTCAAATACAGTGTTACAACAAGGTTAAACGGCAGCATATGCCCCTTTTTAATTAAGGTTTGTCTCCATAAGGTACATTTGTCAGGATGTATTTTTACTATTATACTTACAACATATGTCACAAACAATTCTTTTACTATGACATCACAAAGTACTACTATCCCATCTATACCTTTTTAATGCTAATATATCTCTCTTTCCTCCAGTTTAAGGTTCAGAGGAAAAATCCATCTACATTTTACAGATTCATATCCCCGATTTGCTCTGTCTCCATCGCTCTTCTCTCCCTCTCCTACAATCTTCGCCTCACACTCACCTCTTATTCATCCTCCAATGACAAAAACCTTCACAATTGGCCCAATCCAACATCGCTATAGTCCCGTCCGTTTATCAAAGCCATCAGTACGTGTCAGCAAAGGGACCCATTATAATCTAAAAAAAAAAAAAAAAAAAAAAACGGAAAAAAAAATCAACTCTGCCGCGACTTAGCCATCCATTCATAAGCCCTGACTGTTATTTCATTCTCATTGCTTCATGCTCGGTCTGCCTCGGGCCAAATATTTTTCAGTGCATAGCTGTGAAATGGCATAACTCACAATAACTGTCTCCGTAGGAGTTGAGCCAGCATTCGTTCTACGTATTGGATTTGAGAAAGGGACATGCAGAACATTTCTGGCCCGCTTCGACCTGACATACTTAGTTGTGGTCAGCGCAGTTGAGGAGATTTAAAGTGCCCGAGACAGGTTTTCACATTCATTCATTCATATTTGTAGAGAAAACGTTCAAAAATCTGTAGGCAAGGAGTGACAGGAAGTGACATCACACCATGGACACTCGTTCCAGTCAAAGTTTATGCCGAATTTAACACAAAAGAAACAACTTTTGACATTCTAGACATTAAATCAACAAAAAAGTTGCTCTCATATATTTTTATTTTGTCGAAAAAAAATGATTGTGACATTAGATTAGTTTTTGCTGGGTAGTTTCGAGTGTGATGTCATCAATTACAAACAGGAAGTGAAACTATAAACCTAAAAAAATGAGCTATTCTGGGAAAAAACATTTTAAATTTGAGCACAATTCTAAATATATTTATCTTAACTGCATTTTAGTTCATTGTACTGTCCGGACGTAACATCTTCAGTCATAATTTGGTGTTGAGGCAAAAAACTAAAGTCTATGTATTTTTGGGTCAGTTTGCTCTCTCAACATATGAGATTTTTCCAACATAAAAGAAAAAAGGCACCATTTTTTGTTTGGTTTTTTATTTTCTGTTTTTGGAGTCAAGCTTTTGGAATGTGTTAAATAATGACTTTAAATATTGCACCAATGTTTATAAAAAAAAAAAAAAATAATAATAAAAAATTACCAACAGAAAATAATGATGGAAGGTGATTAAGTTAAAGAAATGTAAACCATAAGCGAATCCTTTTTAATAAATGAATATAAGATTTACCTATATATGTATAAATTGGAGCTAACAAAATAAATGGTGTGAAAAAATGAAAAAAATAATAATAATAATAAATTCCAATCTGCACTTAAAAAATGTGTATCATTTAATTGAATCAATTTGCGTCAATAGATTTTTCTGGGACATTGTAACTTCACAGGCCGTTTTCTCAATAAGCTGTTTTCTCACACATTGACAAAGACCGGCCCTTAAAGTAGCACCTACACACCAAACTTTACAATCTTTTACTGAACAAGATTTTGACCAAACACACAGAGGGGATTTGTTTATCTCCTTCCAAAGCCTGATATATAAAAGGTTTCAATGCCATAAAAAATGGGCAAAATATGAATTCTAGTCCAAGACCTATATAAAATGAGATCTCCAAAACTCCAAAAATGAAGCAAGAAATTATTTGTTGCAAAGATTGTTTTCATTTTTATGCAACATGCCTTTTATCTTTTTAAAGAGAGTTGTATTATTATTAGCATTATATTGTAAAACATTGCCCCTTAGATGTTGTCGCTGGCGCAGACTTTTCTAAACAACACTGCCACCTTGTTATGAATGACTGAAGACAAAAATGTACACGCTGTTCACACAACACATCCAACAATTACCGCTGGGCGCAAGTGGAAATACAATAAAAATGTGTTATTGGGAAAATAAATAGTTTCTGTCCGTCTCCTGTTCGATCAATGTGACATGTTTTCAATTACAAATATGTCCACAATGTTATTCACCAGTAATTGTCGGTTACAGCGCCCCTCCATGTTCGACACACATTCTTAAGTCATCTCCATGTATTCGTCCACAGATCTGACCTGTCACTTGGTCTGATGGTGTCTCACCCTGGTCCCCATGGAGACTGATACTACATTGAACAGTTAACTGCATTTAAAGTTAACAGTTAAATGCTTTTACCTAATTGTGTGTCGGCACTGGCAGGAGGGGATTGGAGATGTATACGTGTCACATCATCACTCCCGTTTTCTTATGAATATTGCTCTTTTATATAGAAAATAAAACCAAGAAAAAAAAGAGTCAGACTGGCATTTTGTACCTGTCCTAATGTGCAAAAGTTCATCGTTCCCTTTTGTAGCTATCCAATCAGGAAGAGCTGTAACAATGCTTAAAAATTCCATATCATGTTCTGAAAACCTCAGCTTGCTGCCTGAAGTAGCAGACTCTGTTTATCTCCAAAGCCTGCGGAGGACAGACCGTGCCGTGAAAGATATCCCCCAGGGGCTAAGCTTGTACGACGCTGAGATTACCCCCTGTGGGCAGATCTGAATACTGCACTGTGGCCTCTGTAACAAGTGGACAACAGAAGAACCATCAATCCTGTTTACACTGTGTCAAAATGCCTCGGCCTGGTGGAAGGTTTGATGCTGGTAGTATTGTTGAAAGCTGATAATATTCTCTGAGGGAGCTGTTAAGAGTAATCTATAATGGCAATTTTAGCTCATTTACGCACGATATTCCGAACGCACAGAGGCTTCTCTTCGTCCTATCCGTTGTTCTGTCCATCATTTGGTACGTCTCCTTATAGCTTACGGATTTGTATACAGAGCTGTACATGTGCTGGCCACTGGGGACAGCAGTGAACACAGTGGAAGCTTAACTTAACTGCAAAACAAATAAATGCACTTTTATTTGGTGCTCTTTTCCAACAATCCAAACACAGCTGTGGACGCCTCCATGTTTTGTTTTGTTTTAGTTGGTCTATTTATTTTTTCTCATTTTGATCATTTCTCCCTTGGCATTAAAAATGGTTTCCTGCCATGGAAACAATCAGCTCCTGCCATGGACTATATACTCTTAGCGGAAGGAAAAAGGGCCCTCACAACAAAATTAATGACACAGAATGTTAGACGATTAAGGACTGGACTGAAATGATTGGACTATTTGGATGCTTTATGTGAATTGTATGTTTCCTCTTTGTCATGTGCTTTGTTTTCTTTTGTTTACATTTGAAAAATCGGAAAGGGCCATCTTTTGGTTAAGGATAAAGTGCTAATCAGTTTAGTCTATTTTTTTACCGAAATGACATGTACTTTAACTCAATTACTCATAAAAACAGCTTACGTATGTAGAAGTCTTGTGATGGCAGACGGAGAAACGTGTGTGTACCACCTTAACCACAGCTGCTTCTACCAAAGAGATCAATAAATAAATATATATTCGTACAAATACCATTTCCACCTCATGTTTGTCCCGTATAGTGTGTAGCCCTATATATGGATAGTAGCTGACATGTAGAGCAGAATTGCTTGCCTCATAGCTGGTGTATATTCTGAATGCTTTGCTGAAAGAACTCCAATTGAACACAATACCCAATCTGTGTTTCCCCATCTTCTGCGGCGATGTCTGAAAAGTTGCTGCTCCTTGTTTCCTAAAGAAAGGGGAGACTTTCGAGTTTGGCTGCATCTCAAATACTTTGTTTTCTACTCCTTATTTCCATTTGTCGCGGCACACACCGCACCGCACTCATGTTTACGAAAGGGGAAAACTCCGAAGCAGCGACATCTAAAACCTCAATGACGAAACGTGTTAACTCTCTGCTTTGAGGTCAACGTTAAGGGTTTATTTTCAGCTTTGCTCCAGGCTCAAAAACAGCATCCAGAACAAAGAAGACCCACAGGATAACAATGTACTTTGTTTAGTGTCTTATCCATCCAACATGTGAAATAATGTGGCTTTTAAGAACTACAGAACAATAGACTAGTTATTGTCTAAAAAAAGTTCAGCAAAAAGTCAAGAGGGACAGTTGTATTACATTATTCTTAAGAATTTTGCATACAATTCTGTATTTCCTTATTTTTGTAACAAATATGATAATCAAAAACCATGCACCATGCACTACGTCTACAGGACTTCTTCAGGGCTGGGCCGTTCATCAGACACGCCTGACTCATCCAAAACTGTACAGTCGAGCATTAAAAGTAATTGAGATTTCCCAAATTTTAAATTGTTTAAATTGTTTGTTTAATTAAACCACATAAAATCAGTCTAGGTTTATTGATTTTTGGAGTTAGTCATTCAATCGAGAACTTCCCATCAGAAAATGAGATTATTTTATTTTTATTTCATCAGTTGATGTCCAGCTGGTGCCCCTAATAATAAATAATTAAGATTACCTACACAAAGCCAATTGCAATAGAATAACACATTGTGCAAGTGCTCATTCTCAAATACTACAGTAAAGGTTTCCTCCGTGCAAGTCTAAAATCCAACATCTGGTGCCGACGTGTGAAGATGTCTCAAGCCAAAACAAATCGGCGCTCCCTTGTGTGACGATTCAAGTACTCCTACAAACAACAAACAAATGACATCATAATAAATTGTTTTGTTAGTTTTAAGTAGAAGATAAAGTGGCCTGATTTAAACCTGATTGTGGTTGAAACCTGAAAAGTGGGACGGTGACAGGCAGAAGTCGCGCTGTGTCGTGTTCAAATTGCTATTGCTCCTGGATTGTCTCGCGTCTCCATCGAGTGGGCCTAAAATCACCTGTCTGTGAACACAACCTACTCATTCAGCCCCATTTCTCTGGCACTCTTTGTCTAAGCCGAGCACAAGTATCCGGCTTTCACAACTTCCACGACTCAATGCATGTTATTTTTGCAAACACAAGGATGGCTGTCAGCAAAGGAGAATTGTTTATGATCAAAGCAGTGTTTAGCTTTTTTTTCTGTGGATATTTTGGGTCGTTTTTATCTGATAATGTTTGAGTTTACATAGTGCAATATGTTTATCCAGTCATTTTGAATTGTGTCCTAACAACTTTTTAAATGGAAAGTATAAGGACATAGGAATCGCATATGATAGACAAACTTTGATATTTTCTTGTTGATTTATATTCCAAAGAGATACATTATAACCAAAAATATAGCAGTCTGATTTAAGGTGGAAATGAGAAAATAATCAATAGAGAAATAATCTTATTGTGTAAATATTGCATCTATTGTCCACAAAAATATAAAGGTTTGTTTTTTATTTTTATTATTTTGTAATTTATTTTTTTAAAAATTCTTACGCTACATAGGTAAGTTTGTTTTATGTGAGTTTTTTGTTGTTGCTGTGTGTTTAAAAAAAAATAGCCAAAAAAAAAGGTTACAAATAGCCAAAAAAGTTACACAATGCAAGCAGTCAACGCTGTATTTTATATATGCAAAAATAAGCCAGTTAAATGTAATATATAATCTAAAAAATTAAAACCTCAATGTCCTTCTTGTTGTTGCTGAGATCATTGCTTTAAAAAAAAAAAAAAAAAAAAGATGTCCTTACTTTCCAGCCATACGTTCTCTTCAAATAAAGCACCTCACATGGAATCATAACATATTCTGAAGCAGTTGTATGAGATTTTTTTCTCCACAATCACACAACCTTGCTATTGGATGCTATTAAAATACGCTCCCTTCATTTCACACAGAACACTGAGATGCTTTTACCGCTGCTATTAAAATGATTATTGCCAATTAACACCGACAATCCAAAGCATTTTTGATTCCATTACCGGCCGCAAATATTCAAATGAGTCACATAAAACACTAATACGAAGAAGCAACTCATTAATTTCTGTCAAAACACTCGCTACTGTTGGCAATAAAATGAAATATAATGATCAATAAACTGTACTATATGGAAAACCTCTAATATTTACTGTTGGCGTCACTGAACCTGTACCTCCTTGTTTAGTTCAGTCATTAATTTAATGCTTTACGTTGGATTAAGAGCAACATAAAATAAGACCTGGTAATTACAGAGGTGGAGAGTGCGCTTGGCGGTGATGTGTTAAATAATAAACATGAAGCAGTTAATTTCATGCCACATCGGAAAAGGCCTTTGGTTAATTAGCGAGGTGAAGAAAGCAGCGCTCCTCCTGCAGGACAAATCTAATGATCTATTACACAATTATAACAGATTAGGCAAAGCAAAAGCAGGTTTTTTTAAACATGAATGAAAATGTTATAAATTCAAAATGATGCTTACAGGGTGAATGTAACGTTTATGTATCACCTTAAGTCAGGATGGCCGCCCAAATTAAATCCTATTATGGAGCTTAAAAGTAATATTTTCTCTTTTTTTTTTTTTGTCTTCCCCAAAGAACATTGATATATAATTTTTTGACGCCACTAGCCACAGTTAGCTTTTAGCTTTAGTCTACCCCTGGACTAACTTCAGCTATTTTGATTTGTTTAGCACTCTTTCTCTCCTTTTAAAAAAACCCCAAACTGTATAGTGTAAAACACACACTTCGAAGACGTGCAACTGCAGTGGGTGGCGGTAATGTAACACGTTATGGATACCACCCGCCATAAAACAGGAAGAAAAAGAAGAAGATTGAGATGTGGAGTTGAGCAAACCATAATGTTGCAAATGTTACCTCTTTGCTTGCAGCACTTACCGTATATTGGTGTTTTTACTGCAAACACTTATAATAATGATAATAATAATAAAAGCTACATTTTCAAGAATAACAAATATGAATAATTGAAAATAAATATACAGGTGAGTGACAGATTATTTGGTGACAACTATATAAGGAAATGCAGCATAAAGGAAATAACCTGGATTAGATCCCAACAACTTCAATAATCTGCGCCCCATCTCTAATTTACCTTTTATATCCAAAATTCTTGAAAAAGTAGTCGCCTCTCAACTTCACACCCATCTCATTTCAAACAGTCTCTATGAACATTTTCAATCTGGTTTCCGTCCACTTCACAGCACTGAAACTGCACTTCTTAAAATCACAAATGATCTCCTCATAGCTTCTGACTCTAATTTACTATCTATTCTCATCCTCCTCGATCTAACAGCAGCATTTGACACCATCTCACACAGCACTCTCATCCATAGGCTTAAATCTATTGGCATCTCCCACATTCCTCTCTCTTGGTTCATTTCCTATCTCTCCGATCGCAGTCAATTCATACAACTGAAATCCCACCAATCCAACCCCTTCCCTGTCCCAGCTGGTGTGCCCCAGGGCTCTGTCCTGGGTCCCCTTCTTTTCATCATCTACATTCTCCCTCTTGGTTCCATCTTCCGTAAACACAACATTCATTTCCATTGCTACGCGGATGACACCCAGCTCTACCTCTCCTCTAAACCCACTGCATCACTTCCACCAGCCTCTCTTACCCTCTGTCTGCAGGAAATCAATTCCTGGTTCTCTTCAAATCTCCTCAAACTCAACAGCTCTAAAACCGAAGTCCTACTGGTAGGCACCCCTTCCACTCTCTCAAAATCAAACAGTTTCACAATTTCTATCAATGACTCCACTCCCCTCCCCTCAAGTCAAGAGTCTGGGTGTCATCCTCGACAGCACCCTTTCTTTTCACTCCCACATCAACAACATCACTCGTTCCGCCTACTTCCACCTTCGCAACATCTCTCGTCTCCGTCCTTCTCTCACTCCTCACACCACAGCCATACTTGTCCACAGTCTAGTCACCTCCCGGATCGATTATTGTAACTATCTCCTCTTTGGTCTCCCCAATAAATCCCTCCAGAAACTGCAGCTTCTCCAAAACTCTGCAGCCCGCATTATCACCAGGACGCCCTCCCGCCATCACATCAGCCCCATCCTTCAACAACTTCACTGGCTCCCCATAAAACAACGGATTCACTTCAAAATTATCCTAAATACTTTCAAAGCTATCCATAACCTGGCTCCACCGTACATCTCTGACCTCCTCCACATCTCCACTCCCTCTCGCTCCCTCAGGTCCTCCTCCTCCCTCCAGCTCTCTGTCCCCTCTTTCCGTCTTATTTCAATGGGGGGCAGAGCCTTCAGCCGCTCTGCTCCTCAGCTCTGGAACTCTCTCCCTCCTGACCTCCGCAACATAGACACCCTTCCACTTTTCAAATCCAGACTCAAAACTCACCTGTTCAGACAATCCTACACCACATAACTCAGTCACTCCAACACCATCATCCAGTTCTGTACTGTGGGTTTTATGTGGGTTTTATTCTGTTGTTTTATTCTGTTGTTTTATTCTCTTGTACAGTGTCCTTGGGTGTTCTGAAAGGCGCTTTTAAATAAAATGTATTATTATTATTATTATTATTATTATAACCTTGACATCCCATTGTGCAACTAGGTTTACAGATCTGGCAGCAAATAATATCACGATTATCGAGTCTAGGTCACATATTCACATTTTACCTGACTTTATTCTAGTAATTGATTGAATGTATGCACAGAGACAGAAGAAGAAAGATTGCAAAACATGTCACTGTCCACGGTCCTTATTCAAGGTAAGCACAGATCAGCATTTTCTACCTTTTTGGCCACGTAGAATGGGTTTTAATAAAAGAAATACAGTACCGATACATGGGTCTGTTCTCTGACCGTGCATTTTCTCAAAGGAGCTGCGGGGGGGGTTCTACCATTACAAAAGAGTCTTCGTTTTGCTTTAAGAGGACCATCAGCGCACGTTTAAATGGGCTCGTAAAGTTAAGTTATGCAAATGTATGAGCGACTGAGCCGTACTTTGGCCCCATCTCCTCCACGCCACGCCTGGGCACAGATTGTTTGCACTAACGTTGGACAAACGTACTGCTGTTACAGGCTTTTGGAGCGCCCTGTTCTGCTAATGTTGGCTGTGATGGCGGCCCACCCTGCTTCGTTGTTTGAGAAAGTTGTTCTAAAATGTTCTCAAAACATCCTGCAGGTGAATACTAGGGATGTGCCAAAGGGTTGAAAACTTGAAAACCAAACATGCAATTGGTAAAATCCACTCAAATCATAACAGAAGCTGGCCAATAGGAAAAGTGGGTGGGGGAAAGTACGTGGCATGTGTTTGTGTTTACGCATATGAACTGACAGAAATAACAATCGCTCCTCATTTTTCTCTCTTACTACATACATTTTGATGACAGGCAAACCAAAAATACTTTGCTGGACAAACGTGTCACACTTTCTCCTCATGGCTCCACCATATGTTTATTGCTAAAGAGCAGCGATGCAAATTATAATTCCTTTTGTCACCTATTCTCTCTCTTTTTTTTTTTTAAATTGTCTGTTTGTTTTTCTGCAAATTACAATTTCTTTTATTCAAACTTGCTTGACAGCCCCCAGCAGGCCTGTCAGCAGAACGGCTTTAATAATCAGACAGAGCAGAATAATAACACGGTGGGGAGCGCTGCCTGAAAGTGGTGCCATTGTTTTCGGGACACAAATTGAACTGCTCTGGCTGGACCTCTTGAAATATATAACGTTTTGTCAATTTAATGATTTTGTTGTTTCGTGTGTATTTAACATGAATTCAAATGGTGGCAAATTGGTTTGTGGTCTCAGTTTGGTCAACACAACTCTGCTCAGGACAAACTCAATCCGAACGGTGCAATCAGGTTGGTTTATTTTAGTGACCTCAGATGTACAGTTTTTTATGATCCTCTCAGTCATTCCACGAAAATCTGTTTTGTTTTTCAGTCCCCCCTGTGATATTTTCTTTTTCCTTTTTTTTTCCCCCTGGTAAGCACATATTTGTTTCGATTTGGTCGGACCGTGCTTATCCCTGCTGATAATTAAATAAGCCATGTGTCAATCACGCCCAGCTGAACTTCGGGAGATGACACGGGCTTCAAATTAAAAAGAAACTGACATCTGCAATCTGAGAGTGCAATGCTTTTAATTAAATACTTAACGGACCTGCGCCTGCACCTCAAGGAAGACTTTTTGGTGCGTTACTCTTTCGCAGATGAAACTGTCGCTTCTTAAACATTCTGATTGAGTGTGCTGAATATTCTGTTTTATTGTTCATTTCTTTACTCTTCCTTTTGTGTATTTTAGAGGACAATTATTATGATTGCACTGATTGTATATTTAGATGGTTAAGGATAATAATGAATTTAAATGTGTGTATTTTAGAATTGAACGTCAATGATGACTTTTGTAGCATTAGTATTTATGTGGTAATGGTTTTAATGAATTGGTTAACTATTCAAAATGATAAATAGTAGTACTTTTGCCAGGTTTTGCTAATAATTGTTTATTTACGTAGTGTTTAAGGGGTGCCATTGTGTAAATAGGGGTGTTTGACTGACTTATGGACTTAGATTTTCCTCTTTTTTTCCATCTGTTCGAGGACAACAGATGGAAAATAGCTTGTCTAGTGCAGAGCCTCTTTGAGATTAATGTCCATACCTCATCAACCATCAGTTTCAATCTTGAACCTATTGCACAGTTAGCTAATCCTCCAGCTAGGTACTCCTGACCAAGTCCTGGTTCTAAATCTTGACAAGTTTTCAGGCACAAAACTGCAATCTCAACGGCTCTCCTGACTGCCTATAAAAACAGGATATATTTATGGGTGCAATACATTACAAATACCAAGTCAAACATTAAATGGAATGTTCTGAAAGTTGAGAAAGTGAAGGTAACGGGCGATTGAAGCTAAATTTAGATTGTGACTGTGATTCCAAACGTTATCACTTTTGGGCCGTCTGCATAAAAATAAAAGGTGCACTACAACTTTTCTGGTGGCTCCGCTGATGACATTTTCCAGAGTATATGCACAGTATATGCAAGGTAGATTCGTTTACTCCTCTCCACAGATTTGTTTAATGCTTTACTGCAAAACAATAACAGCGAGGAGGACATATAGAGAGCGTGATTTGGCTGTGAATAAAATAGGAAATACAATCTTCATCTGTAGTTTTAGCTGTAGTAAAGGTGTAAGATATATATATATATCGAAAAATGTATAATATAGCCATTATTGCTTTGAAGATAGAGTGTCATCTATAATTTAAGATAGTAAAAATGACCGGGAAAAGGAAACAAACATCTTCAAAATAAGGTAAATTGATATTTATATTTTATGGTCCATTCATGTTTTGTGCAATGCATTTACATTCATTGATTCATTGTTAAAATATCATCAGAATATTTTTATCCAGCTATATTCATATACATTTTTGTCACCCAAACCTTTAAGTGGAGACATTGGAGGCATAAAAAATATGATATATTTTTTTTAAACTCATTTACAAAAAGATTACCATGTACTTTTTGTAAATTAGAATTGTGTAATTGTGTATTTGCACCTCTATTTTCTTTTATATACAAGCTGTGTTTCGTTTCGCCCTTGAGGAAATTTTTTCAGCGTGTACAACTGGAGTATGTCTATCTTTAAATTAAGGGTGTCTCCTCCGCTGTTCCTCGTCCCAGTGGGAGCAGCGCCAATCCCCCTTTTACCCGCTCCGCTCGTACCCCCGGGAGCAGTGGACCTCCGCGGCCCCCAAACAGCTCTGCTACAGCTAATTTGTCATTTCTCCCTGGGACTTTTCTCTTATTATAGGTTTGACTATTTTGAGGCTACAGTGAGGTTGGGTGACAGACTCTCACACAGGGTTGTCACTTTCCCACCGGCCCCACATTTATCACTGCCATCAGGGCGCTGCCACCGGACCCGCGCCAACATGTGATGATGATAATGGGAGGCACAAGACACCGCTGGACAACCCCCTAACGATGAGATGCTGTACACCGGCCCTGCTGGTTTGACAGAGGAATTATTGTGGACTGTAACTGTAGACATTGTGCTGCGAAGGCTTCTTGTTTTTTGTTTTTTTGCAAGAAATGCTTTATTTAGTGGTAACATTTTAGTTTATGAGCCACATAATAAAAGTGAACTAATATTATAAGGCAGTATGAAAGCTCAATGAAGTACTTTATAAATACTTACAGAGATATATCAATGCTTTTATGTAGCGTTATCTATTTTCTTCTAGTTAGTGTCCGTTAGCATTATTAGCTAGAGCCCTGGAGACGTACAGGTCCTGCAGAGATGGAAGTCTGCAGCCGATCACTTTCTCAGCAGAACGCACGAGGCGCTGTAGTCTCTGTTTGTTCCTGGCTGTGTCTCCAGCGTACCACACGGTGATAACACAGTAAAACAGATGTGTATAATGTTCCACTGTATGGCATTTGTCTACTTATCTTGCGTTTATTCCATCACAGGTTTTTATCTGCAAAAAAATACATTGAAAAACCTGCATTCTTAGTGTGAGTTGAGCCGCCTCTCCATAGGCCTGACCTGTAACTTGGCCTAATGATGTCCCCTGCTTGTCTCCATGGAGATAGATACGTTCCAGGCAAAGCAATGTTCATGTAATTGTAAACAACTTAAAGATATGCATGCAGTTCATTATAGAAACGCATAAGACGCGTTTGTTTTCAAAGACATTTGCCGTACAAACATGTGAATCCTAATTAGCGTCTCGTGTTCGTCTGCTCTGTGCTAATGGCTGCAATCCAGTGCCCTTGACTCCGGCTCTAACTACCATTAAGTACACTTGCCCTGGGCACAGTGGTGGTTTAATTAAATGCAGAGATGATTTAGCCTCAAGGACAGTGGAGTTAAACCAGTCCAACTAGTGTCTTCCAACTTTAAATAACGACATCCTCTTCTTTTACAGCTTTATTTCAGTCAAGTCTAAAGTTATGGCTGACAGTAACAGGGACATTCTTTTTATTTTTCTTCCTAGAGACAACAAGATCCATATTGCTCTTAACGAAATACTTTGAAATCAGTGTAATCCTTTTTAATCAAAGAGTCCCATACCAGAAAAAACTGAAATGTTTTGTCCAGTTTAGTTAGATTATACACATTTATCAACAGATTAACAAGAGATTTTGTTCGCCAAAACGACATGAGAATACATTGAATATCCAGTTAGAAATAGAGGTGGGCAATATTGAAATTTAAGATATGCAACATTTGAATATTGAGTATATTGTTTATCAAAAAAATGCTACAAAAAGTGCTGATAAAAAAACCTAAAAAACACAAAATTTGATCTGTTTTTCTTGTTTGTGTTGTAAACTTTCAAATAAGGGTATAAGAGGATATTTCTGCACTTTTCTGACACTGATTATTAAACCTCAAAGGTCATGTTTTAACTTTTCGTTGCAACTCAAAGCGTTTATTAACTTTCTGTTCTCCATCTCGACAAGTCATTCAAACATCCTCCTCCAGTTTCTAATGTCAGCGATAGCTCTTCAGATTTTTTCTTTCAATTCAAAATTATAAAACCATAGGAATTCTTAACATGCATTTATAGTTTTTACTCGAATGTGAGTGAGCGTTAATGTTCTTCACTTTCACATTGATATTATTTCATCTGTTCTTTTGCTGAGAAGAAAAATCTGTGAAATGTGACAAATTCAAACACAAGAAACAATTGCGGAGTTGATGGTTTGCGAATAAAACCGGCTCCACTTAACGCCTCAAGGCTCTGACAGGACAGACTGAATACAGAGGTGGGTTTCAAACGCCGAGACCTGATGAAAGCTCCTGCCAGCCACACCAGGGAACGAGAGGGCCAGGAAAACCATTTCTGCTCAAAATCTAATCAAACATCAAACTTTCTGACACCCTTTGATACGTACACCTGTACACATGTCACACACGCTCTCAAATGAGGCTATATGAGCGCTGGAAGTCATGTTATTGTGGTACTTTTTCACAGATGTTTTAGTAATGATTCCTCTACTACTAAAACTTCTGTAGACACTTGATCTCTACTGTTATCCACTTTTCATTTACATGTAAGTATTAACAGGAGTTGTACAGAAGCAGAAATATAATGTATTCATTGTTGTGACAATAATGAGCACTTATTGTAAATAGTAGTGTTATAGCCTTATATTTTCCGCCAAAGGAACAAAGGAACTTGTTGCATGGAAACAAGCAGGAAAAGCTCCTCCAGGTCAAGTACGAGTAACGTTTGACATGCAAGCTCGCTCTCAGCAAGGACGCAGGCTTATCTTTGTTTTTATCTGAAATTTTCTAAAATCCAAAGAAAAAATTTGTTCTTTTGTGTTTTGTTTTTTTATGTTTTGAAGATTTGAAGTGGGGTTTAAAAAATAATAAAAATGTACTTCAAAAAAGTATTTTCATTTTGGCCATGCAGTCGTTCCAGCCTTTATCTTTGACTGACAGGTAATAGACTGGAGTGTTTTAGGCCCGTTTAGAGCTGAGTGCACAACAGACTGAGTAAATAACCCCGTGACCGAGAGAGAGAAATTAATTTCAGATGCAGTGGCTGGAGTCCATGAAGAGGCCAATCAGGCGACAGGGGCACAATTACCAAATGTAAATATTGGACACTTGAATGAGCAGCGGGGCAGTGAGAGGCTGTTAGCAGGTTGTGGAGATGGTGCATATAATGTTGAAATGTATAGTCAATGCTGCCATCTAGTGGCCATAGAGTCGGAGCTGTGTGAAAGCAGTTTAATTCCAGCAGTTTAATTCCTCTGTGGACAAAAACAAGCCACACCGATTCCTGCACCTTCAGAGAAGAGCACCTCTGGGGACAGGCTCTTGTCTCTTCTCTACAGAGACTGTGAGTGCAACAAAATGAACCAAAAGTGTCTTTTATTGTGTCACTGCTGCTCGTGAACTTCCTCAGGATCAATAAAGTACTGTATCTATCTAATCTTGTTTACTTACATACATTTTAATGAGAGAGACGTTTGTATGTAATGTTTTTATAGGCCTCAAGATAAAGCTTTTGGGGACATATTCATCTGAAAAAATAAATAGAGCCATGTTTAAATTTCTTGCTTCTTTTTGTTGACAAAGCAGATAAAAAAATCTAATTTGAAAACTTGAATAAATCAGGTTTTGGAGAATATATCAAAATCTACTGTAAAATCCATCAAAAGTATTGTTAAAGTTGCAGTATCTAATTTTGACACCGTGAAATCAGAAGTAGGTAAATGTGTGTAACTCCTGTCACAAACCCTTTGGCACATTGTAAATAGCCACAAACATTCATTTTCAGGTCAGACTTGGCTCTTTCAGACGACGTGTGCAGACCACCTCAAGCACAGCCAATCAGAGCGCTGCTTTCATCTCTTATTCCCTGTACTAGACAGTATAAAATAAATACTTTATTTAAAAAAACACTGTATAAATACATTGTATAAATACACTGTGTAAAATACAGTATTATTAGCTGCAGACAGCGTGCAGCGGGTCCTATTTTGTCACAAAGTGCTGCTTTTACAATGTACTCTTGGGGAGAAAACAACACGACTTTAAAAAGGTTGATCTTCATGTCCATTTGGGAGACAAGGGAGAAAAATACCTTTCGATGTTACAATTTCCCATACAATAAAATAATAAATATGAATAAAACAATACAAACATAATTTAAGATTCTGCCTTATGTTAATCTATAAATAATATTTACCATGATATTTATTTATTTGTGTTTTTGTCGTTTCTCAGCCAACATATACTTAAGTATTTGTTCACTTTCTCTCTCTCTATCATGCAAAGACCAGCATTGGCCTTGTGGGTAATCTTTAACTAGACGTTTGGTCTAATCTTTACAATGTCAGTGATATAAGGTCTTTAAAAAGGTGGTCATTGGCCTGGACATTGATAACATAAAACCTTCATGACACAAAACAGAACTGAAAGAAAAACTAAACCTTATCCCCACTTAGGTTTGTTGTATAACCTTCACCCCGAAGCGTGTTACAATATAAATCACCCCTCGATAACAGTGATGACAATAAATACACAACAACCTCCTGAAAAATAAAATAGTATATTTTATTTTCTTAAATCATTTTGAATCCCTGCCTTCCTAATTCTTAGTCTTTGGTATTTTTCACATTTGTTGTGACTATATAACTTTAAAAAACGATAAATATAATGAATATAAAACATCTCCTGTGTTAGCCAGCCAGTCTCCTTCCAAGTCACTTTCGAGCTTCAATCCTTTCTACAACAGTTCCATGTGTAAATGTTTTGCCTTGAGTCATTATATTATGTCTATATGTAAAATAAACACACACACACAGACACACACACACACACACACACACACACACACACACAGTAATAAAATAAGTTGCTTTATGCGCCTGTTTGATCCGGCCCCTCACAAGTGTTTGATAATAATTATTATGGCGTACTCTTTCCCCCTTTTTAAATAGTTTTAGCTATATATATATTTTTTGTTACTGTCCAATGTTATTTCAGCCCAGTCCTTGACGGTCGGCTCCATCTCGTTATTGCCTTTTTACCTCAGCTTTCTCAGAGTTTTACATTCGAGCTTCACTGTTTTAAAGTTTAATGGAATAAAGGTGCTGAAGACAGTCAGGGCTTCATTCATCTCAGAATCAGAAAGGGGTTTATTGCCATTGTCAATGAACAAACTTCACAGACATAGGAACTTGTCTCGGCATGAAGGTGCAACACAAAACACTGAGCAATAATAAAACAACATGTATTCAGTCAAAACAAAGGCCATGCATTTAAATAACAAAATAAAAATAGGCATTGCTATGTACACAAGTTTACAGTTAAGTTTAAAGTTGTAGTGCATCTCAATCAAGTGTTTATGAATAATAGGGCAAAAACGGAGTCTCAAAAACACACGACGCAGTTTTACCACTAGTGTTTCCCTGTGAAAAAAAAAGCACTCAAAAATATTAAATATAATTCATGAATGAAATTAAAGATAAATTACAATAGCCAAGTGTTTTTTACATTTAAATTTGCTTTATGACAATGTTTTACCCCCTTTTCAAACATGCCTGGAAAATAAATATGGCTTTGTCCGGTCACTATCATCAAACATTATTCTTGCACATTAAATTGCAAAGAATACCAATTCATACTTTTTTTTTTTTTTTATTTTTAATGTATTTTCTAACTTTTGAATTTATATTAATATCCTTTAACATGTTACTCAAAAGGCCGTCTCATAGTGTCATAAGTTCCAAAGTACAAGAACTTATGCAAGCTGTTTCTCAAGAAGCAGAGTGAGGGACACAAACTGAAAGCAAAACCAGACATGTGAATGTTTGTTATCCGGGGGGGAAGGGAAAGTCCGGAATGACTCAAATGAGAATAAAGAGAGCCAGTTGCATCGAGAAAATCCCACTTATGTGAATTCATAAACTTACACCGCAAATGCCAAAAGTTACTTGAAAGTCTTAAAGCTCTTTTTGACTGTTCAATTTATTTTTTTAATGATTGATGTTTATTAGACACTCAAGAGGTGTTACACAAATGGAAAGACAATTAAAAAAAAAACACTTTACCCCCATCTCACCATTGAATACGCGTCTTCAAAAATCATTTTCAGCAAAAAAAACAAAAAAAAAGCATTCAAATGTATTCCTCACTTTCCTAACACAGTCTTAGCCTCCTAATTATTCACGGCGTTGTGAGTTTTTTTTAAATGCTTTTCACACATTTTAGAGACTAGTGCGGTAAAATGAACAACTGGGCATGTCTAATAATAACATTCTGAATGATAAAGAGCAGTTGGTAAATTAAGATGCGGACCACAGTGATCTCTTTTCTTTTCTTCTTTTTTTTAACTCTGACAATCTCTTTTTTACATCTGTACTGGGGAAAAAACAAATTGTATTATAAAATGTTAGCGCTTCGTGTGGATCCTTTACTTTATTCTGACTTTAGTTTTGAAACAATGCAAAATTCATCTCTTATTCTTGTCAAATTATTACTTTTTGGCTTTTACTTCAATCTGGTCAAATCTAAATGTCAATATGTACCAACGTTATTCTTAGTTTAGAAATGTTCATCCTGTCTTTGTAATCGAATAAATTGAATAATTCGTACAGTATAGGTCAGAGATGATATACTTGTCAAGATAATACATTGACTTTGGTCTACTTTCATGTGGCCCTAAAATGGTAATAGGAAACGCCCAGTGCTACTTATGAGGGAGGAAGTGAGGAGGAAAGAGAGAGACAGGAGACACTGTGCCAGACCCAAAGCAGGGGGACGGTGCTATCGACTGGAGACTATTTCAACATGCCAGGTCAGACTCTTGTCATATTTAAGATTAATGTGTGGCTAAAATCTTTACCGTAAATTTAAATGTGTGGATTTGTAGTTGTGATACAAGTAGAGCTGCCAACGATTACTCGAGTAAATCGAATAATTCGATTACAAAAAAGCTTTGATTATTATTTCATTCCTTCGATGATTCGTTTAATTTACATATTTAATCAAAAACACGTGAATCTGTGGCGCGCGGAGCCGCACGGAACGACTTGTGGCGCTTTTGTTTCACACAGAGCTTGTTCCGCTCTGACGAAGCGCAACAGGAAGAGAGCGGCGCGTTTTAAAGAGTTTTAAAGAGTTTTGATGATGTAAAGAGCCATAGATCTATTATAATCCCGAGCTGCACAACTCTAAACACCGCATCTCGCTCATTTAATGTGTTTAAATGGTTTACTGAATGTACAAAAAGATTAATCACAGAAAAGAATCGATAGATTACTCAATTACTAAAATAATCAATAGCTGCAGCCCTAGATACAAGTGTATGTGATGTTAATCCTCAATTTAAATAAAATATACAAAACCAAATAGTCACATATACAATACTTAATCCAAACAGTTTCCTTCTATTCACTCATTTGTATTTTACTTTTAATGTGCTTGTTTTTAGGGAGACCTACAATTTAAAAAAAACTATCGCAAAAACCCTTCAGGCTAATTCTGATATGTTTACAGAAATGTTTGTGAATGTACGTTGTTCCTGTGAAATATTCAATTAAATCCATGATCACTGTCCACGGTTGAATACGTTTCAAAGGTGGTCATCTGGACATTGTTTTTAAAATCGAGACGTTTTGACTGCCATCTTAGTCATTTCTTCATCAAAGATTACTGGGCAACAAACTCGTACTCATTATGACTCAATACGCATGACTTTGTGTATCAAGAAATCAGAATCAGAATCAGAATCCAAATCAACTTCAATGTAAAGAAAAGAAACAGGATGCCCTGAATGGTAGTGCATTGTTGAAGCAGTCAAGTCATTGGTTGTTCTTTGTTGCAGACAACGAAACAGTAAAGGAGGTCAAAGATGCAACAAAGGACATCGTGGGCGCTGCCACCACAGGGGCACTGGCCGGCAGTGCCATCGCAGGTCCACCTGGGGCCTTAGTGGGATGGATAGCTGGATCGGTTTTCGGTGGAGTTGTTCGTATAATTGAGAAATCTAACGAATAATGAACTGATGTTGTGGGATGAGAGTCCAAATTCAATATGGACACCACCATCCCATTCGGCTTCGGAACGATGTACCTGGGCCTCAAAACCCCTGCCATGGACCTTTCTCTTCATCTGATGCCTTATTTTATTTTCTCTAGCCCTGCTCTTGTATGTTTTTGTTTGTCAAGTGTGTTTTTGTTTGTTTTCTATTGCCCAACTGAACAAATATCTCTCTGAAAAAAGTCTGAAGTGATGTGATTATTTTCCCTTTTGTTTGTGAAACATTTGATTATCTTGTACTAAAATGAAGAGAAGCAATATTTTCTTATGGTACAATAATCAACCGGCTAACCATATGTATTTTTATTGCCCGTTTTATTACATTTTTAATCTGATGTATAATTTCTCTGCAGACATTGTGTAAATTACATTACACAGTAAAAAAAAAATCAAACAAATAAAAAACTAATATTGAGTTTTTATACTGGTTTCTTATTGCTCACAGCCTTATGGCGCGTCACACCGCGGCGGCCACATTCGCGCTGGCCGCACAAATTGACGCCTGCATTTGAAGGCAGCCGCCCTGGCCGAGGCGCACGCGCAGTGGAGGAGTTGTAGCCTATGGCAGTTCAGGTTAAGAGAAAGGCTTTCGTGTATTTACTTTACAAAGTCCAAAAACGGAGGCGATCGGCTCGGCGGCTTTTTCTGGGTCCCGCACTTCAGAGGTGAGCAGAGTTTAGTGAATATCATTATTTGCTCCAAGAGCTGCATCTGGCTTTTTTTTTTTTTATCGGCTCGGGGTTTGCTTTGGTCCTTTTTCCGGGTAGTGCGTAGCACGTCACTGGAGCGTAATCTCTGATTGGTTGCTGCGCCATTTCTGCCGCAAAAAAGTTCAACTTTGTCCAACTTTTCTACTCTGGCCGCTCGAGCGCCCCTTGCCAAGGCAAGGCAAGTTTATTTGTGGAGCACAAATCGTACACAAGGCAAGTCAAAGTGCTTCACACAACAGGAAAAAAATGCATTAAAATCACAGACATGGCAGAAATTACAATCTTATTTTAAAAGTGCAATTTTCAGGCTATCGTCAAATAGTTCAAGACATAAAAGAGAAGAGTGCAAAGAAAAGCATTTCAGTCATATGCACAGCCAAACAAAACAGTACTGCGTACACACATAATCGTTTTAAATACAAGTCCATCCCGTCAATATAATACATCCATGTCGGTGTAATCCCTCATTCGTCCAGGAGTGTTCCATTGTAGAAAAAGATTCAGTTGTAGTCATTATTTTTCTAAAACAGAGTCCAGATGACTACAACTGAATCTTTTTCTCCAATAATACATCCATGACACAAACCCATAGAACTCTTGAGCGCGGTCATAAACATGCCAGACCAATAGTGTTTACCTAAAAGTTACACCCAATCTATCCAATGAGAGCACGCCTTTTCTCGTCATCACTTCCGCAAAACATGAAGCGTGGCGCCAGATTACGCGAGTTATTTGCATGGATCTATCAGGTTATTTCGTGCAATATCGCCAATTGTAAAGCACACGTTCTGTGCGCCGCACTTGTTCAATCAAAAGTAACACACTTCTCAAAGTATCCACGTTGTCCACTGGCGTACACAAGGACGCATGTGTGACGTTTGGGACTTTAAAACGCTGTTTATCCATGTCACACTCAAACACAAACCCGGAGTTTTCCGAAATCTTCACTTTGATCAGAGTTTTCCAAAAGCACCGTTTTCATGAGCATGATCCTCTGGTTATGTGTGGTCGACAGGTCAAATCGTTGAAAAATATATGCGTTTTATCAGATCCCCGGCGACGTGTGGACATGGCCTTAGTGTCCCATCCAGGTTTCTTTCAAACAATAGTCCTAAACATGCTTTGTTTTTATTTTAAAATAACTTTTTTTTGGTGTGGTGAGTTTATATGACCATGATCTTATGTGTGATGACATAATATTATTAATTATTTTTAAAGTCACATCAAAAAGCAAAGTATTATTTACAAAACGCTGAGCTGTATTTGAACATTTTGAGTTTGAATTATATGCACGTACACAAAAATATCCACAGTAACATCCACACAAACAAAAGCGGGTATAGGTCCATGTCCTGCTGGCCATTGGATTTTTGTTTTGAAATGGGACATCCAAAATTGGTAAACATGGTCTCAAAATAAAATAGAAAGTAGGGAAATTTTTTTTTTTAAAAACCTCAGAAAATAATAAACAAAGTCATTATTCAGTTTCTCATTCTAAATCAAAATGATTTGCAATTTGCCCATGTTTTTTTTTCACAACTCTAAAGTGTGAAGTTCTCCGTCAGCGTATTTGATTTTGAAGTGAAATACCAGGCATTTTTTGTCTTAGTAATAAAGTAAAGACAAAATATGAAATATAAAATAAGCCAAAACACAAAGAGACAGGAAAAAAAGTTTTTTTTTTTTTTTTTTGCCATCTTCTGAATTGTTTTATGATCAAGGTAAAAAAGGTAAGGAACCCCGTTTCCGCCAGTGAATAAAAAAAATAAAGCACCACAGGAAGTTAAAGTTTCGACTTTTTCGACTTCTTGGAGTTTAAAGTCAGCGGCTTTAGGATGCAGAGGATGGAGTCCATGAAGAGGCCAATCCAAGGGGCACAATTTACCAAATGTAAATATTGGACACTTGAATGAGCAGTGAGAGGGCTGTTAGCAGGTTGTGGAGATGGTGCATATAATGTTGAAATGTATAGTCAATGCTGCCATCTAGTGGCCATAGAGTCGGAGCTGTTGTGAAAGCAGTTTAATTCCTCTGTGGACAAAAACACAGCCACACCGATTCCTGCACCTTCAGAGAAGAGCACCTCTGGGGACAGGCTCTTGTCTCTTCTCTACAGAGACTGTGAGTGCAACAAAATGAACCAAAAGTTGTCTTTTATTGTGTCACTGCTGCTCGTGAACTTCCTCAGGATCAATAAAAGTACTGTATCTATCTAATCTTGTTTACTTACATTACATTTTAATGAGAGAGACGTTTGTATGTAATGTTTTTATAGGCTCAAGATAAAGCTTTTTGGGGACATATTCATCTGAAAAATAAATTAGAGCCATGTTTAAATTTCTTGCTTCTTTTTGTTGACAAAGCAGTATTAAAAAAATCTAATTTGAAAACTTGAATAAATCAGGTTTTGGAGAATTATATCAAAATCTACTGTAAAATCCATCAAAAGTATTGTTAATAGTTGCAGTATCTAGATTTTGACACCGTTGAAATCAGAAGTAGGTAAATGTGTGTAACTCCTGTCACAAACCCTTTGGCACATTGTAAATAGCCACAAACATTCATTTTCAGGTTAGACTTGGCTCTTTCAGACGACGTGTGCAGACCCACCTCAAGCACAGCCAATCAGAGCGCTGCTTTCATCTCTTATGCCCTGTACCTAGACAGTATAAAAAAAAATACTTTATTTTAAAAAAACACTGTATAAATACATTGTATAAATACACTGTGTAAAATACAGTATTATTAGCTGCAGACAGCGTGCAGCGGCCTATTTTGTCACAAAGTGCTGGCTTTTACAATGTTACTCTTGGGAGAAAAAAAACACGACTTTAAGGGTTGATCTTCATGTCCATGTTGGAGACAAGGGAGAAAAATTACCTTTCGATGTTACAATTTCCCATACAATAAAATAATAAATATGAATAAAACAATACAAACATAATTTAAGATTCTGCCCTATTTTAATCTATAAATAACATTTACCATGATATTTATTTATTTGTGTTTTTGTCGTTTCTCAGCCAACAATATACTTAAGTATTTGTTCCACTTTCTCTCTCTCTTATCGTGCAAAGACCAGCATTGGCTCTTGTGGTAATCTTTAACAGAAGATTAGACGTTTGGTCTAATCTTTGCAATGTCAGTGATACAAAGTCTTTAAAAAGAGTGGTCATTGGCCTGGACATTGATAACATCTTAAAACCTCCACGACACAAAACAGAACTGAAAGAGAAAAAACTAAACCTTATCCCCACTTAAGTTTGTTTGTATAACCTTCACCCCGAAGCGTGTTACAATATAAATCACCCTCGATAACAGTGATGACAATAAATACACAACAACCTCCTGAAAAAATAAAATAGTATCTTGTTACTGTATTTTCTTAAACCATTTTGAATCCCTGCCTTCCTAATTCTTAGTCTTTGGTATTTTTCATATTTGTGTTTGACTATATAACTTTAAAAAAACGATAAAGTTATATAGGGGGAGGAGGAATAAAGAGAGCCAGTTGCCTTTACTTTATTCTGACTTTAGTTTTGAAACAATGCAAAATTCATCTCTTATTCTTGTCAAATTATTACTTTTTGGCTTTTACTTCAATCTGGTTCAAATCTAAATGTCAATATGTTACCAACGTTTTTCTTAGTTTAGAAATGTTCATCCTGTTCTTGTAATAGAATAATTGAATATTTCGTACAGTATAGGTCAGAGATGATATACTTGTCAATAAATACATTGACTTTGGTCTACTTTCATGTGTGCCCTAAAATGGGTAACAGGAAACGCCCAGTGCTACTTATGAGGGAGGAAGTGAGGAGGAAAGAGAGAGACAAGGAGACACTAGTGCCAGACCAAGAGCAGGCGGAGCGTGCTATCGATGGAGACTATTTCAACATGCCCGGTCAGACACTTATCAGATTTTAAGATTATTGTGTGACTAAACTCACAGCAAAATTACTACAAATTTAAAACGTCTGAATTTGTTGTTTTGATACAAGTGTGTGTGTGTGTGTGTGTGTGTGTGTGTGATTTTAATCCTCAGTTTAAATGCAATATACAAAACCAAATAGTCACATATACAATACTTTTTTTAGTTACCGGTAGTTAGTTTTCTTCTTTTCTTATTTGTATTTTAGAAATGTTTGTGAATGTACGTTGTTCCTGTGAAATATTCAATTAAATCCATGATCACTGTCCACGGTTGAGTACGTTTCAAAGGTGGTCATCTGGACATTGTTTTTAAAATCGAGACGTTTTGACTGCCATCTTAGTCATTTCTTCATCAAAGATTACTGGGCAAAAAACTCTTACTCATTAAGACGCATGAATTTGTGTATCAAGAAATATAATAATAATAATTAATAATAATAATAATAATAATGATAATAATAATACAATGATCAACATCTATGTCTCAACTACAATGTAGAGAAAAGAAACTGGAACGGTCGTACATTGCTGAAGCAGTCAAGTCATTGATTGTTCTTTGTTGCAGATGGAGAAAGGCAGATCAAATTTGACCTTGGCGAACATAGCGCTCACAACCTACACAGGGGCGTATTTAGGTGCTACAGTCGCAGGTCCAGTTGGGGCCGTAGTGGGATTTGTAGCTGGATACGGTTTCGGGATCGTTGCTCTGATAATTGAGAAATCTAACAAATAACAAACTGATGTTGTGGGATGAGAGTCCAAATTCAATATGGACAAAGGTAAACAGATCTGTAGAGTTGTGTCCTATTCTTTACATTTTCTGTAATTGTTTTGCATTTGCTTCTGTATTTGTACTTCATGTAACAACACTGAGTACTTCTTTCTCAGCTGTGCTAAATTACCAAATGTTTATCATGTACTGTACCTACATGAGAACTCGTCCTTAAGCCACACAATGATGATACATGGTCCTAAGACCATTATCATGTGTTTTGAGACTGTAATAATAAATATTAGACTGAAATGAACAAGGCACCGGAAACTGTTTTTGACACCATCATCCCACTCGTCTTCGGAACTATGTACCTCGGCCTCAAAACCCCTGCCTTTTGCATAAAGTGTATTTATTTTTTTAATTTTTTTTTGGGGGGGGGGGAGAATTCAATTATGAAATAACATATTTTTGTCGTAGTAATCAAATATTATATATATTTTTATATAAACACAGTGTGTTTAAAACACAGAGATAGGGAAAGCAAAAAATATCATTTTTCATAATTTGAATATGTTTTATGGTCAAGGAAAATCCTCCAGTGAATGAAAAATAACAGCACCACAGGAAGTTAAAATGGCAACTTTGAGACTTTTTTTTTTAGAGTTTATATTCAGCAGCTTTAGGATGCAGAGGCTGGAGTCCATGAAGAGGCCAATCAGGCGACAGGAGCACAATTACCAAATGTAAATATTGCATACTTGAATGAGCAGTGAGATTCTGAACAGGCTGTGAAGATGTTGAATGTGTTGTGTTAAAATATATAGTCAATTCTGCCATCTAGTGGTAAAGACTGGGACATGTATCATTACCAATGCCAAGTTATAAATCACAATAAAATGGCCTAATTAGTCATCATAGTGTGATAGTGGCTCATTTTACAGATACAACTAAATACTTTGTGTGCCAACTTTCAACTGACAAAATAGAAATGTTTACTTTCAATTTTACTTTCAATTGGTCTGATTTATTTTTATTAAGAACACACTCTAATTTACAATGTTGGCCTGGGCGTGCAAGAGCGGGAGTGAGCACTGAAACAACGTGTAGGGCAGAGGTGGCATCGCTCCAGGTCTAGTGTAAGGAAAACCATCTAATCCACCTAAACATGACCACAACAAGACCGAGGAGACGATTGTTGCCCCCGAGGAGGAGGACATGACTGCTCACATCCATCTACATAGAAGAGGCTTAGGTAGAGAGTGGGTAACAGCTTTCAAAATCTAATCTAAACAGCGAGAATCTTACCTGGCCACAAAACGCAACAAAACACAGCTGTGGAGCCTTCCCCTCTCAACAGGACACCTACAACCACCAGAACACCAGGACCGGACACACCCTCAGGACTCGCTGTTTGCACTACTCCCCTCTGGGTGGAGCAACAGGAGCATCAAGTCAAGAAACAGCTTCCACAAGCCACAAGACTGTTAAATAATCAGTGACTATAGTTGTGTTATGGTCTATTATTGTCTTTTTTTTAGTTTAGGTACACTATTATTGTCAAGGGAATTAATCTCATCTCAGAGTATAATTGTGTTTATCTGTGTAGGCCACATGACAAAACATTGCTTTATATTTTTTAATTAATACACAGCTAAATTCATCTGTTAGTCCTTTAGTTTACCTTTTAAAAGCAAAGAGAAAGAGATAATAGACGCTAAATTTCAGGTTCTTTGCCAATGAAGTTCCAGTTCCATTAACAGTGGCAAATCAAAATGACATGAGGCCAAAAAAGGACTTTGGGAACTTTTGACTTAATGAGCTTCGAGGATCGAGTGTTATATCTCAAGGGAGATGACTGAGCTGTGAGACCGATCATGGTTTTATATAATAGTAATAATGATAATAATGCTTGTAACAACGGGACTGCAGTGAGGGTTAACTAACAAAAAATATTGATATATACCATATACATTACATAATACCATTTTAATGGCGAATACATTTATGAGAAAAGTTTTTGTTGTTTTTGTAGAAATATTTCATCCACTGAAAGCTGAAAACAAAAACTAAATCATCTTCCCTTTAGTCAAGATGTTTGCAGTGTTTCCTGTCGCCAACCAGTATTTACCGTAAAAACAAAACCAGTTCAGAAATATGCAGTTTTACACACTTTAAAGTTACATCATGCAGATCCTGGACCCTGTTACACAAGGGCCTTACAGTACACTGCTAAACAAACGAGTGACTGGACTTGAAATGTAGATTATTATTATTATTATTATTATTATTATTATCTTGATTAAAGAATTTGATTTATTACGGTGCCAATATTTGAATTAAATGGTTTCAAGATCATTTGTATTGTAAAATAACAAATAGGGCTGTTAAATCAATGAATCACAACTCATTAAGTAAATAAGTAATCATTTTCTGAAACATGCCATGTGCTGAAAGAAGAGGTTTTATCATTGAAATTAGGTCTTTGATTCAGAACTTGTTATCAAACTCACACTTTAAAACTAGAGGAGACATATCTTTTAAAGCTGGAGCACCTCATACATTTTACTTATTTACTACATAGAGCAGGAAATATTCCGAAATGAAACAAGACCAAATGTAAAATCGAATGTGTTGCAATGAGGAGCTTCCAAAATGGCGTCACTTTAGCTTCATTACGGTCAAATTTTGTTAAAAAAATAAAAATAAAAAAATCATATTCACAGGCCTTTTGCGATTTAAACAACAAAGCGATTAATCAAAACAAATGCAAGATTAATCAATAAGAAATTGTTAGATGCCGCTCTAATAGCAAATAGAACTGAACATTGAAGCCAGTCAGAAACAATCAGATCAGAATTATCTTTCTTTGTATTCATAAAAAATATATATATATATACAAGTTGAAATCGTGTTTATTTTATCTATTTGAAGTTATTTCTGCTTCCGAAGAGTGCAGATGCTTGCTCCTGCTTGCTATAGCTGCTTTCCTTATTTATTTTGCTTTTTAATCAGTTTTTGTCTTCCAAACATTTGAATTTTTTTTTTTTTAAGTAAACCAAGGATTTCAAGAGCATCTAAAAAACATTGCCAAAATTAAGTATAGTGTCTAAACCAGACTTGGAGAGACTTATCCATGCGTTTGTCTCTAGTAGATTAGACTACTGTAACGGCCTGCTCACTGGCCTCTCCAAACGAGCTGTAAAACAGCTGCAGTACATCCAGAACGCTGCTGCTCGGGTCCTGACTAGAACCAGGAAGTACGATCACATTAGTCCTGTGCTCAGGTCTCTGCACTGGCTCCCTGTGCTCCCTGTGGCTCAGAGAATAGACTTCAAAGCAGCTCTGCTTGTATACAAGTCTCTCCATGGCCTAGCACCAAAGTACATCTCGGACATGTTAGTGCCATATGAACCATCTCGGACTCTGAGGACCTCAGGGGCCGGCCTCCTGCTGGTGCCCAGAGTCAGGAACTAAACATGGGGAATCTGCATTTCAGTTTTATGCAGCTAAAATCTGGAACAGTCTTCCTGAGGATGTGAGACAGGCCTCTACTCTGGCATTGTTCAAATCTAAGCTAAACATTTTTTTGTTTAGCTGTGCATATGACTGAAATAATCTTAATTGCACTATTTTATGTCTAAAACTATTCTGTCATGACTTTGTGATTTTAATGCATTTTTTTTCTGTTGTGTGAAGCACTTGGAATTGCCTTTTTGTACAAATTGTGCTCTACAAATAAACTTGCCTTGCCTATTTTAAGATGGGTATATTTTTGCAGTGTCATCTCTTATGTGGTACATAGTTTGTGGATCTGAAATACTGGTTTGTCAGAAAACAGAGGAAACGCCCACGGCCAGGTCCAGTCAGAGAAAAACAGAGAAGAGAAGAATAGAAAAGAAAGTGCAGAGCAGAAAAGAACAGAAAAGAGCAGAGACACACTGTGGAGCAAAGCAGGTGTCGTGCGCTGAAGACTGGAGACGATCTCAACATGAGCGAATATGCAGGTCAGATTTGGGTTTAAAGTTCATACTGGTAATGACATCAGGGGGGAAAAGTCCAATTTAGATTTGTAGTTGGAGTAAGGGGTTATTTTATTGTTTTTTGTTGGCAAAAATATGAGGCTTCAACTGAAAAAAAAAGTATATTGTACTTGTTAAAACTTAATGCTTATGCTATTTAATTAAAGCTACATGCATAATAATACAATGTAAGTAAATTATACTACATTGGATGCAATGTAGGCTTCAAATATATAAATCAAAAGTCCTAGCAGGAAACAGGACTAACCTGACGGCTCCAACAATGCCATCAGGTTGTTCTATAAATAACTCTTTGGCAACAGGTATGACTATCCAAAGTCTTGAATAACATTAAAAATAAACTGTACTCTGAATTTTTATTAATGCATGCATTGTTTTTATTTTCCCAAAAATAAACTCAAATATTAGATGCAATATTAAACGCAGATTATTTATTTTATTTTATTTCATTTTTATTTCACTTTTAGAGCTCTTTTCTGTTTTGCATTGCCCAAACCATCAGGCTGACAAGATGCAGATAATCAGAATCAAAACTATTATTATTCATCCAAAGGGAAATTCTTTCATTTCTTTCCATCAAACCTTTTGGTTTCATGTGAAGACTGTGAAGAATGCACTTAGTCTTAAAGATGGATTAAAGATGGCACAATATTCGGTATGTTTTGTAGTTTTGACATGGAGGTAAAGATAAAACAATCACAAATCTGCAGATTTTGGTGTGGTTGGATTAATAAAGCACTGTAATGGACCTCATTGGTTATTTTCAGATTCTTGAATGTGAGGATTAATTTCCAGGTGAAGCAGGAGTCAGTGTCCTCCTCTATAGATAATGTTTTCATCCTTAAAACAAATTAAAATAAACCAAATGGAAAACCAACAAAAACTCAATCTGAGTGTTCCATCCTCACTTCCTTCAATCTGAAAACCACCGATATTTGTGTCCGACAGGCTATAAGGGCTACAACCAGGACGAATGGAGGCTTGTTCTGGTCGGCAAAACCGGAGTGGGGAAGAGTGCGGCCGGGAACACCATCCTGGCACGAGAGGCTTTCGAGTCGGAGCTGTCCCCTTCCTCCATGACGGCCGAATGCCACAAAGCCAAAGGGTTCATCGGTGGTCGTGATATTGCCGTGATCGATACTCCTGGTCTCTTCGACACAAATTACACTCAAGAAGAAGTTCTGAAGCGGATTAAGATGTGCATTTCCCTATCTGCGCCGGGTCCACACGCGTTTTTGATTTGTCTCCAGCTTGGGAGGTTCACCAAAGAGGAGAAAGATACCGTTGAAATGATTCAGACGACTTTCGGAGCAGAAGCGGCCGACTACACCATGGTTTTATTCACGCATGGCGATCAGCTAAAGAGGCAAAATATTGAGTCCTACATCGCTGAAAGTGCGGATCTACTGGAGCTAGTCCAGAGATGCCACAACCGCTATCACGTCTTCAACAACGAAATCAAGGATGAGAAACAAACGTACAAACTTTTGGATAAAATCGAGACGATGATACAACAAAACGGGGGAGGATATTACACCAACGAGATGTTCAAGAGAGCAGAGGAGGCCATCGAGAAGGAGAAGGAACGACTTTTGAAGGAACTCGAAGAAGAACGGATCAAGGAGCTGGAGAAATTGCGTGCCAAATACGCTAAAAACCAAAACGTCTACTACAAAGAGGAAAGCAACGTCAATATCCGATACCACAACGAGGCCAGGATGAGAGCGGAGAGGTCAAACGAGTTCACGGCGGCGCCAGCTATCGCCGTGGCAGCAGCGTGCGGGGCGGCCATCGGGGGGCTGTTGGGTTTGGCAGGGGGTCCGATCGGGTGTGCAGTGGGAGTGGCGGCTGGAGCGGCAGTCGGGGCGTCTATAGGGGCGTTGTCCATACATGTGTCCAAGGGATGTCGGATCCAGTGAAGAGATGGTAAAATTTGCTGTCTAACTGTCAGATAACTGATTTGTTGTCCTGGTTTATGATTACTGGGCCTATACACATGAAACAAAAACTGGCACAAAGTTCAACATCTTCTCTGTCGGCAGAAATAAACCAACTGTAAAGATTTTTTTTGTTTGCAATGGCCTCAAATGTGGTGCCATTATTCAAACCCAAAGGTGTGATTGTTGTCATTTGAAAGGGTTTTAAAGCATGAGAAAAATATAAGAGGTTTGTGGCACCATTCCCAAACAAATAATGATGATTTTTAATTTGGATATGTATTTCAAAAACAGTCAATCTCCCATAAAGTTGCAAAGGCCCTTGACCCATCTGATATTCTGACATCATCAAATTGTAGAACGTGAACGCAATTCGTAATGAAGAATTACGATTGTTGCAACAGCGATTAACAATTTAAAAATACATATTATATCTTTTGAATGGAGAAATGTCTTGAAACTTTTAGCGTTACTCCAAGTCATTCTCGCCTTTTAGATCTCAACCCTTGATATACTTGACGTGACGGGATGTCAAGATTATTGGGTTGATTCATGGTCATGATTATTGAGGTCACCATAGAATCATAAGAACTGAAAAATAATAATCAGAACAATTTTAGAAGCAACATTTAGTCTTTTTTTCATTCAAGCTACAGTCCAAAAAATACATCAAAATTTGCATAAAGCAGCACAAACTTGAGGAATAGTGTGATTTTTTGTGTGTGTGTGGGATAATCATTAAATCATGATATTTAAATGTTATATTGTGACAAAAATTTGTAATGCCATTTTTGTCTAAACTAATATTTTGCATAAAATACTCGACATTTTCAACTACACACTGTATAATCATTTACAAACATAATGATTTTCACACTAATAAGAACATATACATTTTAAGCTTTATTAAACATCCTTTTATGTAGCATTTAATGATAATAATATATGTATATAACGGCGCAACTTTATAAATAAATGCACTCCTCTCATTACTTTTTGAATACGTGACTTGTCTTGCAGTTATGTAATTACATTTGTATCTAACTTAATGAAGAGGTTACAGTATGATGCCCAGTGTATGTTGTCTTCATCAATCATTGAATAATATTGTTAGAAATGTAAAGTATGATTTGCTGCACTTCTAAATATACTATTGACACGGCTAAATGTAAAGTTGTATTCAAATAAAAAGTGGAAAGTAACACTGACTTTTATTATATACAGGAACATTTTTGTTATAACCTTATCGAAAATATCCACTGCCGTTCGAGCGCCTACTCCACATTTCTCCTGATAAAATTTGAGTTGGTGCGTCAAACTTGTGTTGCCGTTTTGGAGACTTTCTGATGCTAAGATTGATTGATAGATAACGGCGCTTGGAAATACAACAAAAGCCTTATTAAAACGCAACTACCAATCAAAATACATAAAAAAAAAAAAAAGCAATATCTGAATTTTACAACAGAATGATGTTTTATAATTTATTTTGTTGACGGTCTTTGTGAACCAGCAATCGTAACATGTTTAATCTGTGCAATGTGAGTTAATATGCATGCAACTAATTTATTATCATAATTCTAATTGTTTACCTGGAATGCTCCACTGCGCGTTGGGCGACCACCTCGAATTGTAGAAGTTGTTGAATGCGTTTGGACACGGATGGAGGGACTCGTAAATAATATCTCCAATAACACCATTTGATTTTTAGTTTTTATCAATCGTAACGCACGGAGAGAGGAATACAACATATTACAACCCTGAAGCCAATACACCCAGAAAGTAATGATTTAATGGCATTTTGTGCTTCCCCTCCGTAAATGTCATTTTTGTATACAATTCAAGGGGGATCAATGAAAAAGTGGGACATTCTCTACAAGTGGGACAAGGGGTGGCTGTGCATGACAACCAAAATTACATTAATTAAAAGATTTTATTCCGTTAAATATCTTGAAAAGTATTTTACTGTGAGTGGGCACAAATCTCGATTTATCTGACCTGTAACTACTTGTCTCCGTGGAGCTACATAACTTTACGGCCATACAGTGGAACTTTTGTTGGCCCCGCCCCTGCTCTGGTCCCTTCCTGATTGTAAAATAGCCACTTATAATCAACTTTTATTTTACTTTAGCACTATTTCCCCCACGGAATCCCCCCAGGCCATGTTTTTTCCCACCACCCCTGCTCCAGTCACTTCCTGACTGTAAAATAGTCACTTATAATAAACTTTTATTTTATTTTACCACACTTTCCCCTACATAACCCTCCTGGCCGTGTTTTCTCCGCCCCGCCCCTGCTTTGCCGACTTCCTGATTGTTAATTAGTTACTTATAATCAACTTTTATTTTACTTTAGCACACTTTCCTGCACGTAATCCCACCCTGGCCGTGTTTTCTCCGCACCGCCCCTGCTCCAGTCACGTCCTGATTGTAAAATAGTCACTTATAATACACTTTTATTTATTTTAGCAATCACACCAAAAACATCTCCATGAAAAACAAACATGTGGCAGATCCTTCACCAGAAAAGTCACACACACTACACTCGTTTTAAGCAACACATGACAATACAGAAACCTGTGTGTGATATGACATAAAACAACCTGCTTTATTCACATTTAGGCTCCAAGAAGCAAAAGAAGAAAGACCAACAGCTGCGGATGATCCTGGTCGGCAAAACTGGAGCCGGAAAGAGCGCCGCCGGAAACACCATCCTCGGACGCCAAGAGTTTGAGTCAGAACTATCCTCTTCATCCTGGACGTATCAGTGCCAACGATCGGAAACAACCATCCGGGGACGCAGCGTGGCCGTGATCGACACCCCGGGATTGTTCGACACCAATTTCACCGAGGAGGAAGTTTTAAAAAAGATCACCACTTGCGTTTCCATGTCGGCGCCGGGTCCGCACGCGTTTTTGCTGGTTTTGAGGCTGGGCCGGTTCACCGAAGAGGAGAAGGAGACCGCGAGGCTGATACAGAGCACGTTTGGGATGGACGCGGCAAGGTTTTCGCTCGTCTTGTTCACGCACGGAGACAAACTGAAAAGAATGACGATCGAACAGTTCATTTCCAAGAGCGGCGATCTGGAGCAGCTAATCGAGAAGTGCTATGGGAGGTATCACGTGTTCAATAACCAGGAAAGCGACCCGCAACAGACGCACGAGCTACTGGATAAAATAGACAGAATGGTGCTGGAGAATGAGGGGAGGTTTTACACAATCAAGATGTTTAAAATGGTCACAAAGATGTCCAAAAGAGAGAAGAAATATTTGGTGAAAGAGCAAAAGGCAGAGGAGCGGCACAGAAAGGATGGACTCAGGGCGGAGGTGGAGCGAGAGATGGGGTTTGTATCGCAAGATAATCTGGGGAGGGCGAAGAAGAATAAGTGTGCTGTGCAGTGAGTGGAACACAAAGGGTTATTTGTAAGACGTTTATGAGACTTTCTAAGACCCTTTCTAAGACTTTTTGTTTAAGCCAATTCTAACCTTACCTTAATAATGTATGGCAGGTTTTTTACGATTTCCTAATTTTGACTTTATTTGGTGTATTTATACCTGTTGTACATAATAAATTATAGTTTTACACCAATTGAGTAGGTATTCGTGGATAAAACGTTGAAAAATCTGTAGAAAATTACGACTTCACGCCAGGGATTTCTCCGGTCATACGTCACTTCCTGTGCCACCAGAACGTTCCCGCCCCCTTTAGGGTGAAAACAAACACAATGGCGGGAGATAAAAATTGTTAAAACGTTATCATTTTGTTTCAAAATACAACAAAATATTGTACACTGACGACACAGGACGCAGAAGTTGGTGAATATTTTTAAATGTTTGTTTTCATCCAAAAGGGGACGGTAGCACTAGCCCAAAAGCACCTATATGACTAGAGACATCTATTCCACTCAGTTTATGCATAAATTAACAACGTTTTTGAACCTCTAAACTATAATTGAACAATATAAAGTCGCTCTCGTGTATTTTTATTTGTCAAATAAAAATAATTGTGACATTAAATGAGTTTTTGCCCAGCAATTGCTGTATAATTTCCTAGTGTGATGTCATCAATTACAAACAGGAAGTGAAATGATAAACCTTATACATTTTTGCAGAATTAAAAATATATTTATCTTAACTGCTTTTTAGTTCAATGAGTCGTCCGACCTGTCATGGGCACTTTAGAACCTAACAAACACATGCCTAACCGAGCACTCTCACATTAATTATAGTCTATATGTACTTACTCAACTCACGTAATTTAAGGCAATTTTGCAGTGAATAACTAAGTAAAAAATATGGTTCACAATCTGGAAACTAGTCTTCATCAAAATAAATAATTAAATAAAAGTCTTAGAAATGTGTGTACATATATTATCTGACCCTGCTAAGAACCATTAAGAATAGAACTTAAGTGTCACTTATATTTTATCTGTACTTTACTAAGTATAGTTTACTGTTAATACTGTTTACTTTTACTTCACTAAGAGCAGGAATCTGTACTTTTTACTCCACTATGATTTTGAACTGGACTGAAAAGTACTAGTAAAAGAGTATTTTCCATTTCACGGTTACATCTTGACTAAAGCTTTTGAGTTCCAAGTCAGCAAACAAAAATATACATATATAAAAAGTATAGAAACATTGAGAAATTGACTAAATATTAAATGATTCTTTATTAAGATCACATTTCACTGTCAAAAATATACGCATTTTAAATTTATTCTGAAAGTAACATTTTAAACATGTACTTCAATACTTTTACTAAGTCGAGTTTTTATGTGATACTTTTACTTGGGTTAATTTCTTTGCTCCTCTATCTGTACTTTAATTTTAATAACAACATTGAGTCATTCCTCCATTGTATTTGTGTCTGAAGATGTTTAAGTTGTGTTTTGTTCAGTGCACTTTTTAGTCTGACTGTGTACATAAACAATTGTAAGTAAAAATGTATATTATATTTATAGAGCTTGCAGTAATGACTCAATGTGTTGTTAGTCATTTATGCTAATTTGAAAGGGAAAACAAAATAAATCACGCAATCCCTGTATTGTTTGTGCGAAGTGACTTAGATAAACCTGCAAATAAATAATAATGCACAAATTGAGCTACAGCGGAATAGGAACAGATCTTAAATTTAAAGATATCAATTTAAAACTTTTCCTGAAGTGTACTCACAGGTGTAAGAAACATTTGTATGACATGTTTTTCATCATATTATGTTTTCATGTATAAATAAGGCATTTTATGTGTAAAAATGGCCTAAATAGCATCTATTTGAGACATTTAAATCTGAAAAATTGACAAAACCAGGTTTAAATTTCTTGGTTCATTTTGTTGATTTGTTAGATTAAAAAAAAATCACTGAGGGGATAGTGTATTTTTATATCATTTAAAAGATGTAGGAGAAGATTGGACAATTGTGTTGTTTCCCTGTGATACTGAAAAAAAAATCAGTTTTGCCTGCAGTGTCTTGCCTTGAATGTCATACTTGTGCAATAAAATAATACAAATGTCTTCTGTCTTTAGGAAATAAATATGTTGCGTAAAGCCTTACCTACAAAACTGGCTTTTCTAGAATTCAACAATGTAATATAAATAAGAAAACATATCGGAAGCTTTTACTCGAGTAGGCCTCTCTGGTTATAAGTTATTCTAGAGGTCTTCAAGTTCAACTCACTCAATTAAAAATATATAGAGCTACATTATGACTTAAAAAACATACAACATATTGCATTCAGAGGGCAATAGTGTCACCCTGTGGCCAATTTAACATACTACAGTTTGTCTATGATTATTTTAAAACCTAAAAAAAAAAAAAACAACTCTACTCCTTGCTTAGTCTACTGCTGCGTAATTATTTACAGCAATAAATAATAAAAAATATAATTAAAATAAATAAATAATGATATCTATATTTTTTTTAAATAATGATAATAATAACGATGATGATGACAATAATGATAGTAATGATGAGCCTAATAATAACAAATCTCTGAAAAATAATGAACTTTTTACGAGTCACGTGAAGTCCGTATTGTCATGTGACCTGTCATGTGACCTGTCTCTGGTCCAGAGCAGCAGCATGGAGCCGAGAGCTGCGCCGCTGCTCGTTTTGCTTCTGATTTTCTCAGCTTTAGACTTTCTGTGTGCGGAGACTTACGTCCTGGATGACAAAGACGGACTGGGCCGAGTGTTTGACGGGATCGGAGGCTTAAGCGGCGGAGGAGTGAGAAACTTTACACTTCCTGGTCCTCACAGTGAATGAGCGACGAGAATGTGAACTATTTTGAATGACATTCTGTTCTGTTTACTTCAGGCAACCACTCGTTTACTTGTAAATTACGATGAGCCTTATCGCAGTCAGATTTTAGACTACTTATTTAAGGTAAACCAGGCTCCACTGTAAGACTGCAAAGCTCTATTTAACTATATCAAAGTCATATCTAACACTGTATTGTGTTTTTAGCCCAACTTTGGCGCATCTTTGCACATACTAAAGGTTGAGATTGGAGGAGACGCTCAAACGACTGGTAAGTTATATCATTTTTATAGTTTTATTGCAGGCTTGACATTAAATTGATCGTCTAACCAATGTTGCATGATTTTTTTTTATTAATTAATTTGTATTTTATTTTAACTATTCAGACCCCTTTTACCACAATCTAAGACATATAACTTTAACTGTTTTAAAAGGAATACATATTTACAACATTGTGTCTCTGTTAAACCACTACATGCATTACATAAATATTATTTAAAAGTACACTGCAAAATTATAGTGCTGCATGACAGTTTTGTGAAATGTCCAAAACGAATTAATCAACTACCGTATTTTCTGCACTATAAGGCGCTCTGGATTGTAAGGCGCACTGTCAATGAATGGTCTATTTTTGAACTTTGTCCATATATAAGGCGCACCGGACGATAAGGCGCATTAAGCTAAACAAAACAGTCCCAACCTTGTTTCAATGGAAACACGTTCTGACACAGTCTGATACGCTAAATCAAACGTTAGCATATTCACAGTAACTCAAAATGGCTCAGGTATAACACGTAAAAAAACACGGTCAGATACCGGTGAATCAAACGTTAGCGTATTCACAGTACGGCAACTCAAAATGGCTCAGGTATAACACGTAAAAAAACACAGTCAGATACTGCTAAATCAAACGTTAGCGTATTCACAGTAACTCAAAATGGCTCAGGTATAACACGTAAAAAAACACAGTCAGATACTGCTAAATCAAACGTTAGCGTATTCACAGTAACTCAAAATGGCTCAGGTATAACACGTAAAAAAACACAGTCAGATACCGCTAAATCAAACGTTAGCGTATTCACAGTACAGTAACTCAAAATGGCTCAGGTATAACACGTAAAAAAACACAGTCAGATACCGCTAAATCAAACGTTAGCGTATTCACAGTAACTCAAAATGGCTCAGGTATAACACGTAAAAAACACAGTCAGATACCGCTAAATCAAACGTTGGCGTATTCACAGTAACTCAAAATGGCTCAGGTACAACACGTTAAAAAAAAAACAGTCAGATACCGGTGAATCAAACGTTGGCGTATTCACAGTAACTCAAAATTGTTCAGTTAACACTATAACACGTAAAATAAAACATAATACACTCACTTTTTCAGTTTATTCCTCGTCCACAAATCCTTCAAATTCCTTATACACACACTGTAATGTTATGGTGAAGCACAGTATTACTTCGCGACGCTCCTCGCTACGGTAACCGTAATGCTGGAATGGTGCGGCTTTGTAGTTTACCAAAGTTGTGATAAAACATTTTGACGGATTTTTGAGCACAGTGTACCACATAAAATCGGTTCGAGATCAGTAAGCACAACCAGAATTAATCCATATATAAGGCGCTCTGGGTTATAAGGCGCACTGTCATTTTTTGAGAAAAATAAATGTTTTTAAGTGCGCCTTATAGTGCGGAAAATACGGTAAGTAAGTATCACAATATATATTTTGTTTTGTTCTTTTGTTACTTTCCTATGATATTACAAAAGCTATCATTGTTTTTGTTTCATTTGAGCCTTGTATTTTTGTTGTTGAATGTTGCACAGTATGGCATTAAACTTGTCTATCGCCATGGAGACATGCAGGTGACCCCACACGTCAGCGACTCAGCGTCACAGTAAAATTGCACGATTTTCCAGGTATTTTTGAGCCGTAAATGCACGATAGGTACGTTTAATGCCATACTGTGAAACATTCCTGGACAAGAGGTAACATCTCCAAGGAGACAAACAGGTGGTGGACAAGATGAATTCTAGCCATAGTGAGCAAAAGTGAATGTTAAGCCTTGATTATGTCGTGTGTTGTATCATATTAGCAAGTATTGACTTTTCACAGTAACAAATGTTAAAGTACTATTACTGCTACTGACAATATCACAATAAACAACTACTTTATTCCACTACACAATTACCCAAAAGCCGGATAATCAAATTAAGCTCCATATCATAAAAAAAACACTGAATTGAAGTTTCATTAAAGTTACTTATTCAACTTTCTGCTGCCCAGAACTTACTGTACTACTAAAACTACTAAATACCGAGTCCCTGAAGTATTGTCTCAGCTTTCATATGTTGAACAGTAAGTTGATATATGACAGTAAGTTGCATTTTTGTCACTAGATGGAACAGAGCCTTCACACATGCACTATGAGGATGATGAGAACTTCTTCAGAGGGTACGAGTGGTGGCTCATGAAAGAAGCCAAGAAGAGGAACCCCAATATCACACTAGTCGGTGGGAAATGGATATTTTTAATTCACTTTTTTGCTGTCCTATTCTGATCAAATGTACATATACTAGACCTGTTGCTTGTCTACTCGCCCAAAGCTCGATGTTTCACCGAACAACAATAACTGCGGTTGCGTTTGTGGACAGGAAAGACACTTCACCTGACTTTCCTGCAGGATTTAGTGTTTGTGAGTTTTTGTGAATTAATGCTAGAATAATCTGTAATAATAATAATAATCTTAACTCAGGATGTCAAGATTATTCGGTTAATTGATAATCATCATTATTTAGGTCACAATATAACCGTAAACTTTACGGCGTAAAGTCTAAAAAATTATAATTGTGACATTTTTGAAGAAAAGTTATTATTATTATTTATTTATTTATTTATTTTTATTCAATTTATAGAAAAGTGACAATTTATCCAACAAAATTAGGTATTTTTATTTTTTTGTTGAATGAAAAATAAATTGACAATTTTAGAAGCAAAATTAAGTATTTTCTGCTCAGTTTCCTTAAAAAAGTAAACCTAAATGTAAATGCCTTTTTATCTTGCTGTTAATGTCAAATTAATCATTCATAAAGCAGGCTGCATATTTAGGAGCGGTAATGTGTTAAGACCACCAGAAGGAATGAAAATGTTAGGATTTTATTGTTATTTGTGTCGCGACGTTAATAATTGCGAATAATTGTTAAATCGCAGCGTTTATTCTCGCAATAACCGTTACACTGACATTTGAAATCGTGACGTCCCTTCTCAGGTCTGCCTTGGGCCTTCCCGGGTTGGGTCGGTCGCGGTAAAAACTGGCCGTACGACTTCCCGGACATCACCGCCTGGTACGTGGTGAACTGGATCCTCGGAGCCAAGCAGTACCACGACCTGGACATTCAGTATGTCGGGGTGTGTATTATCCAGTCGGAACAACACACATGCATTTAAATTAGACAAAAACATACTTATTTACTCTATACTCTCCTGTTTGTAAGTGTTTGTTCCGCCTACCAATCCAATCCACTTTACTTTTATTGCACATTTTGCAAGCAAATCTGTTTCTAATGTGCCGCACATAGGGAAATAAAACGAACCGCTCGGAATAATAATTAAAACCGTAAAATAAAATACAATAAAAACAACAGGGTGAAGAGATACACAATAAAATAGACTAATCCGCATAGATTAAACACACAAAAACAGATCTGTAAAGGACAACAGAGGACCACACAACGCAACAGAGAATAAAACCTTAAATAACATAACCTTTTAGTTATATAGACAAATTTACCACAATTTTAAGCTTAAAATTATTAATATTTTGTTGTTGTTTTTTTAATATACACAACACACAACCCAATTGAACACAGGAAAAAACACACACAAGTAGCATTTTTGCTAAATTTGTAGTCCAGCGCATTTGTCTAAATTTGGTCCAAAGTCACACAAATTTGTCAGTGTAAATTTAGTCCGAATGTAATCTTACAGTCCTGAATGTTCCAGAGGTATCCATCTACTGTGTCCACTGTGGGAGTCTTGAGGCCCAGGAGCATAGTTCTGAAATTGATTGAGACGATGACGATGACGATGATGATGATGTCAAAAATAATCTACAGTGCCTTGTTAATCTCAAACTGGTATTTTTGAACTGCGGGACAGTCCCAGAACACATAACAACTTGTCTCCTTGTGAATAATGAGGACTTTGACAACGCGACTCATTCCAACAGAATTCTTTCCAAACCTGTGCTTTTTTTGTTCTCCATTGAGATGTACATACTTTCCCGTTCTTCGTCGGTCAAAACAGAGCACCCTCTCGTTCCCATTTATTTTTAAAAAGATGAATCTTTCAATCGTCTTATTAATCGCAAGGTTTCATATCATACCTTTTAATATGTATTGTTCAGTTTCTTTAGTGTAACAGTATGCTTGCTTAGTAAAGCTTCTCTGTAACCACTGTCTTAAATACATCTTAACATTTCGGGGTGAGCTTTGAATTTCCATTTTGCTCTTTCTTAGATTTGGAATGAGCGGAACTTTGACAGCAAATACATCAAGGTAAAACTAACCTAAATAAAATACACACTTTTACTTCATCCTTTATATTTAACATACAGAAATAATAGACTTCAATCAGCAAAAGAAGAATAAAAAACAGCCCTCACAGCATTCATCTTTGATTCATTTGGCACGACATTTGACAAATTCAGTAAACCAGGATTTTAATACAGTAAAAACAACAGGTGTTTCTTGAGAGAGTGTTTTTGTTGCCAAGGTGCTCAGGGACACTCTGGACAAAGCCGCTCTGTCTGAGGTGGGCATCATTGCGGCAGACGGGGACTGGAGCATCGCTGATAGTGTTATTGTAGACCCCCTTCTTTATGACGCTGTTAAAGTCATTGGGTAAGTGTCACCGGGCTGTGTATTTACAGTAGTCGTGTACAGTATATAGTACAGGTGAAGAAGAAGAGCTCAGCGCTGTCACAATACTCACATTTCAAACTATTTCTATGCTAATGAAAAAGGTTTAACACTCGGACAGATGCATTCTTTGAAATAATAATAATAATAATAATAATAATAATAATAATAATAATAATAATAATAATAATAATAATAATAATAATAATAAAAATTATATAATTTTCTTTACAAATGCAGTTTTGTAAATTCTGGACATTTCCTTTAAAAGTATTCAGTTCCAGTTAATTTTTTTTTTTTTGCTTGTTTATTTGTTTTATTTCTATTTATTTTGCAATTGATTACTATCTGGGTATATTTTTGTTATTATTAAAAAATATATATATATATATATATATATATATATATATATATATATATATAGGATAGAATACAAATAAAACAAAGGTATTTTTCTAACTTTTTATTAAATTTATCTGTTTTAATTTAACAATTATTGCAACCTATGAATAGAGTCAAAAAGTGGAGGTTTTCTTTTTTTTTTTTTCATCTCTAAGTTGTCAAATTTTAAATGTCAGTTCAAAAGACTTGGAAATTATTAATATGACTACTTAATCAAGGTCTTATGGATATTTATCGAATATTTATGGATATTCGGTTAGTTGAATATTCCCTATACAGATATAAACAAACCTGTGCTTACACCTACTTATAATTAACAGCTTTACAACAAAACAAATACATTTCTGTTTGAATATTTGAATTTGCTGATGGGGGAATATCGGCGCTTACCCTGCATCTTAGATTTGGACATAATTCTAGAACAGGAAAGTGCTTTTCTTTTCTTGTTGTTGTGTAACATTGGCATGACCTGAGCATGTGACAGTCAGGTGAAATCTCTGCTTCTGGGTGTGTCTTTGTGCTTCACTCAGATCGTATCCTGTTAGTTTCACTGCGTCTACGTGGATCAAAGATGAATGTTTGATGTGGCTCACTTTTGCTTGACTAAACCAGAAAATGTTTGAAACGCAACTTTTTAAACTGTCTAAAACACTCACTGTCTATGTTGCTTTCCAGTAATCATTTCACAATTTTCACAAATAATTGAATTCTGAATTTTCCTCACTTGAATGTTATAATTTATATTCTTAAATGTGCACCAGTAAACCTATGGAGCTCAACAGTAAATTTCCCATAGACTTTTTTTTAAATCCAATATAAAAAAGAAGATGTTTATAGTAGTTGTAGTTGTTTTCAGTCTTTAAAACATTTACAAAAAACAACAAAAACTGTGACAGTTTATAAAATTTCCTACACAGATTTTAAGTAATATTATAAGCCACGCTTTCTAATATTATTTATGTATGTATTGAAATTTCTATGGGGAAAAGATAAAGTGAAATTCCGGGAACGTAATCTAATCGCTGTTGAGCTCCATTACCACGCTCTGATCTTGTCCTTTGTCCTCGTCTTCATCTTCACCCGCGTCTCGCTGCAGCTGCTGCGCTACACTCTGGATAAACAGGGTCTGGAGCATGTGCGGATCGTTGCTAGCGACAACCAGTGGGAGCCCATAGCCCTGTACGTGCTGCAGGACCCAGAGCTCAGCGCGGCCGTAGACGTTCTGGGGTAGGATGCACTTGGATCTTCTGGCCCCGGCCACCGCATGTTGTTGAAACGTCCCGCTAAACGCACGGCCTTGTTTGAATGCAAAAGTTACTAACAGTTTGGGAGACGTGCCTGTGAAATATGTGATTTCTGCGGCCTAAACGACAAATGGCGTTCTTATTCCTTCTCCAGGGCCCATTACCCGGGCACCAACACAGTCCTGGACGCTCTGAAGACCCAGAAGCGGCTGTGGTCTTCGGAGGACTACAGCACCTTCAATGACGAGGTCGGAGGAGGCTGCTGGGCCCGCATCCTCAACCAGAACTATGTGAACGGGCTCATGAGTGCGTGAGTACCGTGTGTTCAGACTCAGTTTACATCCTTTTTTGTTATCTTGGAAATATTACAATTCTTTGATCTTCTGCTGTAGTGATGTATACGGCGTAGAATCACTTGTTCCATCCGTGTACACAGCAGTTATTTGAACAGAGAGAGTCAAGTCAATACAGCCTTAGAAGACCAGAACAAACAAAAAAAGTAACTATTTCTGTTAAAAGGGGTTAGTATATGGAACAAGTTGGATGACCAGTTAAAAATTTCCTTTTAGATGCCTTCAAGATGCCTTAGATGCCTTTTAGAACTCTGGACTGATCCGTGTATATATTTAGAGTCTTATGTGTTCTGTTGCTGATACGCTGCTTTTCCTGGAATTCTGCTCTTTTGAAGTTAAAGAAAATTACAAAGTTCTAGTTTTGTGTTAATAAACTGAATTTTTCGACATATATTCCTGCCCTTAGTGTTACTACTACTAGTACTTTAAGGTGAAGCCGGCACAAGGGAAATGTCCTACATTCTTCATTTCCGTATAAAAAATAGATAAATAAATTCACCTTTTTAATTTGGAAAAATATATTTCCCCTCAAATTGAAATGATAAAACGGTAAATTGCCAGATTAAAATGATCCACAGTGATACTTTAAACCCCTAAGTACCTCTTTAAAGGCCACACAATAAGTAAAATACAATACATTTAATATGAGATTGTTTTTTTTTTTTTTAACAATATCCCATATTTATTTATACTTCACCTTAAAAACAAAGTCGACCAAAGTGCTTAACACACAAATGCACATAAGACAAAGTAAAATAACATAAAAAAACCCCACACATTTTAAAAACTAAAGTGCGAAGTGCGTTTTTAAATAGAATTTCCAGAGTTTTGGCCCAGCAACAGAAAAAAAAGATCAGTCTCCCCTTGTTTTTCTCTTTTTTTTGGGACAAGTAAAGATTGGTGAGTCGACCTGAGAGAACGTGCAGGACTGCAGCAGGTCGGACAGATGCTGAGGGTCAAAGGCCGTGGAGACATTTTTTATCTCTATATTTGTAACATATTTTACTTGTGCTTGTTCTGTACTCTGTGCAGCACTTTGGAGACGTTGTGTTGGTAAAATGTGCTATACAAATAAAGTTGGATTGGATTGGATTTAAAAACAAATCAAATCATTTTAAGAGAAACCAGTGCGAAGATTTTAAGAACGGGGGGATGACGTGCTCCGGTTAAAAGCCGAGAAGCAGCATTTTTGGACGAGCCGTAGTTGGGCCAGTGACGATTGCTTGACAACATACCTTTCGCAGAACCATTTCGTGGAATCTGATCGCCAGTTACTACGAAGACCTCCCTTTCGGTCGGGACGGGCTGATGACGGCCGAGGAGCCGTGGAGCAACAACTATGTGGTGGAGTCTCCCATATGGATCACGGGTCTGCAGTGTTTTCGTGAAACTATTCCCGTTTTTGAATTGAATGATGTCATCTCACAACGTTCTTCTGTTTTTTTGTCCCGTCTTCTCCAGCCCACACTACACAGTTCACTCAGCCTGGATGGATCTACTTGCAGACTGTGGGCCATTTAGTGCGAGGCGGAAGCTACGTCGCGCTCACCGACGGCAAAGGGAACCTGACCGTTGTCGTCGAGACGATGGTACGCGTAAATTATTTCACGTTTTTGAGCTTGACGACGTTCAAGCGCCTAAAACGTACTTCTGCGTTTCTGACGTTTTGATGTGTTTTATTTTTATTTTCACAGACTCACAATCACTCCACCTGCGTAAGACCTCCACTGCTTCCGTTTAACGTCACGGCCCAGAACGCAACTTTTCGTCTCAAGGGGTCGTTTGTACGTTTCACCGAGCACAAAAGCGACACCTTGATTTAAAGATGCACCCCATAACTTTGCCTTGAATGTTCCAATGAATGGTATAGCAATATAGAGAACTATAGCACCACAAGGTCAACTTACAGGAGGGAAATACTCAGGAAATAGTTGAAAAATTGACATTCTTAGCGAAGTAAAGGTATTTTTTTTGCAATAAAAACACCCGCAATTGGCCAAATTCTTACAAGAAATGTCACACGGTAAACCCTCACAGATATTGTGACCTAAAGGTTTTGTGACGTTTTGTCTTCAGGCATCGATCAAGGAACTACAAGTTTGGCGGTCTCGGTTCAACTTCAAATCGAAGAAGCCCACTTTTTTTGAGAAGCTAAGTCCCGTAAAGGTAAGTCATGAACCAAACAACCTGGTTTACGCCTGATATAGACCTGGTTTAGTGCGAGTTTAAGCCTGGTAAAGTTTTAGTACTAGTTTAGAGTTGATAAAGTCCTGGTTTTCACTCTGGTTCAGTGGTTTACACCTTGACTAGCTAATTTATAAAAACGAAATACATTCCTGGGATGGTACTTGGTTTAAGAATGAAAAAATGACTTACTTTTTTGTAGCTTTTGGATGGAATGTTCACCCTGGAGTTCCAAGTAGATGAAGTTTACACATTTACCACGATGACAACCGGCATGAAAGGCAGCTACCCCGATCCGCCTCCGTCTGCACAATTTCCCAAAGTTTACAAAGATGATTTTCACAATGGTAAGCACAACATGTTTGTATATATAACTTACAAACTGTCTTTTTATTTAATTGAAATTAAAGGGAAATTAAGATTTAAGTTGAATCTCTGTCAGAAAGTCTTCAAAACTTCACCCACATCAAAGTACTGCAATATAAATGGAAAACCCGCTACATAAAATAGTACATTTGAAAAGTTAACGTTGACATACTTTATTCTTTTTTTGTCTCCCAACAGAAAACCCTCCTTTCTCGGAGGCTCCACATTTCGCTGACCAGACTGGGGTTTTCGAATACTACATGAATTTGACCGATCCCGGACCCCACGTTTTTACTTTAAGGCAAATTCTCACTCAGCTGCCAATCACGTGGGCTACGGACGCAGATCAGACCATCAGTGTCATAGGGGATTATCACTGGTAAATGCAAATATCATACATATATCATTTTATTCGATAGCTTTCTAAACATTTATTGTCAATTAAACATACTAACATACTGTGCATCGATTGAATACATTAATTAACGTTTAAAAGCATAAATGAGAAGATATAGTTGCGTCAAACATTTAAAACGGGACAGTGAATCTATGGTAAAGCCGTACTGCGCTTTACAAGCCTCTCAAAGCGCTAGAGTCTTGCCCAAGGACATGGAACATAAATGCATTGTCCTCGTCCGTCTCCCAGGCAGAATGCGACGGTCTCGTGTGACGTCTTTATGGAGAAGGTAAAGACGGGCGGCGTCTTCGTTGCAGCGAGAGTGGATAAAGGAGGCCAGTCCATCCGCAGTGCTCGAGGCGTCTTCTACTGGGTCTTTGCGGACGGAACGTACAAAGTTACCAACGACCTCGGTAAGCTGCTGCTACCAACAGTACTGCTTTGACATTAACGCCGGCGTATCATCCGTAGTCCTTGTGGCGTTGTAGTCATTTTGTTGGCTGACAAAAGTTAAACTCTAAACTCGTATCTACCACAGTGGGAAACTAGGGAATGTTGAATGTAGTTGAAGCAGAAAAAATATGTGCAAGTGCAAGTTTTCAGACAAAAATGGACTAAAATAACAGAAACGAATAACGAAAAAAAAAAAACTTAGATAAACATGCGTCCTTACAGTGAGCAGATCTTCTCCACAAACCTGACTTGTACGTGGCCTCCTCCTGCTCGTTTCTATGGCGATGTTGTTTGCTTTGGCTGTAATTTTCTACTGAATGCAATCCATAAAACGCCTGCATGGTTTTTTTACTTACTGTTTTCACGGAACCAGCCGAGTGACGTGCCACCTCCAGAAAGTTACACACCGTTGCTTGTCCAATCAATCCACTATTCATGGATTTCGGTTTCCTGTTTTATAGGTGATATTTTGAGGACTTTTAGTTTTAAATTGTTCATTGCGAAGTGGAAGCCATGGATAAATACACAGAAAACACCTTGCTTATTGAGTGTTTCTCAAATGTAAAAAATGTTGTTTCTCTGTAGCTGGTCAGACTGTGCTGGCGGAGGGACTGTCTGGTACACGGGCCTATGGTTGGTACACGTTAACACTGACAGTCCAAGTAAGTAGTAGATATATTTGTAAATCGACGCACAGTAGCTTTTGCCACTTAATTTATGTTTTTAATTTGTCTTTGCAGGGGCAGTATGCGTCCGGAGCGCTGAATGGTTACCCACTGTGGAAGAATGCTGTGGTACTCACTCCCGCAAACGGCTGGGCGGCCATTGGGACCAACTCTTATGAACTGGCTCAGTTTGATAACTTCGCAGTGGAAGCAGCGTAGCGGCACCGTGGACAGTAAATATCGTGATATTTACGGTCTATGAACAGCGCCAACAGCCTGTGCCTTTTTAAGTGACTGACTCTATTTTTGAGAATGACGCTGTGACTTCATTTAATAGATCAGTGTTGATTTTATTTTGATTTGAATGTGGAAATTTGAATTTTGCTGCAATAAATTATTTTGTAAAATCTGACTGGGAGCACACAGTATGTAATTATGCTCTTTGATTTCTGTCTTTGTTATAAAAAAAAACTAAAAAAAAACTATTCAGCTTCAAACGCTATAATAAATAGGAGACTGATCTAAAATGCTTCGAACATTTTGCTACAATTACGCATGTGCATAGTAAGTTTTGTTAAAATATGGCAGCACTGCTTGGTAAATGTTATCCTTGTAGCCCAACTGTACTTTTACTTGAGTACTCTTTCCAATACTCTGTCTATGTTTGTAAATGAAAAATGATAATTCAATTATTTAAGCAAGTTGGACCAAACATTGTCTTATTTCAACTCCAAATTCCTTTTTATTATTGATAAATGTCCCCCTCAGTCATTTGGTAGCAGCGGGCCTACAGAAGAGACTCCTCACCCAGCTGCACCATGGCAACAGAATGCTCTCTCCCCCTGTCACCATGACAACGGGACGCTCAAGCGCTAACAGCTGCTTTTGTGCTCGAATAAACCTGGAATAACCCCGTGTAATTCAAATAGATTATGGAGGAACGCAAACGGGTTTTCATCAACAACATAGACTCTTATTCATCTAAATATGTAGCAAAGGTAACAATAAACACTGACGTTTTGGAAAAGAGAAGTAGCCTAGCTAACGTTAACGCTCGCTAAAGTTAAGCTAGCGTTAGCACATTACAAAAGCACATGCTAAATTAGGATTTTCCTTCCTCAATAAATGTCCTAAGGCTATTTGTACTTTTTAGCATGCTGTGTTGTACTTTCTAGTTCCTGTCTGAATGTGTTGTTGAATCTCATGAAGAGGAGGACGAGTCAGTGGCGGACACAAATAGTAAAGAGAAAGCCTTTGAGATAGTGGGAACTGTTTCTGAAGCATCAGAGGAGAACTGGCCTTATGTGGTGGAAAAGTACTTTGTAAGTATTTGACCGGGTTTGGGATGTATCTTGATGTCTTTGTCATCATATTTATAGTTTTCTAAATGTTTTCGCCCATTATAGCAGCTGAAAAGGGAGGATCTTCTTTCCAAACTGATGCACTGCGATGTGATCATTTATAATATTACCCAAAATCAGGACCAAGTGGAGGAGGCTTTCTGGGCTGCTACAAGTACGCATTTACCTTTGGCATGGTGGTCCTTATACCAGGGCCATTCAACTTTATTTTCCAGAGGGCCAGCTTTTTCAGTGGGCCCAGTCTTCTGGGCCGGAGGTGCACAACAAGTACTGTAGTAACAACATTTTGGGTCGTACAAAATATCCTGAACACTGTTTCAGTAAATTAAGTAGTTCATACAATATAACAACTACTGATAGAGTAGATGTTTGTGAGAAATAGCATTCAAAATGCTTTACCAACATTTCTTTGCAAAATTGCCCAACCAGGTCTGAACCAGAATTAAACAAGAACTAAACCAAGACCAAACCAGGTCTAAACTAGTGCTAACCTAGAAATAAACCAGTAAACCAGATTTATTTATTTTTTCAATATTTGTAAAATGACTCGTGGGCTGGATTAAACTGCTTGGCGGGCCTGATTTGGCCCCCCGGGCCTTATGTTGAAAATCCCTGCCTTATACAGGTAATTTACAATTATGTTAAAAAGTTGATACTGTTGTTACAAAATAAATATTACTTAACAATTATTTTCATCCATTTATTTTGATTACTAAAAAACCTAATCAACATTGGTGTTAATGTTGACTAATATCTCTGATTTATGTTCAGCCCTTCACGGTGAATTGGATGATTTCAATGGGCCAAAGATGTTCATCCTCCTGTCCACAGTCATGACCTGGGCCTGCAGAAAACCCAACGTTCCAGTGAGTAAATACTGTAACTGGATATTCACATTGAGGTAGAACTGAAACAATCCCACAGCTTTGGCACATCAGAAAAGGAGGTTTAAAAGAAGGTTGATCAGGTTTGTTCTAACACATCAGAGCCATGTTTCGTCTGTGTTTTTGAGGAACCAACTTCACCCTACGGTCATCAATGTCTTGGATTTATTGTGCGTAATCTGAAGATGTGGGTGTTTTTCTCCGACCACTTCTGCGTTTATTATATTGACAGGAGGAGGAGGAGCGGCTGTTCACTGATGAGGATTTTCACCTGCGAAGACCACATCCGCATTTCAAAGCTCACAATGATCTGGAGAAGAAGGTGGTGAAACTGGGCAAAACGGTTGGTGCAAATAATGAGCCTTCTTTTTTTTAAAAATTGGACCCTAAATATGCTGTGAAGCTGACTCACGCGATCATGACGCGTCCTTTTCAGAATAAGAGCATGTTCTCCACTTACGTTGTGGTGTCGGGGATTCAGTACGGAATGGGAGAGCAGATTTTCCATTACTTTTTCAAGGTGAGACGGCCATCCAGCACTTTGTCGAGTCTAAGAACACCAAGACTTTGTCATTAATATTGTGTTTACAGACATCGTGGGAGGGACTCAAGCCTGAAATCCCTGTTTTTGGAGACGGCACCAACATCGTTCCTACAATCCACATCAATGACCTTGCAAAGTAAGACACAAAGTAATTACCTTTCAATCTTACATGGTACTGTCTTTTGCATTTGTATTTCGTTTCTTCCTTTCTAGTGTTATACAGAATGTGATTGAACTTCGCCCAAAGCCATACTACCTGCTGGCTGTGGACAATTCTAGCAACACAATGGAGGAGATGGTACAGGTTAGTGGAACAGTGAAGTTATGATGGTTTTAAAAGACACATATTATGCAAAGTTCCCTTTTTTGAGCTTATTGTTCCCGCATATCGAAAAAAAAAGGAGTTGTATTTAGTTTAATTCACGTCTGTTTAGTAAGTCCTCTCCTCTCTGAGCCTCAAAAACCACTCAGTTCCGAATTTCCCAGTGTTGTGATGTCATAGTTAAAGATAGGATATCTTCTGTGCTGTTTTTACGTCCATGATTGCCATTGCCTGACTCGTTCTGAGCATTTAAGATTAAATTACGTTCATTACAACAACGTGCCTGCATTAGCATGTCGGGGAAAGCTAGCTTTTGTTTATTTATTCTTGGTAACTCCGTCTGCAACCGTTAGATGGAGTGCTAACACAAATCCTGACGAGGGAAAACCTGACTAATATAAAGTAATGTGTTTCGGTAGATACATTATTTCTAAAGTTATGAGTTGGTGAAGCAAATGTACTCAAGAGCATGTTTAAAGGCCAATAAACATACAAATAATGCATAATATGATACATGTCCTTTAAAGCCTTTTAATGATCAAGCAAAAATAATTATTTTTAGGCCATTTCTAATGCACTTGGACCAGGGACTATCAATAAAATGCCAGTGACGGAGGCCTACCTTGTTCGAGAAATCACTGTACGTTCATCTCTGTTTCATTATTCAGCCATACAGTGTGTTCACTATATCTGGATAAATAAGATAAGAAGTGTCCTTCTTCCAGGTACTGGATATTTATTACATGACAGTGGATTTGAGGATGGAGTCGATCCACCTGAGAGGACATCTGCACATCGCATGGCAGTGTGAGAAAGGACTTGTGGACAACATGACTGACGTGGTTGAGGAGTACCGGCAGAACAGAGGATTACATGTAGTCAATATCAAACACATTATTGAACATGTGCAGTAGATAAAGCGATGACGAGGTGCATTTTGAGCTTTTGTTGCTTGTCTTTTCTCTTAAGCCCATCCGCATCTGTGTTATGGGACCACCTGCTGTTGGGAAGAGCACGCTGTCCAAAATAATCTGCGATCACTACAGACTTCACCACATTAAACTGAAGACGACTATTACGGAGACTTTAGCTCAGCTGGTGAGTCATGCGGACTTCATTATGTTCTGCTAAAAGGAACATAAGGCTGCACAATTAAAAGTAAAACTAATGTTGTGTATATCTAGTTCTGTTTCTATTCTCAAATACAAATTTTAAATTAAGAAAGTAAATAGTTAAAAAAAATGACATTCATACTTTAATGTATTGTGCCTTAATTTTATTTAATTCACCCAGTTGTTTTATATATTGTTTTAATTATTTATATTATTATTATTATTATTATTATTAATTATTCTTTTTTTTATTACTGATCCTGTTATTTTTATCATTTGTATATATTTAATAAAGTAAATAGTGTAAATAAAAAGTTGTAAAAATGGTTAAAAAAAAAAAGTTGTAAAAATTAGTATCTCAATTATGATTAATAAGGGCTGCAAGATAAATCACAATCCAAGTTGAATTGTGACAAAGGCTGCAAATTGTAGTATTGCAATTTCTTGTGCAAAACAAAATAAAAGACAAAATATCTTGTCTTGTTATGTCTAAAAAGCTGTAGTTTAGACTTCTACAAACGTGCTCTGAATTGCATGTGACTCTTGCATTGGTTTGTCTGTTCATATTTCCGCCTTTTTCTGAAATCTCCAAACTTTGAACTGAATCCTATTATTAAAACATAAATCGAATCTCATTCACAATGCTGAAAATTACAAAAAACAAAACACAACAACAACAACGACAACGACACTTTGAATGAGGTATTCTCCAGTCTAGAATGCACTCTATTGCGGTTTTTGTTTATTACTATATGTAAAAAGCCATGCTAGAACGGGAAGTATAACTTATGCTTGTTGATGTTGAATTTCTAGAGGAAAGTGGTGAGTGAAGATCCTATGACGCGTAAAGAGAGCACAGCAGAAGCCCAGGAGCTGCTCAACGGCCTGAACCAAAGTATGGAGCAGAACGGAGGTGCACAACACTCTCAATACTTAAGTACTGCTTAAAAGACATAGATACTATGTCATTGATGAACATGCACCTCTTTTTTTTTTTTTTTAGGTCTTTTGGAAGAGCATCTGCTGTTGAAAGTGGTCAGGGATAAACTGATGACCAAGCCCTGCCTGAACCAAGGATTTGTTCTGGAGGGATTCCCCAAAACATATGACCAAGCTAAAGAACTCTATGAAAGTAAGTCAGTTTATATTGTTCAGTATGTATGTATTTGTTCTGTTTAAATACCATATTACATTTTTGTAGATGAGGAGGAAGAAGAAGAGTACGAAATAACCTCCAAAAAGATACTGCCAGGTTTGAAATAAAATTGCTGGCCACCACCTCCGAACGTGCTTAATCTGATGTGACGATTGTCTCGCAGTGTTCGTATTTTTTCTCGACGCCCCCGACGTGTTTTTGAAAGAGCGAGTGATGAACCTGTCCGAGGCTCAGGTGGAGGAGAACGGCTACGAACCCGAGCGCTTCCTGAAGAGACTGAGCCGGTACAGGTACAGAAACAACAGAGGTGCCACGGTGACAGAGTTTTACGTCGAGTACGACATCACCGCTTTGAGTTTGGGTAAGTCAGATAGCGTACGTGTGTTTATCTTCATGTTTTTTTGGGTTTTTTTTTTCTTATTCTGGAGAGGCTGGGTTATATGAGTTCTTGTGGACTTTTTAAATACATTCATCAGTTCAGTTCAATGTCTTTATATATATATTTATCTATTTGATGTGTTTTCTGTGCTCAAAATTAGTAGGAAAAATGTATAAATTCCTACCTCATTCACCTGTAAACAATGACACTGAACTGCAGGAAACTAATGCAAACCAGTTTTTAACAGATTCAGGCCTGATTATTTCCCTGTTTGATCATAAATCAAATGAGCATTTTAACTCTCTAGAATCACTTTAAGTATTCTAGTATTTAATTATTTTGTTTGCGTTGTTGTCAGAACTCACGATTCACAGTACCTCACCTCTTGTAGTTTATTGTGTAGCTAAAAAACAAACAAAACAAATGATCTTAAAAAAAGTACTTTCAGTCATATGCAGAGCTAAACAGAACAGATTTGAGCCTGGATTTTAAAAATGTTCAGAGTAAAGGCCCGTCTCACATCTTCAGTTTTTAGCTGCATAAATCTAAAACGCAGATTCCTCATGTTTAGTCCCGATTCCTCATGTTTAGTCCTGACTCTGGGATGTCCGAGATGTACGTTGGTGCAAGGCCATGGTATTGTATTGCATCTTATACATTTATTTACCAAATTTTAGTTGCGCTTTGGACACAATGGAGTGAAGGGCTGTGAAAGGTTTAATAGTATGGTGGATTTGCTTGAGATAGTAATGGCTCAACACATATAGACAGTGATATTGGTGAGGAGAAGGAGATAAAGAGGCTGAGGTGGCTATTGTTTCTACTGCTGCAGAGGCATAGCTAAAACGACCTAAGAGTGCATGTAAGCAGAGGAAAAAGTAGGCTGTGATTGGTTGACAAATGATTAATAGGAGGTAGAAAATACAAAAAAGAAATAGGAGGTAGAAAATACAAAAAAGCTTCATTACCTTTTAGTTGTACCAAAAGCTGATTTACTTTGACGAATAACCTCTTTATGTTTATTGTTCCTTTTAGAAATAGCGAGCCGCAATGATCCCAACTGCCTTATGCTCCTGGAGACGATCATTGAAACGGTGGGACCTCCTCGAAACTACGGCCGCAGCGTCGAAGAGCTGGAGGAGGAGGAGTGGAAAGCGATGGAAGAAGAGCAGAGGATGAGGGCGCGGAGAAAAGCCGAAGAGGAGGAGAGCGAGGCAGAGGAGGCCAGAGAGAGAGCCGAATGCTTGAAGAAATGGGTAAATGACTCAAAAGTTCATTTTAGGATGAGATTCAATAAGTCCACTTTCTTAGTTTCACATTTGACCCACAATCCCCGGCGAGTGGAATCTTTTTTTTTTAAATGATTGTGAAAATTCCTTGATTTCGGCAGTAGTTCACGCACATATTTGTTGAGACAGTGGAAGCATCAACAACATAAACATTGAAATATGGTGACAGAAAGCTTTTCTAGAGTAGACAGAGCAAATCCACAAATATAAAGTGTTTCATTGATTCAATCAGAAATCATTTCATAATCCTGCAATTTTTTATAGTCAACTGGTCACAGCCCTACTATTTATTGAATAGTCGTCTAGTTTAAAGGTGCACTACGTAACTTTTCAGGTGGAGGGTCTGCCACCTGCTCGATCACAATAAGAATGCATGTTTATCAGTATTTTTTTTAGGAAATAATACACTGCACTTGATAAATGCTAGATTGATAGGTTTAACTGTGGAACCTTCGAAGCAAAGCTATAACATATCTGTGGAGACAAAAGTGACACAATGAAGCTTTAAGTAGGAAATGTGTAAACATGTTGATCTTGAGATGGGAGTTCCTGGTTGAGCTCGTCTTTTCTGTGCGTCAAACCTTTATTCTTCCAGTGTTTCTAATGAACTCTCGCTCTTCTGTCTCTTCTTTCAGTCCCAGTCTTTGGAGGAGCAGCAGCGTAAGGGGGAGGAGCTTCTGGATGTTGAGAGCGCTCAGATGAGGAGTTATCTGTCCGAGCACTTGATGCCCACCCTGACCCAGGGGCTGCTGGCCTGCTGCGCCGCTCAGCCCCAAGACCCGCTGGACTTTCTGGTACAGCACGCTCGTTTAGTGGTAGTTTTTCTGATTGAACATGAGATTAGGCCTGTCACAATAACACATTTCGAAGTGTTAAATATTGCGTCAGAAAGTATCACGATTAACGATGCTATTGAAACTGTTTAATGGCACAGACACAAACGTAAAGCAGGATCATTTCAGTCAACGTTCTTTTAAACGTACAGTATGAGCTGCAACAGATACATAGATGTTACTTGCTCAACTTGTACTTACTTAATTACTATCACTAACACGCTACAGCTCTTATTATCTATTGAACAATAACTTTATTTAGTAATTACTGTAACAGGCCCACATGAGACTTTAATATATAATTAATAAGATGTAGCAATACTGGGTTGTTTGGCAATAAAAGCAATTAAAAATATATATATAAATCTCACACTATTAATGTGTGAACAACTACATTGATATTGATAATTCTGTCAAAGCCGCCTATGAGAATATATGTTTCTTAAATGCTCTTTTAGTTAAAAAATATGATTTAATATTGAAAATGTCATATATATTCAACATTTCTAATAGGGCTGCAGTAATTATTATTTTAGTATCTGACTTATCAACAATTATTTCTATTGTGCATTAAGATTAGCAACCAAATAAAGGTTTAAAAATGCCGATTTGTGAATAATGCCACTGTCTTTGTTCTCCCCCACCAAATCGCTCTCAATGTGTGAACAAATAATTTACCTTTGTGGGTCAATTGATCATAATAGAAGCTAATAAATACTGTGCGACTTGAATCTTATATATTAGCTTATTTACCTTCTAACACTGATCATTTTTGTGTGTTTCCAGGCGGAGTATTTGATAAACAACAACCCCTCAAACTAGCCTAACCTGTTACAAAAATAACAATACAACACATCAGCTGTATTTTGTTTTCTTTCTTTTTTTCTTTCTTTGCAATTAAAAAAAAGTAAAAAAAAAATAAAAAAAAATCAACACTGTATCTTTCCTGGAGCTTTTTTATTTTAAATTTTTTTTTTTTTTTATTTTTTTTATTTTTTTTTAGACTTCCCATCATGCCCCTGGTTCACGCTGGGATTTTGATTAGCCCCAATTTGTGCACGGCTCATTCTCGGCCCCTGTTGCATTCGCCGCCGGCTCAGTTTGGACTCCCGTGTGCTGGCCATTACTTAAAAGCGCCCTAAAACACAAAATCACACCGCGAACGAAGCCAAGAGCTAATTAGGAAGTTAATTTGCTAAATGAACTTGGTAAACTCCGAAGTAGACATGCTCGGGTCATAATTGCTTGGATTTTTGGCGCCGGATATCCAGGAAGGACGAATCTTACAAATGGCGCCTAATTTGTGGCCCTCTCATGTCGCCTCTCTCCACGCCAAAGTAAACATAATTGGCCGTTACCAAACAGGAATTATTTCATTGTACGTTCCTAATCGCCACACGGGGAAATTAGTCCGGTTTGTTTGGGACACATTGTGACGCAAAACGCTGCAAAGTCAATTTAAAAAGCTCAGGTACGAACGCAACATGAAGCTTTTAAGACACACTCAGGCGCTAATGTAATTATCATGGCCGAAAATGTGACAAATAAGTACTTTAATTTGTGTTGGAATATTGTCTAAACCAGCCGAGCGTGTCTCTGTAATGGCTGCGGTTCACGTGAGGAGGCAGACCGTTGTTGTGTACCTTGGCAACACACCTCACACCGTGGCAACTCCTGTAAGTACTTTACTACCTAAAATATACAGCAATACACATTTAAAAGGTGCTGGTTCGGAGCTGGTGCCGACTCAGATAAGGGCTAGTGTCTTATGTCTGCCATGGCAACGTATTGTTTACTAGCCAGCAGTTAGCATTTGTTTTGTTTTTTCCCCCTAACTGATCCCGGTTTTTATTTCATTTCAGAATCAGAATCAGAAAAAAGTTTATTGCCATTGTCAATTAAACAAATTCACAAACATAGGAACTTGTTTCGGCGTTAAAGTGCAGCATACAATGATGAACAATAACGAAAACAACATTTATGAAATCAAAAAAGGGCATGCATTAAAGAAAACAATTTAAATTTACTATAGGATGAAATAAAAATTGAAATAAAAATAGGGTTAGGGTTTAGTTTGTTTAGTTTTAGTTTGTTTTAAAGCTTTAGTTTGTTTGACTTCATTCTGTTTTCTAGATTATTAAATTTGAATAAGTGCTGACTATAAATGTGACTTTAATGTTTAGCATCAGGAGCCAACATTTTTTGAGTGCAAAACTGAAGAACTGTTTTTTGTGTGTGTTTTTTTTTTAAATGGGCACTGGTCCAGAAGCGGCCCCAACACCAGCTTGATGGGAAAACAGTGTAAGTAACTCTTCTGGTGGTGGAGTTATTGTATTTTTTCTGGAATGTAGCACAGTATGGCATTAAATGTATCCATCTTGCAATTACAGCAGCTTTTTATTGCAAATTTAAAAAAATAAAAACTTGGAAAAACCTGTATTGACGGCTGCAGCTAACATTTATTAGTAGTCGACTAGTCAGCGATACCCCGCCTAAGGCCCAAAGTTACTGGGATAGGCTCAGTGATCATTTTTTCGAATAGTTGACTAGTCACAGGATTATTTCTGTGGAGCATTGAGATGTGTAACGACATTTTTAACCAAATAAAGATAAAAAATTATGCTAATTGAATGCTTCTAGATATAGACAATTTACTGTTTATAGATAAAAATCTGAAATTGTTTATTCTTTTTGGCCATTTGTGTTCAATAATGCAGCTGTCGGGTTTTGTTTTGTTTTGCTGTATAGCCCAGTTAACTCTTATCAAACAATTATCAAAATACAGTTACTTTAATAGTCGACGAGTCACAATTATCCCGATTTAAACATTGCAGCCCTGAGCGTTCTCATTTCTAACGGGGTCGCCTCATTTGGTGGACCCTGAAAACGAAATGATAAATAAATAAATACATAAATAAATAAACTATAACATATTTTAACAGTATTCTTCGTGCCAACAATTATTCCAACATGTGTCACACTAACTCAAACTCTAATCAAAGCATCTATTCAACATTTGGTTAGATATTTGTACAAAGATTTATGCTTTTCCTTGTATGCATCGCAAAAATACAATTAAAAATAAATAAAAATAAACGATGTTGTGTCCCGTTTCCACCACTAAGTGTCAGTGTTGTATAGTCTATTACAGCCATGCTTTACGCCTCGTCTATGCAAACTTAATGACTTTAGAGCCACATGTCTGGGCCAGGCTTTGATCAGCTCGTTTTGGCTTCATCTTCTTGATAGATTCATTCTGTCTGTTTAGTATCTCCATGTCGACTCGCTGCCGTCCCACTATTGCGCCATAAAGCCTGATAATGAGCGGGTAAAGGGGGATTTTGTCTGTCTGTCCAAAGATCTGAGACTTTGGATTTAAGTGACGATCCATATAAAATAGAAATCACTGCAGTTTTTACTTATTACAATTATAGACTAAGGCCAAACTTGTACACTCAGAGTAAACTTATCTTATAACCAGGGAAAATAAAATCCAAATTTAAGTTAAAAGACACTAGACTGTATTGTACAAATGCACAGGTAGTCAGGACATTACTTTGCTTTGCTCACTACGATTATGCAGTAACTTTTTAGCCACAGTCTTAATTGAATAGTCAAGAATCCACTAAAATATGTATTTCTTTTGGCTAAAAAAGTTATTGTTGACCCTTGGAATGCCAATAATTTGAAATGACCAACACATAAACCACCATAACTTCTTTACAATATGGATTTTGCACGTGGCAGATTGTGTTTTCAACTAGGTGTATCATTTTACCTGTCTTAAGATGTCTGTTTTCAGTAGCATACAGCATTCTGCCAGGTTAGTAAGCATTATGATAACACTGTATACACTTTTCTTGGCTTTAGTAAGAAATGAACACCTATGAACCAATCGTTTATTAAGAATTACAGTTGGGATGAGATACAAATCCCACTAGACGAGAGTGTGTCCAAGAGAACATGACAATTTAACAAATGCGGTTCAGCTCACAATTTTGTATTTTTAAAATTTCAAGAAGAGTAACGGACCAGCTCTTTGTCTGAGCCAAATGTAAACACACGGGACAAAAATCTCATTATTCATGTGTGTGCAGTTTTGTCCCATTCATATTACGAATAATTCAGGTTTAGTAACTACTTAATTAATATCCCAATAACCCTTAATTAAGTAGTTACTGAGCCGGAATCATTCTTCATAAACTATTCATTATGAATTAAAGTGCCTCTGACAGGTTGGACGACTCATTGAACTAAAATGCAGTTAAGATTAATATATTTAGAATTTTGCTGAAAATTATTTTAAAAAATGACCACAGAATAGCTATTTTTTTGTTAGGTTTATAATTTCACTTCTTGTTTGTAATTACCCAACAAACACTGGGCAAACTCTAATGTCACTTTTATTTTTTATTTAACAAATAAAAATATATGAGAGCGACTTTATTTTGTTGAATTCATGTTTAGTCAAAAAAGTTGTTCCTTTGTGTAAATTAAGCATACCTTTTTACTTGAATGAGTGTGATGATGTCACTTCCTGTCATTTTCTACAGATTTTTCAACGGTTTCTCCTCAAACACCTACTCGATTGGTGTAAAACTATCATGTATATGTAAAAAACCTGGCATAGGCACTTTAAATATTGGTTAAGGCTATTAAAGGTGTAGCTTTTATAAAGTGTTACCAGAATGATCGTTTTAGTATGAAATATGTCAGTTAATCCAAGTCCAACAAAGTAAATCCAAAATGATCACCATTATAACTAATAGTCCTATAGTATATCGTCTCAGTCCTCACACGTCGCTGTAATGCACCTTTAACACTGTCCACGAGCTCATGTCTGATCTTCAACATATCACACGGCATCATCCCCAGCAAAGCCTCGCATCCAAACTCAATCCACTTGGACTCATGCTGGTCACTCCTCCCTAACACCCCTTAATCCCGCGGACACACAAATCAGGCCGGGACATGCGCGCTCACAACACAGGCCAAGCTGACGTTACACCTGCGCCGCTTTTCCCGAATTTACGGTAATACGCCCAGACGTTTATACAGAGAACGACAGAACACGTGGAGCTTTATGTCGTTTAGGGAAAAAGGCCTGCACATATATCTCCCGCCACCCCAAAAAAAACAAAACAAAAAAATCCTCACAACCAAAAGACCGAGAGAGTGAAAATGTGTTTTGTTGCTTAGGAACAGTTTGCCTTGCATCTCAGCGGGGGGTCTCCTTCTGAATATCATTATGTCCCCTCAATTGGGGAGGACGGCACATTTTTCTTTTCTGCCAATATTTATCTTGGGCTTTGCTGGCTCTCCAGAGGCCGAAAAAAAAAAAAAAAAAAAAAAAGGTTTTCATTGATTAAAGGCGGGTGGAACTGCTGAAAGCCGCCAGACGCCTCACCTCTTTTAATGTAAATTTATCAAAATGGCTGCGGCGCGCTGTGGCAGGTGTCAAGGTGAGGAGAAGCTGGATTTCTTTAGGTTCTTCGAGAGGCGATAAGTGGAATATAGTGTTTACCCCGATTTCAAAATTCACATATGATATGGTTGAACATGAAAAAATCCATACAACTTTATCTTTCTGTGGTATTTGCCTTTTATTTTTGTGACTACAGCCTCTGCAGTGGATTAGCTTGTAGCTTAATGGCCTAACATTTAAACAAGACAAGCCATAATTACATTGTCAAAAGTCATGTCTTTTTTTGTGCCAGTTTTGAGGCCATTCATATAGATTTGTGGCAGGTAGGGCATCTGACATAAATGCTACAGGCCAACAGTATAGCTTTGGTGTGATGAGCCCAGGCAGAGGAAGAATTATATGTATTTAAGGTGATTTTTGGGTGTAATTCAGTTGAAAAATAAATAAATAAAACCCAAATAAGATAATTCTTGAGGATTTTCTTTACACAATAATACACAGAATTAATTGAATGGAGTATATTTTGGTCTTGATTTGAATAGATTGGAGAAAAATAATATTAAGAATGAATTACTTAAATTGTACTGTAAAAAAATATTAAATATCAATGCCAATAATCTAATTGTTGTGGTTGCATGCAAATCAAAGTTATTTTTGTTATATATATATATATATATATATATATATATATATATATATATATATATATATATATATATATATATATATATATATATATATATATATATATATATATATATATATATATATATATATATATATATATATATATATATATATATATATATATAATAATTAGTTTAGTTTACAAAAATCTGGTCATTATCTGATTTCTGGAGTTATCAGGTTATTGAAATGTCGTGTTAACAGTTACATCTCACGTGAGTAATCTGATTTCTTCCTGATTGTTGTCAGGTTTCAACAAGGTGAATTATGCAAAAAAAAAAAGTAGCAAAGACAGACAATGAAAGAGAAAATGTTAAAGATTGAAGACGCTATTTTAAAATTGATTGTACTTTTTAGATTTGCTCTCAAAATCCACTAATTGACTAATCAACAGCAGTTTTTGTGTATCAGATTTCTTTCAAAAGTCAGATCTCATTATAGGTTATAATCTGATTATTTTGAGTTATACGTACTCAGTGACTTATTATAAACTGTTATTTGTGATTATCTTTAACAGTCCTTCCCATACAGTGTTTGCCACTTCCTGTCAAGTGTCACCTACTACTTCCTGGCACAAACACTTTGAAATGCACGTACCTGGAGCCTGCTCGAGTGCGCTGACACCTTCTCTTTAAACTCCAGCCAACTCCCCATCACCGCCAGTTACTCTTCTCCCGCACATGAAGCCCTAACTCCAGCGAGCACCCACAACCCACAACCCGCTACCGCTTCCACCACTTCCACCACTTCCACCACTTCCACTGCTGTCGTCTGCTCAATCCTGGCATCGTCACAAGAGCCCTGTAGACACTCACCCTCCCTCCCTCCCTATCCTCCCTCCCTCTTCCTTCATTCCTTATTTCCACTGTAATGAATGGGCACGTGTCATTCCAACAAGCAGAAAGAGGAAGAGGAGCGCTCGGCCTTCCTCCTCTCGCCCCTAATGAGTATCAGCAGCTTCTTGGCTTGTATCAAAGAGAGGAAAAGTCTGTTAGCAAACATACATCTTGGCTTATTATGCCCGCCGACTACAGCGAGCCGGCAGAGAGTTGGTACGGGAGAGTATATTTAGTGTAGGTTCCCATATGGGCAAGTGGAGGTCCCCAGAGTGAAAGTGTTGCATCAGTTTGAAGCTGTTTTTTGTGTGTTTTTTTTAACCTTCACTGCCAAGAATAGACGCACACAAGCACGACGAACTAAAAGCGCTGTTAAACTGGACTCATTTACACTGCAGGGATTTGACACAGTTATTATATCTCCAAGTTTTATTCAATATTTTAAGCAAACTAATGAATATAATTATGCACATTTATGTATGCATGGGGAGTTTAACTTCTCTTAATGGTGTTAAATCCTGAGGCTGATTACTGATTACATTACTTCTATGTGTGTGGTGTCTGAACGTCTTTTAAGTGCGTTCATGCTTGGGTTTCCTGCTTAATATTCCAGTTTAGTACACTTTGACTTCCAAAGAAGTAGTTGGAAGATTAACAAATGGAATAACACAAACATTAAAGAAATTATTTGCTATGACTTTAATTTCAGGTGTTAAGACAAGACAAAAAACTAAGTGGTTGGCTGGATTGTTCTCCTAATTCTAAAATACAATAGATTTCAGATATTTATATTCAGTATGTATCTCTAAGGACACGATGTAGTCAATCCCAAGGCCTCATAACCCGGCTAATGTCAGATTGATATGTGTAGCATGGACGGACTCTCACCGGAACGTTATCCAATCAGGGCAATCAACTGACATGCTTTGATATAAAACAATATAGCTCAACAAATGTGTAGCATCGTAGCATTTATTTTTATTTTTTTTAACGCTCTGTACCTTGTTAGCAAATGTTTTTGACGGAAAATAGATACACTCTCGAACAAATCAACTGGGACACTCTTGAGACTACATGTGTTCACCAATCCTAAATAGCCTTCATGACACAAATGTACATGGTCGCCGCGATTGGTACTGGAGAAGTTGACTAAGTAGCATCTCAGATTTCAGTTTGGTTTTTGGAGAAGCACTTTCACCATACAAAGGTCCTGCGTGTCGCCCAAAGACAAACTTGTATGCGTGCCGAGGGGATGGAGGAGGGAAGGGGGAGGCAGAGGAGACGCAGAGAGCACCCAGAGGACTCGGCGAGGGGCGGATAGTCTCCCGCCGGGCCGGGACTCGCGACGGATGGAGCGGGGGATCGTGTTGACAAGGGGGAAAAGACGGAGAGCGGGAGGAGGAGGAAGAGGCAGCCACACATGCAGCGGGGAGGCTGAGAGCACCGGCCAGGAACTCATCAAAGCCACCTCCAGCAGCCCGGCAACAGCAGGGCGAGTGTGCGGGCGCGCCAGCCAAGCGCAGGTTTGTCTACAGTGGGCGAGCAGAGGAAAAAAAAAAAAAATCTGCCACGTTTTTTTTTTTTCAGGGTGATGGATGGGAGCGGCGCGGGAGGGAGCGTTCAACCATTGTTCATTAGTAAAGTACACAACTGTCCTGCCTAATTGCTCAGCCGTAATGTCAGGCAGAGATGAGTGATTACAACCAACGCTGATGACCTATTCCTTACATCAGCGCTCAGACAAACTTCACCTCCTCATCCTCGTCCCCTCCGAGGGGACAGAAGGAGGCCGCGCTGTGGGCCCATGTGAGACGAGATGTGATGTGAAGTTGCAGGAGAGTTGAGACATGCAACGTTATCATTTGGATGTTTGGTTTTTACATGTGTTTGAAGGAGGAACAGGTGGATTTGCGGTGGCATGACCTTTTAGATACTTTAAATACGTGTATTCCTATTCATGTATATCCAACGACGTCTCATAGCATTTTGGAGAGATATTAGAGAAATGACATTTGGGGAAAGTTGTAGCTGATTGGTAAAGTATGTAATGAGTTGTGGTAGTGATCTCTGTATCATTCTCGTCCTCTGATACGGAGTTTGGTGGTTCGAATCCCGCTCCTGACATAAAGCTAGAGTGGTCAGAAGTTGGTGGTTCGGTCCCAGCTGTCCCTTGGTCTAAACTTTTAGCCTGACTCGCCTTGTGTGTCTGTAAACTGCGGTGTGGTAAAGACCTTTGAGAGCCTTAAATGTAGAAACGTGCTTTGTAAATGTGGCCATTTACCAGTAAGCATACTATCAGTAAGTGCAAGACTTGATACAACAAGATTAGGAACTGGGTGAGGGGGCTAAGAACCACCAACTACTTACAAATTATAGTAAGTTATTTACAGTAGATTTGGTTTAAAAATAAATAAAAAGGGTTATAGGTGTACTATGTAACTTTTCTTGTTGATAAGATACTGCCAGAGAAAACAATTGTAAACTTGTAGAAAAACGTTATTTGCAATTTTTTCAAACTTAAAAAAGGTTGTTAATGTCCATGATTTTACATGCAATTTTACAATTACAAGCCTTTTAATTGGTAAAATGCTTAGTTTGATATCTGTTGATCCACAGAGTTAGTTTTATTCAGTGGAGCATTGAGAATATAAGGTCCACCAGAAAACTTGCAGAGGACACATTTAAGCTGTGTCTCCGCATACTCACGTTAAATGTTCAGCAAGAAAAAGTTTGGTTAAAGTGCACTTGGTGATATTCATGCCTTGCCCACACTTGCTCCTAACTATGATGAAGTAGCTGTGGTCCTCTCGTCGACACTGCCCTGCTCCCACTGCCCAGGCATCTGCCTCTCTGCCGCTGCCATCAGCCCTGGATGTGGTTCAGGTCCTGCAGGCTGGAGGAGGCTGGAGGAGCTGGGGCAGAGGAGGCTGAATCAGGGGCTCGGGGCTGGACCACATTGGCTGGAGGTGAACGAGGTTGGCAGCCGCCACAACCACATTGGTTATGATCTGAAGTGGAGAGCGTGGAGCCAAGAATTCAGAATAATGCACTGTTGACAAAAAAGTTGAGTGTATTTGTTGAATACATATTAAGGTAAGGTAATAAATAAACTTTGGGATTTGTGGATGGGAGAGCACGAAGCCCAAATTTCTATGAATATCCAAGAATGCCAGTGATAGCTTCGGGCTAAATGCTACGATGCTAGCGCCGCCTGTTGTATTTTAACGTCTACAAAACATTCCCTTTACTTTTCTGGGACGTTTCCATGTCAACCACCTCCGTTAAGACTCAATTGTGACTCGGCTTGAACTAGATGTGCTTAAAATACACATAATTCATCATGAGAAAGTTGCATTTCCTAATGAATCAACATTTTCACCCACGCCAGACCACACTCCCTAATGTGATTCATTGCCATCCATCACAAAAGTTTATTTGTATTATTAGTTTCTTGCTAATTTCCAGCCGTAGTCCCAGGCAAGGTGTAAAATGCTACATAGTTACATAGTGCACCTTTGAATAAAAAAAGTTAAAGGCACCTTTGGAATCAAAAAAAAAAAAAAAAAAAAAAAAAGGTGATTGAACCACGTAGGCGGATGAGAATGTGTGGAAGGTAAAGACAGAAGAACCATCAGCTGCAGTTGACTTGAGTCACAGCGCTTGCTACAGTCACATCGGGTGCTACCTGCTGCTGCCAGTCTGCTCTCTGCCCTCAATCCACAGAATCCACCCTCGTCTCCTCCCACTTCAGCCGGGGGGCATCGGGCTGTCACCTGGGGAGGGGGGGCAGGCAGACGGGGGGCCGTGTCGAGGTGCGATTCTCAGGTCCCGTGGAGAAAACCGAAATGTCCCCCGTTACAACGCGCTCGTCTGGTCTCACCTGTCAATCACGGATCGTTCACAGGTCGGGGTATGTTTATCCATGCCCCGCGGACGCACACTCCACCAGGGAGTTTGCAGGTTCAACCCAGGCACTGCATATTTTAGCAAGACTCCAATAATAGGCCTCACAACAGGATGACACACAAGTCCAAAGAGGCAAATGTGGACCAGGCAAGATCTCAATGGGAATTAGAGCATAGGGGATTGAATGGTACAGGAAGCCACAGTTCTACATTGTGTTTTTGTTGTTAGCCTTTGTCAACATTAATAAACTAAGAAATAGAATAAAAATATTGGTATTTAGATCTCATCTAAAATCTCGTAACACTATATTCATGGGTTTAAAACATAAGGATTGGCATGATAATGGTCCTCCCGTTAGCAATAGCGCACTTCAAATCAAAATATTATCAAGTCCAGAAAGCTACGATTGGTCATTCAAAGTTATGATTTTTACGGTAATAGGTAAGGTGAGGAAAAGGGTTGGGTTTAGGTTTGGGTTTAGGTTAGGAACATTTGTAAGTTGTAAGTATGTTAAAGCAGAAATGACTTAAAAAAAAACAAATGTATCGCCTTCTAGCCTTTTCTCATCTTAGTGCACTTTTACCGTGGCAGTACCTGATATTGTAACAGCAGCTCTAGGGTAAAAATGAGACCACTGTGTGCATTTAATTGAAAAGCATAATATCGTACTTACCAGTCGCAGTAGTTTAAGGTGTAGCACATGTGTGGTTGCTACAGCGGTGTTGTGGGTTTGGTTCCCAGCCTTGATAATTTGATGAATGTCTACCCTGTCTCTCTCCCCATTTCGCGCTACAGCTGTGCGTGTTTTTGTGAAGCACTTTGGTCACCAAAGAGTGTCATAAATAAAGATTGATTGAGCGATTATTGTTATGTTAGCATGCTAGTTGTTGTTAGCATTCCCGTGACGGCAAAACTTTGCTCTGACTTCTGAAATATGAATATTTCAGAGAATGCTAGGAATGTGGTTGGAAAGTGAGGAATACGTTTGAACCGCTACAAATACTTTTTCACATTTTAAGACAAAAAAAATCGGGTACATCACCATTAAATACTAATGTTAAAACAGTAACACATGCAGAGCAGCTGTAGTCAAAAATTCATGATGTCTCTTTATTTTCTATTATATATATATATTTTTTATGATAGACATTCAAAATAACTCATATTAAACCAAGCTCTCAACTAAAAGCAAGCAGACGTCCACTGCACTTTGACGAAGCCCCTCGCAGTTAACCGTAAAAGTCCATATTCATATCGTGAGCGTTCGGCTTGACAAATGAAATTGAAAACTTGGCTCGTTCTCCAGGTCTCTGTCTCCGTAACGACGGCACAGAGCAATGTCCCACAAAACATTAAGTGATGATGGAGCACAAACAAACGCGTACGCAGACAGTGGAGTAACTATTGTCAGGTGAGGGAGAGCGGGGGGCTTCATTTCTAGGTGATTCACGTCTGGAGTGGGCTAACAAAATTGCTTTACGGAAAATGGCGAGCGGCGCGGTGGGGACATTAAGCGGCAAACAGCGGGGAGGCCGTCTCTCCATCAAGGGAGCGCTACTCTCCTTTTATTACCCGGATTTGGAGTTTTATGGTTATCATTATTTGCCATAGAATTATTATTCGCATATATCTCCCATCAGCTGTTTGGGGGGCCCCGCGCTGCCGTGTCTGTGACTGAGCGACGTTCTCAGGTGGTCTACAAGGTTAGCCGTTTGTTCACTTTTGGGTTTATGAAAGTATTTATCTATTTTTTCAGCTTGCAGGGGAGTTGTCGTGTGGACGCGTTTCCTCCTCCGCACAAGTAAATGTCTCTTGGATTGTTGAGAAGCGGCTGGCGTTGGCAAGACAGCGCTGGGCGATTTCCGCGCGTAGGCTAATCTGCGTCTCCATCATGAACTTGTCCTGAAAACAAAACAAAACATTACAATAAAGTGGAGTTAGTCTTGCTGTAACTAACAATTATTTTGCTAATCGATTTGATGAATTGATTGGTTGTTTGGATCGCGAAAGGAACAAAAATACGAGATTTTTCAACAAAATTTGACCCAGATGAAGTGAGAACAATGGTGCTTAAATTAATCTTACAAACAAAACAATATTTACATAATTTTTTTAAATATTTTATACATTTCCTGTGTCATTTTAGTGTAATTGTTGCTCATAAAACCGCTTCTCTCAGCACATGTCATGTTGTATTGACCAGATAACGATTATTCAGTTACTAAAAGACTCATTTGATCTTCTTTAATTCTATAGTTACTTTTATTTTTGTTAGTTGTCATACCTTCTTCTGTTCTAGCTGACGGTTATTTCAATAATCAATTAGTTACGATTCATTTATAACATATTTTCAGACCCTACTTGAAATGATCTTTTCTAGACGCTCAAAGTTACATAATTCAATCACTGCAAGTTACATCTGAAGCCGCAGTCGCCCTGGGGCAGACTGACGAGGCGGCCGATCCGCGCCCATAGACCAACCCACCAACAGCCACGTTCACACAGTCGAGGTCGTAAAAGCGTCTTGCCCAAGGACACAACGAAAGTATCAAGTTGCACCATCAACCGCTAAAGGACGAGAAATTCAACATGCACAACGTTTAACAGATCAAAAGCAAAATATGATTGGCAAACTTTTATAAACTTGAACAAAATTAAAATTCTCATTTTGGCGCAAAAGTGTAACATTTATCTTCAGGTGTGGCAGTTATGGGACCAAATCTTTTCCATGTAATCTTTGGAAACGAGTGATCTCATCAATCTGAGTGACTGCATCTGTGATTAAACGCTCTAATAAACTTTTATGGAAGGACTTTTCGCCGAATAGTTTGATCTGCCTCTATTTCCTGAATGAGCCAAAATGTGTAATTGTGTAAATATTGTGGAAAGATATTAAAAAAAAAGTACACACGGCAAAACTTTTTCCTACCCAAGACATTGTTGTTTTTTTCCCCTACACCCAATAAATTAAGCATGGCATGATTATTTATTGAAAAAAATGTATCTAATAAAAATAATAAAATGTTTTTTTGTTATGTATATTATTGATATGCATATTGACAATTTTGCAGAATAAAAAAAAAAGTTTGTTTCCAGATTTAAATTATCTTGAAAATATCATGAGAGATTGGAGCAGAGAATAAAAACAAAACTATATACTTTTTTCCCAATAATTTCAAATCATAACTGTCTGTCACTCTTTGTTGGCTCTTGCTTCAGCCAGAATAGAGTCATTACTTTGCTGAAAAAAATAACTTTAATTTGAAAATTGTCAGGGGAATGAATCATTTTGGCCTTAACTCTTAAAAAGAAGCCGCAGAGACACAGAGAGGAGCAGAGGACATAGTGGGACACGGCGGAGTTGAGTCGGGGCCAGAATCACTGATGCCGGTTCCCGCCTCATAAATTATCACCGTGACGACGGGTGTGATGCTGTCAGGAAAGCCCAGCGTCCCAGAAACCATCCACAGCCTCAGCAGCAGGTCTGGAGTGTGGACCAGGCTCCTCTGATTATGACTGCACTCACACCGAGGGTCTTTCAATGGGAATAATGTGTCTGCTGCAACTAACTTTAGTCCTTTCATCAAAAAAAAAAACATCAGTCATGGTCAGTTTTTATTTTTACAACAGAAAAAATATCTTAAAGGTGACTCTTTAGTGTCACTTGATTGTTTATGGTCGGTTTAGATGTTTAAATCATTTTAAATACACATTTGCAGAATCAATAGTCAATAGTCTTGTCGGAGCAGCACCAACCAATCAATCCAACATTTTCCAAACTCAACTCTCTTTACTCTTTCCCCTCTTCTCCCTCTCTCTCTCTCCCCCACTCTCCCCCTCTCTCCCTCTCCTGGTGGTGGTGGTCGGCAGCAGAGCAGTTAATAAAGAGATTGATTATGGTCCTGTCAGGAAGTGACAGTTGGACAGGGCGGCTCTGCGTGAATGACAGAGGGCAGGCTCGCCACGCAGCAGCCGCCCCACACACGCCAGGGTCTGTGCCAGCTCAGAGGTGTGTGAGAGGGAGCGGGGGGGATAGGGGAGAGAGAGAGGGGAGAGATCGAGGGAGAGAGAGGATAGTCAGAGGGGAGAGAGAGAAAGGGAGAGAGGGAGCGAGGGGAGCAAGATGAGATAGAGGAGAGACAGAGGAGAGAGAGAGAAGATAGAGGAGTAAGAGGGGTGATAGAGGAGCAAGAGGAGAGCAAGGTGAGAGAGAGGCAAGAGAGGGAGCAAGAGAGATGGAGGAGAGAGAGGGGAGCAAGATAGAGAGAGAGGCAAGAGAGGGGAGCAAGATGAGAGAGAGGGGAGCAAGATGAGAGTAGAGCAAGAGAGGGAGCAAGATGAGAGAGAGGCAAGGAGAGGGGAGCAAGAGGAGATAGAGGAGAGAGAGGGGAGCAAGATGAAAGAAGAGACGAGAGGGGGCAAGAGGAGATGAGAGGAGAGAGAGAGCAAATGAAAAGAGAGGAGCGAGAGAGAGGCAAGAGAGGGAGTAAGAGAGGGAGCAAGAGGAGAGGGGAGTGAGAGGCAGAGAAAGGGAGAGAGAGGGGAGTCAGATGGGTGAGGGAGAGGAGAGAGAGGGAAAGAGAGGGAGCAAGAGGAGAGAGAGGGGAGTCAGATGGGAGGGAGCAAGATGAGAGAGGGGAGAAAGAGGAGAGAGGGTAGTCAGATGAGAGGGAGAAAGAGGAGAGAGGGGAGTCAGATGGGGAGGGAGCAAGAGGAGAGAGAGGGGAGTCAGATAGTAGGGAGAGGGGAGAGAAAGGGAGCAATAAGAGAGAGAGAGAGAGAGAGGGACAGTGTGGAGAGAGAGGGGAGAGAGAGGAGCAAGATGGGCGAGAAAAGAAGAGTGAGAGGGGAGAAAGGGAGGATAGAGAGGGGGAAAAGAGGGAGAGGGAACAGCGTGTGATGTTCTGCTTTAGAACACGTCTCCTCCTGGTCCGTGACACTGAAGTTCTGTAGAAGCTGTGGTCGTGATGTCATACAATAAGTAAAATGTGATGTAAAGATGAATTAAGGGGCTCTATGTCAGTGGTTATTAAAGTGGGGGTCGCGAAGCCTGAGCTGGGGGTCTCAAGATTATTTCAAGATGTAATTCAAAAATCATGCCACTGTATTAATTATGTTTTCGGGTCAAATAAAACAATAATCTACAAAAACAGAGGTCTAATTCATTTTACTGTGGGGGTCCCGAGTCAGTTGCATGGTTATTTTCAAGACTTTCCACATTCCGTTTGTGATCTATAAAAGGACAAACCGTAGTGGAGATGAGCATTCCGGTCCAAAAACATCCTGACCGTGTTTTCAGAGGCAAAAGACAATCTGAAGTTTGAAAAAAGTTTGTCGATGTTTATGTTTTGTCCAGGAATTAATAAATGAGACCAAAAATATATATTTTAAACTTACAGCAATAAAAACTTACATAAACAAAACTGACCTCTGTAAAGAAAAAGATATTGTTAATATTAATAATCATAAGAAAAATAATAATAATAATAATAATAATTAATAATAATAATAATAATAATAATAATAAAATAATATAATAATAATAATAATAATATATTTTTTAAATAGGAACGAAAAAAAAAAAATGTTATCAAGAGATTTTTGAGCAAAAGTAAAAAAAAAAAAAGATGAAAATGAATGAATTCGTAGCAATACTGTGGACCATTCCAGGTAATAACATACTCATGGAAGGTATTAACAGCCTTTTAGAAGTTTGCTTGAGGGAGCAAAACATGTGCTAGGACAATAGACCATCGATGTCCATTAAATATTTGAACCTTCACCACATACCGTAGAACTAGATGCTCTTTTCTGTGTACTTTGTGTAGTAGTACACACTTCTCAGGGGGAGTGTTGCCTCTTAATAGTTTTCTGAACGAGGATTACAGGTGCAAGACTCGGAGCAGAGCAAAACGAATTGAGCGACTCCACAAACACACCACTCGTCTTTCTCCCGTGTCCTCCTCGTTCCCTCCCTCCATCGCTTTCTCTCTCTGTAACGTGCTCGTTCACACTTGATCAGGGCTCGGAGCAATCAATACCTCAGGACTGAGTGAGCAGACTGCTGAAGCTGGGGTTTCTTTTTTAGATGGAGAGACGAGTGAAAGAGGAGAAGAAGAGGATGCGTGAGGGATATAGAGGTTCATAGTCACATGTATGTAAGGCAGGTTCGGTTTTTCTGTAATCAATGTTGTGACAAGCACCGGAAAACATACGCAAAACAAGATGAAAAAACAATTTAATATAATGCAGAGGTGAAGTGTTCTTGGGGCCGCATCGAGTGAGAGGAAGAAGAGGGGAACGAGGGATGAGAACGGGAGGAGGAAAAGTCCACAAATGAGTAGTAAATTATTTTGCTTTCTCATCGTGGGTTTACACAAATGTCATAAAAACAATAAAGCAAAGTAGAGACACAGAGAGAGGAGGAATTTGAGAGAAGAAGAGAGCGAGAAAAAGAAAGAGAGGAGATGGAGATGGACAGATACAAGAGAAGGGTGGAATGAGAGGGAGGAGAGTGGCGAGAAGGAGGTTGAGAGGGGAGAAGAGAAGAGAGAGAACTGAAAGAAGAGAGGGAAGAAGAGAGAGGTGAACATGAAGAAGAGAGGAGGACGGAAAGAAGAGAGAGCAGAAAAAAGAGGAGCAGAGATGGGACGAGAAAGATGTGAGGAGAGGAGAAGAGAAAGAAGAGAGATGAGGGGAGAGAAAACAGAATGAGAGAGGAGGAGAGCGAGAAGAAAAAGGAGAGAGGGGAGAGAAAGAACAGATAGAAGAGAAGAGAAAGAATAGAAAGAGGAGAGAGAGAGAGGGGAAGTGAAAAACAATAGAGGAGAGAGAGGAGAAGAGAAAAAAGAGAAGAGAGAGAAGGAGAACTCTTGACGGGGTGAGGAAGGAGGAGGAAAGAGGAGGAAGGAGGAGGCGCAGATGGACAAGTGGTCTTAGCTGCGTCTCTCGCTGGCTTCGTGCCACGGCCACAGACTCTCTTTGTTTGTGCGGCTCCTAAACTAATAGAGCTAAAGGCAGGTTCCTGCTGGCCCCGAATTACAAAGTCATTAAGGAGTCTAAACACACACAGAATACACACACATGAACACGCACACACACACACACACACACACACACACGAACACGCTCATGAACACGCATTAGACCCACATGTGTCTAAAGCCATAGAAATGTGAGGAAATATCCAAGTGCCATCACAAAAGCAAAATGGAAAAAATAATTTGCAAAAACCCCAGAAATATCACTTTAGAATTTTTTCCCCCGAATATGTTCTTTTCTTACTTGTCTACAGATAATATTAATACAAGTTAAATTGAAAAAGATACGGTATTGTGTACATGTAGCCATATTTTTGTACACATCACGTGACAGAAATAAGTTGAGACAGCACTAAAAGTACACAGTTTATTTAGAGAAAGTAAATATAGGCCTATTTATGTAATGCAGTTGGAGTATTCACTGTTTTGATTACATTAAGTATATTTCATAAACAGAATGTGCAAGTGATGGATTAACAACAAAGCAGTTTGTAATTTAATCGCAGAATAGTATGTGCACTATTTATTATTATTATTGTTATATATTATCACATTGTGAGCCGTGTATTGCGTATCAAGCCTTAGGAATAATGCTTTATTTTTGGCTTTTGAAAACAGTTTTTTTGTCTTGCAGCTGACTTAACTAAAGAGGAGTTCCCTTTTTATTTACCCAGCATCCATAAAGTGAGGTAAGACATGCCTAATGTGGAACAGACAATAATAATAGTGACACAAAAATACACCAATCCTGATTCTATTAAGTAGGGATGGTATATGGTATATCCGATACTTTGCTTGCTGCTGTGGCCTTTGTATATACCAATATTTCGATTTTAAAATCCATAAAAAAGCCCAGAAATCTATGTCAAGCTGACGTAAAGTAATAAATAAATTGTATAATAATTGATTGCATGATTGTGTAAACATACAGATTCATTTTTAGTCAACAATTGCTTTTCTATTTCTAGTTTCACTCATTCATCTCTTCAAGACGGCAAATCTTTGGGCCATGTCGACGCTCCGTATCCTCACGCCGGGCTGTAAAACTCTCGCACGTTCTGCCAATTAAATCTAAAATCGTAAGTGGTCGCTGTTTTTTATCGTACATCGAAAGTTACGGCAGCTTTCTCTGGATGATATTCTGTCTTTCTCTTGGCAGCAGTAAGACGACAGCGCAGTCCGACTTCTTCAGAACGGTATTCCAGATGTGAGAAGGTCGGTTAGAAGATGTCGAACAGCAGATGGCGCTATCGTCCTCAGGCTCAGGTAAAGCTAGATTATTTTTTTTTGTTCTGAAATAAACTCTAGTTGTGATCCATGTAAACGCAGTCAAATCGGCTGTAATTGTTCTTTTTTTTTTTTCTTTATTGGAAAGGCTAGGATGGTTGTTGATTTTGGGGGATCTAGACGGCTTTTGCTGCGACTGATAAGAAGCAAAAAATGGCTTTATCGTGACTTTAAACACCTCGTTCTTTCTCCAGCGTCTGCTTGAGCGCCTTAACTTGAGAACGTCCCTTTTCCTTGTCACATTTCTCCTGGTTGAGCTCGGACGTCAGCGTTGCCACCAAACTCTCCAAATCCTCCCCCTTCTCCTCGCCGACCTTTTTGCTCTGCTTATTTACACTTACAAGGAGGTTTTGATACTCCTTCTGCTCCTTTT